>OV656872.1:141096946-141445521 GCA_927399465.1 Sarcophaga caerulescens | reverse complement strand
TATAGTAATAAGCTATTCCACCATTTTGAAAAAATATTAAAAGTAGGTAGTGCCGTAGTTGTTGCACGATGGGAATAATGATGTGTTGTGGTGGAAAATTATTTTAATTGTAGAAACTGTGTGGAGAATACAAATTGAGCCAATGATGGGTGTGGAATATGTGTTGTATAGGGATATTGATGGAATAGTGGATGGCGTTTGGGGTGGATGTGAATTTTGAATGTTTTAATAAAATTAGGTTGTATTTTAGTAATATGGTATAGGAAAACCTTGAATTCGATGTATGTACTGTAATGAGAAATGAAATTGAATTTTTTGGATAAATAGTGTCAAAAAAATTTTTTGGGGTTAAACTAGATATGGAATGGGTAGGGCCTGGAGACATAGTGATGTCAATTTGGCGGGCCTATGTTGAGGGGAAAGTGTTTTTCCCTCTTGGAGTGTCGGCGGGTCAATATTGGATCAGAAGTTGTTCCATGAGTTGTAGGTGTTGTGGAGACCTATCCAACACCGCTTACCCGAAGTCGATCCGTTTCGGCGTTACGGAGTTATGACAGTTCAAATATGTGGTAAGGTGGAGGAATAAGTCCACTACTGTTTACTGTTGAGTGTTTTGCTTATATAGCTTTTGCTTGTGACGGCTTTTGTTTGTGATGTGTGTGTTAATGTTGATTGCTTTTGTTTAGATGGCTTTGTTTTGCGTTTGAATATGAATATTTATGATGACTGTTGTCTGGGGGGCTAGTATTGAATAATATTAAAAAAAATGGGGTGAAAAATGGAAATTGGGATAAGGATGGGTATGGATAGGGTATGGGGTGGCGACATAGTGATGTCAATTTGACGGGCTTAGAATGAGGTGAAATGGTTTTTCCCCCTTGGAGTGTCGATGGGTCACTTCAGTGGATGAAGTTGTTCCATGAGTTTTAGTCCTTCGAAATTCCTGTCCGCAGCCGTTTACCGCATTAAAATCGGTTAACCCAGACAGGAGATATGACATTTTATGCGTTTTCTATTTCCCGTTTATTGGCACTGAAGTACAAGTGGTGTTTGATTTGAAAGGCAAAATCTGAAATAGTTCTTGTTTGCTTTGGAAATGCTTTTCCGTAGATTGAATGTCCCGTTGACATGTATTCGTAGCCGTTTACCGCTTCCAAATAGATGAATGCGTTCAAATGTTATGGGAATAAATGTAGTTTGTTTACTGATATATTGGTCTTTTGTTAGTAGTAAATTGCATATGGAAGTGTCAAAGGGTTGGAAAAAGTATTGGCGGGACACTGGTAGGGATAATGTTGTTCTAGGAGTTTTAGCTCTCGATAAATACTATTAGGAGCCGTTTATTTCATCTAAATCGGTTGAGGGGTTAAGGAATTATGGCTCTGTCAATTTTTTAATTTTGCTGTTTATGTGCCGTATGAGACCAATAATGGTAGGTTAGAAGTAGAAAAAAATTTTTTAAAAATACTTAGATGTAGTTTATTAATAGAAATGAAGTCTGTCCTAGTAGTTTACATTATTTCCTTATTTCCTTATTTTGGTTTTTGTTTTTTAGCCATTTTTTGCTTTTGTTTAGAATTTGGAAAATTTTTCATAGCTGTGATGTTGGTTAATATATGGTGGTCTTTCAAATATTTTTTAAAAGTGAATAATGATGAATGGGATGAAAAGGTTGTTCTAGGAGTTTTAGCTCTCGATAAATACTATTAGGAGCCGTTTATTTCATCTAAATCGGTTGAGGGGTTAAGGAATTATGGCTCTGTCAATTTTTTAATTTTGCTGTTTATGTGCCGTATGAGACCTATAATGGTAGGTTAGAAGTAGAAAAAAATTTTTTAAAAATACTTAGATGTAGTTTATTAATAAAAATGAAGTCTGTCCTAGTAGTTTACATTATTTCCTTATTTCGGTTTTTGTTTTTTAGCCATTTTTTGCTTTTGTTTAGAATTTGGAAAATTGTTCATAGCTGTGATGTTGGTTAATATATGGTGGTCTTTCAAATATTTTTTAAAAGTGAATAATGATGAATGGGATGAAAAGGTTGTTCTAGGAGTTTTAGCTCTCGATAAATACTATTAGGAGCCGTTTATTTCATCTAAATCGGTTTAGGGGTTAAGGAATTATGGCTCTGTCAATTTTTTAATTTTGCTGTTTATGTGCCGTATGAGACCAATAATGGTAGGTTAGAAGTAGAAAAAAATTTTTTAAAAATACTTAGATGTAGTTTATTAATAGAAATGAAGTCTGTCCTAGTAATTTACATTATTTCCTTATTTCGGTTTTTGTTTTTTAGCCATTTTTTGCTTTTGTTTAGAATTTGGAAAATTTTTCATAGCTGTGATGTTGGTTAATATATGGTGGTCTTTCAAATATTTTTTAAAAGTAAATAATGATGAATGGGATGAAAAGGTTGTTTTAGGAGTTTTAGCTCTCGATAAATAATATTAGGAGCCGTTTATTTCATCTAAATCGGTTGAGGGGTTAAGGAATTATGGCTCTGTCAATTTTTTAATTTTGCTGTTTATGTGCCGTATGAGACCAATAATGGTAGGTTAGAAGTAGAAAAAAATTTTTTAAAAATACTTAGATGTAGTTTATTAATAGAAATGAAGTCTGTCCTAGTAGTTTACATTATTTCCTTATTTTGGTTTTTGTTTTTAGTCATTTTTTGCTTTTGTTTAGAATTTGGAAAATTTTTCATAGCTGTGATGTTGGTTAATATATGGTGGTCTTTCAAATATTTTTTAAAAGTGAATAATGATGAATGGGATGAAAAGGTTGTTCTAGGAGTTTTAGCTCTCGATAAATACTATTAGGAGCCGTTTATTTCATCTAAATCGGTTTAGGGTTTAAGGAATTATGGCTCTGTCAATTTTTTAATTTTGCTGTTTATGTGCCGTATGAGACCAATAATGGTAGGTTAGAAGTAGAAATAATTTTTTTAAAAATACTTAGATGTAGTTTATTAATAGAAATGAAGTCTGTCCTAGTAGTTTACATTATTTCCTTATTTTGGTTTTTGTTTTTTAACCATTTTTTGCTTTTGTTTAGAATTTGGAAAATTTTTCATAGCTGTGATGTTGGTTAATATATGGTGGTCTTTCAAATATTTTTTAAAAGTGAATAATGATGAATGGGATGAAAAGGTTGTTCCACGAGTTTTAGCTCTCGATAAATACTATTAGGAGCCGTTTATTTCATCTAAATCGGTTGAGGGGTTAAGGAATTATGGCTCTGTCAATTTTTTAATTTTGCTGTTTATGTGCCGTATGAGACCAATAATGGTAGGTTAGAAGTAGAAAAAAATTTTTTAAAAATACTTAGATGTAGTTTATTAATAGAAATGAAGTCTGTCCTAGTAATTTACATTATTTCGGTTTTTGTTTTTTAGCCATTTTTTGCTTTTGTTTAGAATTTGGAAAATTTTTCATAGCTGTGATGTTGGTTAATATATGGTGGTCTTTCAAATATTTTTTAAAAGTAAATAATGATGAATGGGATGAAAAGGTTGTTTTAGGAGTTTTAGCTCTCGATAAATACTATTAGGAGCCGTTTATTTCATCTAAATCGGTTTAGGGTTTAAGGAATTATGGCTCTGTCAATTTTTTAATTTTGCTGTTTATGTGCCGTATGAGACCAATAATGGTAGGTTAGAAGTAGAAATAATTTTTTTAAAAATACTTAGATGTAGTTTATTAATAGAAATGAAGTCTGTCCTAGTAGTTTACATTATTTCCTTATTTTGGTTTTTGTTTTTTAACCATTTTTTGCTTTTGTTTAGAATTTGGAAAATTTTTCATAGCTGTGATGTTGGTTAAAATATGGTGGTCTTTCAAATATTTTTTAAAAGTGAATAATGATGAATGGGATGAAAAGGTTGTTCCACGAGTTTTAGCTCTCGATAAATACTATTAGGAGCCGTTTATTTCATCTAAATCGGTTGAGGGGTTAAGGAATTATGGCTCTGTCAATTTTTTAATTTTGCTGTTTATGTGCCGTATGAGACCAATAATGGTAGGTTAGAAGTAGAAAAAATTTTTTTAAAAATACTTAGATGTAGTTTATTAATAAAAATGAAGTCTGTCCTAGTAGTTTACATTATTTCCTTATTTCGGTTTTTGTTTTTTAGCCATTTTTTGCTTTTGTTTAGAATTTGGAAAATTGTTCATAGCTGTGATGTTGGTTAATATATGGTGGTCTTTCAAATATTTTTTAAAAGTAAATAATGATGAATGGGATGAAAAGGTTGTTCTAGGAGTTTTAGCTCTCGATAAATACTATTAGGAGCCGTTTATTTCATCTAAATCGGTTGAGGGGTTAAGGAATTATGGCTCTGTCAATTTTTTAATTTTGCTGTTTATGTGCCGTATGAGACCAATAATGGTAGGTTAGAAGTAGAAAAAAATTTTTTAAAAATACTTAGATGTAGTTTATTAATAGAAATGAAGTCTGTCCTAGTAATTTACATTATTTCCTTATTTCGGTTTTTGTTTTTTAGCCATTTTTTGCTTTTGTTTAGAATTTGGAAAATTTTTCATAGCTGTGATGTTGGTTAATATATGGTGGTCTTTCAAATATTTTTTAAAAGTAAATAATGATGAATGGGATGAAAAGGTTGTTTTAGGAGTTTTAGCTCTCGATAAATACTATTAGGAGCCGTTTATTTCATCTAAATCGGTTGAGGGGTTAAGGAATTATGGCTCTGTCAATTTTTTAATTTTGCTGTTTATGTGCCGTATGAGACCAATAATGGTAGGTTAGAAGTAGAAAAAAATTTTTTAAAAATACTTAGATGTAGTTTATTAATAGAAATGAAGTCTGTCCTAGTAGTTTACATTATTTCCTTATTTCGGTTTTTTTTTTAGCCATTTTTTGCTTTTGTTTAGAATTTGGAAAATTTTTCATAGCTGTGATGTTTGTTAATATATGGTGGTCTTTCAAATATTTTTTAAAAGTGAATAATGATGAATGGGATGAAAAGGTTGTTCTAGGAGTTTTAGCTCTCGATAAATACTATTAGGAGCCGTTTATTTCATCTAAATCGGTTGAGGGGTTAAGGAATTATGGCTCTGTCAATTTTTTAATTTTGCTGTTTATGTGCCGTATGAGACCAATAATGGTAGGTTAGAAGTAGAAAAAAATTTTTTAAAAATACTTAGATGTAGTTTATTAATAGAAATGAAGTCTGTCCTAGTAGTTTACATTATTTCCTTATTTCGGTTTTTGTTTTTTAGCCATTTTTTGCTTTTGTTTAGAATTTGGAAAATTTTTCATAGCTGTGATGTTGGTTAATATATGGTGGTCTTTCAAATATTTTTTAAAAGTAAATAATGATGAATGGGATGAAAAGGTTGTTTTAGGAGTTTTAGCTCTCGATAAATACTATTAGGAGCCGTTTATTTCATCTAAATCGGTTGAGGGGTTAAGGAATTATGGCTCTGTCAATTTTTTAATTTTGCTGTTTATGTGCCGTATGAGACCAATAATGGTAGGTTAGAAGTAGAAAAAAATTTTTTAAAAATACTTAGATGTAGTTTATTAATAGAAATGAAGTCTGTCCTAGTAGTTTACATTATTTCCTTATTTCGGTTTTTGTTTTTTAGCCATTTTTTGCTTTTGTTTAGAATTTGGAAAATTTTTCTTAGCTGTGATGTTTGTTAATATATGGTGGTCTTTCAAATATTTTTTAAAAGTGAATAATGATGAATGGGATGAAAAGGTTGTTCTAGGAGTTTTAGCTCTCGATAAATACTATTAGGAGCCGTTTATTTCATCTAAATCGGTTGAGGGGTTAAGGAATTATGGCTCTGTCAATTTTTTAATTTTGCTGTTTATGTGCCGTATGAGACCAATAATGGTAGGTTAGAAGAAGAAAAAAATTTTTTAAAAATACTTAGATGTAGTTTATTAATAGAAATGAAGTCTGTCCTAGTAGTTTACATTATTTCCTTATTTCGGTTTTTGTTTTTAGTCATTTTTTGCTTTTGTTTAGAACTTGGAAAATTTTTCATAGCTGTGATGTTGGTTAATATATGGTGGTCTTTCAAATATTTTTTAAAAGTAAATAATGATGAATGGGATGAAAAGGTTGTTTTAGGAGTTTTAGCTCTCGATAAATACTATTAGGAGCCGTTTATTTCATCTAAATCGGTTGAGGGGTTAAGGAATTATGGCTCTGTCAATTTTTTAATTTTGCTGTTTATGTGCCGTATGAGACCAATAATGGTAGGTTAGAAGTAGAAAAAAATTTTTTAAAAATACTTAGATGTAGTTTATTAATAGAAATGAAGTCTGTCCTAGTAGTTTACATTATTTCCTTATTTCGGTTTTTGTTTTTTAGCCATTTTTTGCTTTTGTTTAGAATTTGGAAAATTTTTCATAGCTGTCATGTTTGTTAATATATGGTGGTCTTTCAAATATTTTTTAAAAGTGAATAATGATGAATGGGATGAAAAGGTTGTGCTAGGAGTTTTAGCTCTCGATAAATACTATTAGGAGCCGTTTATTTCATCTAAATCGGTTTAGGGGTTAAGGAATTATGGCTCTGTCAATTTTTTAATTTTGCTGTTTATGTGCCGTATGAGACCAATAATGGTAGGTTAGAAGTAGAAAAAAATTTTTTAAAAATACTTAGATGTAGTTTATTAATAGAAATGAAGTCTGTCCTGGTAGTTTACATTATTTCCTTATTTTGGTTTTTGTTTTTTAGCCATTTTTTGCTTTTGTTTAGAATTTGGAAAATTTTTCATAGCTGTGATGTTGGTTAATATATGGTGGTCTTTCAAATATTTTTTAAAAGTGAATAATGATGAATGGGATGAAAAGGTTGTTCTAGGAGTTTTAGCTCTCGATAAATACTATTAGGAGCCGTTTATTTCATCTAAATCGGTTTAGGGTTTAAGGAATTATGGCTCTGTCAATTTTTTAATTTTGCTGTTTATGTGCCGTATGAGACCAATAATGGTAGGTTAGAAGTAGAAATAATTTTTTTAAAAATACTTAGATGTAGTTTATTAATAGAAATGAAGTCTGTCCTAGTAGTTTACATTATTTCCTTATTTTGGTTTTTGTTTTTTAGCCATTTTTTGCTTTTGTTTAGAATTTGGAAAATTTTTCATAGCTGTGATGTTGGTTAATATATGGTGGTCTTTCAAATATTTTTTAAAAGTGAATAATGATGAATGGGATGAAAAGGTTGTTCCACGAGTTTTAGCTCTCGATAAATACTATTAGGAGCCGTTTATTTCATCTAAATCGGTTGAGGGGTTAAGGAATTATGGCTCTGTCAATTTTTTAATTTTGCTGTTTATGTGCCGTATGAGACCAATAATGGTAGGTTAGAAGTAGAAAAAAATTTTTTAAAAATACTTAGATGTAGTTTATTAATAGAAATGAAGTCTGTCCTAGTAATTTACATTATTTCCTTATTTCGGTTTTTGTTTTTTAGCCATTTTTTGCTTTTGTTTAGAATTTGGAAAATTTTTCATAGCTGTGATGTTGGTTAATATATGGTGGTCTTTCAAATATTTTTTAAAAGTAAATAATGATGAATGGGATGAAAAGGTTGTTTTAGGAGTTTTAGCTCTCGATAAATACTATTAGGAGCCGTTTATTTCATCTAAATCGGTTTAGGGTTTAAGGAATTATGGCTCTGTCAATTTTTTAATTTTGCTGTTTATGTGCCGTATGAGACCAATAATGGTAGGTTAGAAGTAGAAATAATTTTTTTAAAAATACTTAGATGTAGTTTATTAATAGAAATGAAGTCTGTCCTAGTAGTTTACATTATTTCCTTATTTTGGTTTTTGTTTTTTAACCATTTTTTGCTTTTGTTTAGAATTTGGAAAATTTTTCATAGCTGTGATGTTGGTTAATATATGGTGGTCTTTCAAATATTTTTTAAAAGTGAATAATGATGAATGGGATGAAAAGGTTGTTCCACGAGTTTTAGCTCTCGATAAATACTATTAGGAGCCGTTTATTTCATCTAAATCGGTTGAGGGGTTAAGGAATTATGGCTCTGTCAATTTTTTAATTTTGCTGTTTATGTGCCGTATGAGACCAATAATGGTAGGTTAGAAGTAGAAAAAATTTTTTTAAAAATACTTAGATGTAGTTTATTAATAAAAATGAAGTCTGTCCTAGTAGTTTACATTATTTCCTTATTTCGGTTTTTGTTTTTTAGCCATTTTTTGCTTTTGTTTAGAATTTGGAAAATTGTTCATAGCTGTGATGTTGGTTAATATATGGTGGTCTTTCAAATATTTTTTAAAAGTAAATAATGATGAATGGGATGAAAAGGTTGTTCTAGGAGTTTTAGCTCTCGATAAATACTATTAGGAGCCGTTTATTTCATCTAAATCGGTTGAGGGGTTAAGGAATTATGGCTCTGTCAATTTTTTAATTTTGCTGTTTATGTGCCGTATGAGACCAATAATGGTAGGTTAGAAGTAGAAAAAAATTTTTTAAAAATACTTAGATGTAGTTTATTAATAGAAATGAAGTCTGTCCTAGTAATTTACATTATTTCCTTATTTCGGTTTTTGTTTTTTAGCCATTTTTTGCTTTTGTTTAGAATTTGGAAAATTTTTCATAGCTGTGATGTTGGTTAATATATGGTGGTCTTTCAAATATTTTTTAAAAGTAAATAATGATGAATGGGATGAAAAGGTTGTTTTAGGAGTTTTAGCTCTCGATAAATACTATTAGGAGCCGTTTATTTCATCTAAATCGGTTGAGGGGTTAAGGAATTATGGCTCTGTCAATTTTTTAATTTTGCTGTTTATGTGCCGTATGAGACCAATAATGGTAGGTTAGAAGTAGAAAAAAATTTTTTAAAAATACTTAGATGTAGTTTATTAATAGAAATGAAGTCTGTCCTAGTAGTTTACATTATTTCCTTATTTCGGTTTTTTTTTTTAGCCATTTTTTGCTTTTGTTTAGAATTTGGAAAATTTTTCATAGCTGTGATGTTTGTTAATATATGGTGGTCTTTCAAATATTTTTTAAAAGTGAATAATGATGAATGGGATGAAAAGGTTGTTCTAGGAGTTTTAGCTCTCGATAAATACTATTAGGAGCCGTTTATTTTATCTAAATCGGTTGAGGGGTTAAGGAATTATGGCTCTGTCAATTTTTTAATTTTGCTGTTTATGTGCCGTATGAGACCAATAATGGTAGGTTAGAAGTAGAAAAAAATTTTTTAAAAATACTTAGATGTAGTTTATTAATAGAAATGAAGTCTGTCCTAGTAGTTTACATTATTTCCTTATTTCGGTTTTTGTTTTTTAGCCATTTTTTGCTTTTGTTTAGAATTTGGAAAATTTTTCATAGCTGTGATGTTGGTTAATATATGGTGGTCTTTCAAATATTTTTTAAAAGTAAATAATGATGAATGGGATGAAAAGGTTGTTTTAGGAGTTTTAGCTCTCGATAAATACTATTAGGAGCCGTTTATTTCATCTAAATCGGTTGAGGGGTTAAGGAATTATGGCTCTGTCAATTTTTTAATTTTGCTGTTTATGTGCCGTATGAGACCAATAATGGTAGGTTAGAAGTAGAAAAAAATTTTTTAAAAATACTTAGATGTAGTTTATTAATAGAAATGAAGTCTGTCCTAGTAGTTTACATTATTTCCTTATTTCGGTTTTTGTTTTTTAGCCATTTTTTGCTTTTGTTTAGAATTTGGAAAATTTTTCTTAGCTGTGATGTTTGTTAATATATGGTGGTCTTTCAAATATTTTTTAAAAGTGAATAATGATGAATGGGATGAAAAGGTTGTTCTAGGAGTTTTAGCTCTCGATAAATACTATTAGGAGCCGTTTATTTCATCTAAATCGGTTGAGGGGTTAAGGAATTATGGCTCTGTCAATTTTTTAATTTTGCTGTTTATGTGCCGTATGAGACCAATAATGGTAGGTTAGAAGAAGAAAAAAATTTTTTAAAAATACTTAGATGTAGTTTATTAATAGAAATGAAGTCTGTCCTAGTAGTTTACATTATTTCCTTATTTCGGTTTTTGTTTTTTAGCCATTTTTTGCTTTTGTTTAGAATTTGGAAAATTTTTCATAGCTGTGATGTTGGTTAATATATGGTGGTCTTTCAAATATTTTTTAAAAGTGAATAATGATGAATGGGATAAAAAGGTTGTTCTAGGAGTTTTAGCTCTCGATAAATACTATTAGGAGCCGTTTATTTCATCTAAATCGGTTGAGGGGTTAAGGAATTATGGCTCTGTCAATTTTTTAATTTTGCTGTTTATGTGCCGTATGAGACCAATAATGGTAGGTTAGAAGTAGAAAAAAATTTTTTAAAAATACTTAGTTGTAGTTTATTAATAGAAATGAAGTCTGTCCTAGTAGTTTACATTATTTCCTTATTTTGGTTTTTGTTTTTTAGCCATTTTTTGGTTTTGTTTAGAATTTGGAAAATTTTTCATAGCTGTGATGTTGGTTAATATATGGTGGTCTTTCAAATATTTTTTAAAAGTAAATAATGATGAATGGGATGAAAATGTTGTTCTAGGAGTTTTAGCTCTCGATAAATGCTATTAGGAGCCGTTTATTTCATCTAAATCGGTTGAGGGGTTAAGGAATTATGGCTCTGTCAATTTTTTAATTTTGCTGTTTATGTGCCGTATGAGACCAATAATGGTAGATTAGAAGTAGAAAAAAATTTTTTAAAAATACTTAGATGTAGTTTATTAATAGAAATGAAGTCTGTCCTAGTAGTTTACATTATTTCCTTATTTTGGTTTTTGTTTTTTAACCATTTTTTGCTTTTGTTTAGAACTTGGAAAATTTTTCATAGCTGTGATGTTGGTTAATATATGGTGGTCTTTCAAATATTTTTTAAAAGTGAATAATGATGAATGGGATGAAAAGGTTGTTCTAGGAGTTTTAGCTCTCGATAAATACTATTAGGAGCCGTTTATTTCATCTAAATCGGTTTAGGGTTTAAGGAATTATGGCTCTGTCAATTTTTTAATTTTGCTGTTTATGTGCCGTATGAGACCAATAATGGTAGGTTAGAAGTAGAAATAATTTTTTTAAAAATACTTAGATGTAGTTTATTAATAGAAATGAAGTCTGTCCTAGTAGTTTACATTATTTCCTTATTTTGGTTTTTGTTTTTTAACCATTTTTTGCTTTTGTTTAGAATTTGGAAAATTTTTCATAGCTGTGATGTTGGTTAATATATGGTGGTCTTTCAAATATTTTTTAAAAGTGAATAATGATGAATGGGATGAAAAGGTTGTTCCACGAGTTTTAGCTCTCGATAAATACTATTAGGAGCCGTTTATTTCATCTAAATCGGTTGAGGGGTTAAGGAATTATGGCTCTGTCAATTTTTTAATTTTGCTGTTTATGTGCCGTATGAGACCAATAATGGTAGGTTAGAAGTAGAAAAAAATTTTTTAAAAATACTTAGATGTAGTTTATTAATAGAAATGAAGTCTGTCCTAGTAATTTACATTATTTCCTTATTTCGGTTTTTGTTTTTTAGCCATTTTTTGCTTTTGTTTAGAATTTGGAAAATTTTTCATAGCTGTGATGTTGGTTAATATATGGTGGTCTTTCAAATATTTTTTAAAAGTAAATAATGATGAATGGGATGAAAAGGTTGTTTTAGGAGTTTTAGCTCTCGATAAATACTATTAGGAGCCGTTTATTTCATCTAAATCGGTTTAGGGTTTAAGGAATTATGGCTCTGTCAATTTTTTAATTTTGCTGTTTATGTGCCGTATGAGACCAATAATGGTAGGTTAGAAGTAGAAATAATTTTTTTAAAAATACTTAGATGTAGTTTATTAATAGAAATGAAGTCTGTCCTAGTAGTTTACATTATTTCCTTATTTTGGTTTTTGTTTTTTAACCATTTTTTGCTTTTGTTTAGAATTTGGAAAATTTTTCATAGCTGTGATGTTGGTTAATATATGGTGGTCTTTCAAATATTTTTTAAAAGTGAATAATGATGAATGGGATGAAAAGGTTGTTCCACGAGTTTTAGCTCTCGATAAATACTATTAGGAGCCGTTTATTTCATCTAAATCGGTTGAGGGGTTAAGGAATTATGGCTCTGTCAATTTTTTAATTTTGCTGTTTATGTGCCGTATGAGACCAATAATGGTAGGTTAGAAGTAGAAAAAATTTTTTTAAAAATACTTAGATGTAGTTTATTAATAAAAATGAAGTCTGTCCTAGTAGTTTACATTATTTCCTTATTTCGGTTTTTGTTTTTTAGCCATTTTTTGCTTTTGTTTAGAATTTGGAAAATTGTTCATAGCTGTGATGTTGGTTAATATATGGTGGTCTTTCAAATATTTTTTAAAAGTAAATAATGATGAATGGGATGAAAAGGTTGTTTTAGGAGTTTTAGCTCTCGATAAATACTATTAGGAGCCGTTTATTTCATCTAAATCGGTTGAGGGGTTAAGGAATTATGGCTCTGTCAATTTTTTAATTTTGCTGTTTATGTGCCGTATGAGACCAATAATGGTAGGTTAGAAGTAGAAAAAAATTTTTTAAAAATACTTAGATGTAGTTTATTAATAGAAATGAAGTCTGTCCTAGTAGTTTACATTATTTCCTTATTTCGGTTTTTTTTTTTAGCCATTTTTTGCTTTTGTTTAGAATTTGGAAAATTTTTCATAGCTGTGATGTTTGTTAATATATGGTGGTCTTTCAAATATTTTTTAAAAGTGAATAATGATGAATGGGATGAAAAGGTTGTTCTAGGAGTTTTAGCTCTCGATAAATACTATTAGGAGCCGTTTATTTCATCTAAATCGGTTGAGGGGTTAAGGAATTATGGCTCTGTCAATTTTTTAATTTTGCTGTTTATGTGCCGTATGAGACCAATAATGGTAGGTTAGAAGTAGAA
The DNA here is from genome assembly GCA_927399465.1 of Sarcophaga caerulescens. Taxonomy (NCBI): domain Eukaryota; kingdom Metazoa; phylum Arthropoda; class Insecta; order Diptera; family Sarcophagidae; genus Sarcophaga; species Sarcophaga caerulescens. The sequence continues at coordinate 141,432,639 of OV656872.1, read as the reverse complement.
AAAAATTTTTTAAAAATACTTAGATGTAGTTTATTAATAGAAATGAAGTCTGTCCTAGTAGTTTACATTATTTCCTTATTTCGGTTTTTGTTTTTTAGCCATTTTTTGCTTTTGTTTAGAATTTGGAAAATTTTTCATAGCTGTGATGTTGGTTAATATATGGTGGTCTTTCAAATATTTTTTAAAAGTAAATAATGATGAATGGGATGAAAAGGTTGTTTTAGGAGTTTTAGCTCTCGATAAATACTATTAGGAGCCGTTTATTTCATCTAAATCGGTTGAGGGGTTAAGGAATTATGGCTCTGTCAATTTTTTAATTTTGCTGTTTATGTGCCGTATGAGACCAATAATGGTAGGTTAGAAGTAGAAAAAAATTTTTTAAAAATACTTAGATGTAGTTTATTAATAGAAATGAAGTCTGTCCTAGTAGTTTACATTATTTCCTTATTTCGGTTTTTGTTTTTTAGCCATTTTTTGCTTTTGTTTAGAATTTGGAAAATTTTTCTTAGCTGTGATGTTTGTTAATATATGGTGGTCTTTCAAATATTTTTTAAAAGTGAATAATGATGAATGGGATGAAAAGGTTGTTCTAGGAGTTTTAGCTCTCGATAAATACTATTAGGAGCCGTTTATTTCATCTAAATCGGTTGAGGGGTTAAGGAATTATGGCTCTGTCAATTTTTTAATTTTGCTGTTTATGTGCCGTATGAGACCAATAATGGTAGGTTAGAAGAAGAAAAAAATTTTTTAAAAATACTTAGATGTAGTTTATTAATAGAAATGAAGTCTGTCCTAGTAGTTTACATTATTTCCTTATTTCGGTTTTTGTTTTTTAGCCATTTTTTGCTTTTGTTTAGAATTTGGAAAATTTTTCATAGCTGTGATGTTGGTTAATATATGGTGGTCTTTCAAATATTTTTTAAAAGTGAATAATGATGAATGGGATAAAAAGGTTGTTCTAGGAGTTTTAGCTCTCGATAAATACTATTAGGAGCCGTTTATTTCATCTAAATCGGTTGAGGGGTTAAGGAATTATGGCTCTGTCAATTTTTTAATTTTGCTGTTTATGTGCCGTATGAGACCAATAATGGTAGGTTAGAAGTAGAAAAAAATTTTTTAAAAATACTTAGTTGTAGTTTATTAATAGAAATGAAGTCTGTCCTAGTAGTTTACATTATTTCCTTATTTTGGTTTTTGTTTTTTAGCCATTTTTTGGTTTTGTTTAGAATTTGGAAAATTTTTCATAGCTGTGATGTTGGTTAATATATGGTGGTCTTTCAAATATTTTTTAAAAGTAAATAATGATGAATGGGATGAAAATGTTGTTCTAGGAGTTTTAGCTCTCGATAAATGCTATTAGGAGCCGTTTATTTCATCTAAATCGGTTGAGGGGTTAAGGAATTATGGCTCTGTCAATTTTTTAATTTTGCTGTTTATGTGCCGTATGAGACCAATAATGGTAGATTAGAAGTAGAAAAAAATTTTTTAAAAATACTTAGATGTAGTTTATTAATAGAAATGAAGTCTGTCCTAGTAGTTTACATTATTTCCTTATTTTGGTTTTTGTTTTTTAACCATTTTTTGCTTTTGTTTAGAACTTGGAAAATTTTTCATAGCTGTGATGTTGGTTAATATATGGTGGTCTTTCAAATATTTTTTAAAAGTAAATAATGATGAATGGGATGAAAAGGTTGTTCTAGGAGTTTTAGCTCTCGATAAATACTATTAGGAGCCGTTTATTTCATCTAAATCGGTTGAGGGGTTAAGGAATTATGGCTCTGTCAATTTTTTAATTTTGCTGTTTATGTGCCGTATGAGACCAATAATGGTAGGTTAGAAGTAGAAAAAAATTTTTTAAAAATACTTAGATGTAGTTTATTAATAGAAATGAAGTCTGTCCTAGTAGTTTACATTATTTCCTTATTTCGGTTTTTGTTTTTTAGCCATTTTTTGCTTTTGTTTAGAATTTGGAAAATTTTTCATAGCTGTGATGTTGGTTAATATATGGTGGTCTTTCAAATATTTTTTAAAAGTAAATAATGATGAATGGGATGAAAAGGTTGTTCTAGGAGTTTTAGCTCTCGATAAATACTATTAGGAGCCGTTTATTTCATCTAAATCGGTTGAGGGGTTAAGGAATTATGGCTCTGTCAATTTTTTAATTTTGCTGTTTATGTGCCGTATGAGACCAATAATGGTAGGTTAGAAGTAGAAAAAAATTTTTTAAAAATACTTAGATGTAGTTTATTAATAGAAATGAAGTCTGTCCTAGTAATTTACATTATTTCCTTATTTCGGTTTTTGTTTTTTAGCCATTTTTTGCTTTTGTTTAGAATTTGGAAAATTTTTCATAGCTGTGATGTTGGTTAATATATGGTGGTCTTTCAAATATTTTTTAAAAGTAAATAATGATGAATGGGATGAAAAGGTTGTTCTAGGAGTTTTAGCTCTCGATAAATACTATTAGGAGCCGTTTATTTCATCTAAATCGGTTGAGGGGTTAAGGAATTATGGCTCTGTCAATTTTTTAATTTTGCTGTTTATGTGCCGTATGAGACCAATAATGGTAGATTAGAAGTAGAAAAAAATTTTTTAAAAATACTTAGATGTAGTTTATTAATAGAAATGAAGTCTGTCCTAGTAGTTTACATTATTTCCTTATTTCCTTATTTTGGTTTTTGTTTTTTAGCCATTTTTTGCTTTTGTTTAGAATTTGGAAAATTTTTCATAGCTGTGATGTTGGTTAATATATGGTGGTCTTTCAAATATTTTTTAAAAGTGAATAATGATGAATGGGATGAAAAGGTTGTTCCACGAGTTTTAGCTCTCGATAAATACTATTAGGAGCCGTTTATTTCATCTAAATCGGTTGAGGGGTTAAGGAATTATGGCTCTGTCAATTTTTTAATTTTGCTGTTTATGTGCCGTATGAGACCAATAATGGTAGGTTAGAAGTAGAAAAAAATTTTTTAAAAATACTTAGATGTAGTTTATTAATAAAAATGAAGTCTGTCCTAGTAGTTTACATTATTTCCTTATTTCGGTTTTTGTTTTTTAGCCATTTTTTGCTTTTGTTTAGAATTTGGAAAATTGTTCATAGCTGTGATGTTGGTTAATATATGGTGGTCTTTCAAATATTTTTTAAAAGTGAATAATGATGAATGGGATGAAAAGGTTGTTCCACGAGTTTTAGCTCTCGATAAATACTATTAGGAGCCGTTTATTTCATCTAAATCGGTTGAGGGGTTAAGGAATTATGGCTCTGTCAATTTTTTAATTTTGCTGTTTATGTGCCGTATGAGACCAATAATGGTAGGTTAGAAGTAGAAAAAAATTTTTTAAAAATACTTAGATGTAGTTTATTAATAAAAATGAAGTCTGTCCTAGTAGTTTACATTATTTCCTTATTTCGGTTTTTGTTTTTTAGCCATTTTTTGCTTTTGTTTAGAATTTGGAAAATTGTTCATAGCTGTGATGTTGGTTAATATATGGTGGTCTTTCAAATATTTTTTAAAAGTAAATAATGATGAATGGGATGAAAAGGTTGTTTTAGGAGTTTTAGCTCTCGATAAATACTATTAGGAGCCGTTTATTTCATCTAAATCGGTTGAGGGGTTAAGGAATTATGGCTCTGTCAATTTTTTAATTTTGCTGTTTATGTGCCGTATGAGACCAATAATGGTAGGTTAGAAGTAGAAAAAAATTTTTTAAAAATACTTAGATGTAGTTTATTAATAGAAATGAAGTCTGTCCTAGTAGTTTACATTATTTCCTTATTTCGGTTTTTGTTTTTTAGCCATTTTTTGCTTTTGTTTAGAATTTGGAAAATTTTTCTTAGCTGTGATGTTTGTTAATATATGGTGGTCTTTCAAATATTTTTTAAAAGTGAATAATGATGAATGGGATGAAAAGGTTGTTTTAGGAGTTTTAGCTCTCGATAAATACTATTAGGAGCCGTTTATTTCATCTAAATCGGTTGAGGGGTTAAGGAATTATGGCTCTGTCAATTTTTTAATTTTGCTGTTTATGTGCCGTATGAGACCAATAATGGTAGGTTAGAAGTAGAAAAAAATTTTTTAAAAATACTTAGATGTAGTTTATTAATAGAAATGAAGTCTGTCCTAGTAGTTTACATTATTTCCTTATTTTGGTTTTTGTTTTTAGTCATTTTTTGCTTTTGTTTAGAATTTGGAAAATTTTTCATAGCTGTGATGTTTGTTAATATATGGTGGTCTTTCAAATATTTTTTAAAAGTGAATAATGATGAATGGGATGAAAAGGTTGTTCTAGGAGTTTTAGCTCTCGATAAATACTATTAGGAGCCGTTTATTTCATCTAAATCGGTTGAGGGGTTAAGGAATTATGGCTCTGTCAATTTTTTAATTTTGCTGTTTATGTGCCGTATGAGACCAATAATGGTAGGTTAGAAGTAGAAAAAAATTTTTTAAAAATACTTAGATGTAGTTTATTAATAGAAATGAAGTCTGTCCTAGTAGTTTACATTATTTCCTTATTTCGGTTTTTGTTTTTTAGCCATTTTTTGCTTTTGTTTAGAATTTGGAAAATTTTTCATAGCTGTGATGTTGGTTAATATATGGTGGTCTTTCAAATATTTTTTAAAAGTAAATAATGATGAATGGGATGAAAAGGTTGTTCTAGGAGTTTTAGCTCTCGATAAATACTATTAGGAGCCGTTTATTTCATCTAAATCGGTTGAGGGGTTAAGGAATTATGGCTCTGTCAATTTTTTAATTTTGCTGTTTATGTGCCGTATGAGACCAATAATGGTAGGTTAGAAGTAGAAAAAAATTTTTTAAAAATACTTAGATGTAGTTTATTAATAGAAATGAAGTCTGTCCTAGTAGTTTACATTATTTCCTTATTTCGGTTTTTGTTTTTTAGCCATTTTTTGCTTTTGTTTAGAATTTGGAAAATTTTTCTTAGCTGTGATGTTTGTTAATATATGGTGGTCTTTCAAATATTTTTTAAAAGTGAATAATGATGAATGGGATGAAAAGGTTGTTTTAGGAGTTTTAGCTCTCGATAAATACTATTAGGAGCCGTTTATTTCATCTAAATCGGTTGAGGGGTTAAGGAATTATGGCTCTGTCAATTTTTTAATTTTGCTGTTTATGTGCCGTATGAGACCAATAATGGTAGGTTAGAAGTAGAAAAAAATTTTTTAAAAATACTTAGATGTAGTTTATTAATAGAAATGAAGTCTGTCCTAGTAGTTTACATTATTTCCTTATTTTGGTTTTTGTTTTTAGTCATTTTTTGCTTTTGTTTAGAATTTGGAAAATTTTTCATAGCTGTGATGTTTGTTAATATATGGTGGTCTTTCAAATATTTTTTAAAAGTGAATAATGATGAATGGGATGAAAAGGTTGTTCTAGGAGTTTTAGCTCTCGATAAATACTATTAGGAGCCGTTTATTTCATCTAAATCGGTTGAGGGGTTAAGGAATTATGGCTCTGTCAATTTTTTAATTTTGCTGTTTATGTGCCGTATGAGACCAATAATGGTAGGTTAGAAGTAGAAAAAAATTTTTTAAAAATACTTAGATGTAGTTTATTAATAGAAATGAAGTCTGTCCTAGTAGTTTACATTATTTCCTTATTTCGGTTTTTGTTTTTTAGCCATTTTTTGCTTTTGTTTAGAATTTGGAAAATTTTTCTTAGCTGTGATGTTTGTTAATATATGGTGGTCTTTCAAATATTTTTTAAAAGTGAATAATGATGAATGGGATGAAAAGGTTGTTCCACGAGTTTTAGCTCTCGATAAATACTATTAGGAGCCGTTTATTTCATCTAAATCGGTTGAGGGGTTAAGGAATTATGGCTCTGTCAATTTTTTAATTTTGCTGTTTATGTGCCGTATGAGACCAATAATGGTAGGTTAGAAGTAGAAAAAAATTTTTTAAAAATACTTAGATGTAGTTTATTAATAAAAATGAAGTCTGTCCTAGTAGTTTACATTATTTCCTTATTTCGGTTTTTGTTTTTTAGCCATTTTTTGCTTTTGTTTAGAATTTGGAAAATTGTTCATAGCTGTGATGTTGGTTAATATATGGTGGTCTTTCAAATATTTTTTAAAAGTAAATAATGATGAATGGGATGAAAAGGTTGTTCTAGGAGTTTTAGCTCTCGATAAATACTATTAGGAGCCGTTTATTTCATCTAAATCGGTTGAGGGGTTAAGGAATTATGGCTCTGTCAATTTTTTAATTTTGCTGTTTATGTGCCGTATGAGACAAATAATGGTAGGTTAGAAGAAGAAAAAAATTTTTTAAAAATACTTAGATGTAGTTTATTAATAGAAATGAAGTCTGTCCTAGTAGTTTACATTATTTCCTTATTTCGGTTTTTGTTTTTTAGCCATTTTTTGCTTTTGTTTAGAATTTGGAAAATTTTTCATAGCTGTGATGTTGGTTAATATATGGTGGTCTTTCAAATATTTTTTAAAAGTGAATAATGATGAATGGGATAAAAAGGTTGTTCTAGGAGTTTTAGCTCTCGATAAATACTATTAGGAGCCGTTTATTTCATCTAAATCGGTTGAGGGGTTAAGGAATTATGGCTCTGTCAATTTTTTAATTTTGCTGTTTATGTGCCGTATGAGACCAATAATGGTAGGTTAGAAGTAGAAAAAAATTTTTTAAAAATACTTAGTTGTAGTTTATTAATAGAAATGAAGTCTGTCCTAGTAGTTTACATTATTTCCTTATTTTGGTTTTTGTTTTTTAGCCATTTTTTGGTTTTGTTTAGAATTTGGAAAATTTTTCATAGCTGTGATGTTGGTTAATATATGGTGGTCTTTCAAATATTTTTTAAAAGTAAATAATGATGAATGGGATGAAAATGTTGTTCTAGGAGTTTTAGCTCTCGATAAATGCTATTAGGAGCCGTTTATTTCATCTAAATCGGTTGAGGGGTTAAGGAATTATGGCTCTGTCAATTTTTTAATTTTGCTGTTTATGTGCCGTATGAGACCAATAATGGTAGATTAGAAGTAGAAAAAAATTTTTTAAAAATACTTAGATGTAGTTTATTAATAGAAATGAAGTCTGTCCTAGTAGTTTACATTATTTCCTTATTTTGGTTTTTGTTTTTTAACCATTTTTTGCTTTTGTTTAGAACTTGGAAAATTTTTCATAGCTGTGATGTTGGTTAATATATGGTGGTCTTTCAAATATTTTTTAAAAGTAAATAATGATGAATGGGATGAAAAGGTTGTTCTAGGAGTTTTAGCTTTCGATAAATACTATTAGGAGCCGTTTATTTCATCTAAATCGGTTGAGGGGTTAAGGAATTATGGCTCTGTCAATTTTTTAATTTTGCTGTTTATGTGCCGTATGAGACCAATAATGGTAGGTTAGAAGTAGAAAAAAATTTTTTAAAAATACTTAGATGTAGTTTATTAATAGAAATGAAGTCTGTCCTAGTAATTTACATTATTTCCTTATTTCGGTTTTTGTTTTTTAGCCATTTTTTGCTTTTGTTTAGAATTTGGAAAATTTTTCATAGCTGTGATGTTGGTTAATATATGGTGGTCTTTCAAATATTTTTTAAAAGTAAATAATGATGAATGGGATGAAAAGGTTGTTCTAGGAGTTTTAGCTCTCGATAAATACTATTAGGAGCCGTTTATTTCATCTAAATCGGTTGAGGGGTTAAGGAATTATGGCTCTGTCAATTTTTTAATTTTGCTGTTTATGTGCCGTATGAGACCAATAATGGTAGGTTAGAAGTAGAAAAAAATTTTTTAAAAATACTTAGATGTAGTTTATTAATAGAAATGAAGTCTGTCCTAGTAATTTACATTATTTCCTTATTTCGGTTTTTGTTTTTTAGCCATTTTTTGCTTTTGTTTAGAATTTGGAAAATTTTTCATAGCTGTGATGTTGGTTAATATATGGTGGTCTTTCAAATATTTTTTAAAAGTAAATAATGATGAATGGGATGAAAAGGTTGTTCTAGGAGTTTTAGCTCTCGATAAATACTATTAGGAGCCGTTTATTTCATCTAAATCGGTTGAGGGGTTAAGGAATTATGGCTCTGTCAATTTTTTAATTTTGCTGTTTATGTGCCGTATGAGACCAATAATGGTAGATTAGAAGTAGAAAAAAATTTTTTAAAAATACTTAGATGTAGTTTATTAATAGAAATGAAGTCTGTCCTAGTAATTTACATTATTTCCTTATTTCGGTTTTTGTTTTTTAGCCATTTTTTGGTTTTGTTTAGAATTTGGAAAATTTTTCATAGCTGTGATGTTGGTTAATATATGGTGGTCTTTCAAATATTTTTTAAAAGTAAATAATGATGAATGGGATGAAAATGTTGTTCTAGGAGTTTTAGCTCTCGATAAATGCTATTAGGAGCCGTTTATTTCATCTAAATCGGTTGAGGGGTTAAGGAATTATGGCTCTGTCAATTTTTTAATTTTGCTGTTTATGTGCCGTATGAGACCAATAATGGTAGATTAGAAGTAGAAAAAAATTTTTTAAAAATACTTAGATGTAGTTTATTAATAGAAATGAAGTCTGTCCTAGTAGTTTACATTATTTCCTTATTTTGGTTTTTGTTTTTTAACCATTTTTTGCTTTTGTTTAGAACTTGGAAAATTTTTCATAGCTGTGATGTTGGTTAATATATGGTGGTCTTTCAAATATTTTTTAAAAGTAAATAATGATGAATGGGATGAAAAGGTTGTTCTAGGAGTTTTAGCTTTCGATAAATACTATTAGGAGCCGTTTATTTCATCTAAATCGGTTGAGGGGTTAAGGAATTATGGCTCTGTCAATTTTTTAATTTTGCTGTTTATGTGCCGTATGAGACCAATAATGGTAGGTTAGAAGTAGAAAAAAATTTTTTAAAAATACTTAGATGTAGTTTATTAATAGAAATGAAGTCTGTCCTAGTAATTTACATTATTTCCTTATTTCGGTTTTTGTTTTTTAGCCATTTTTTGCTTTTGTTTAGAATTTGGAAAATTTTTCATAGCTGTGATGTTGGTTAATATATGGTGGTCTTTCAAATATTTTTTAAAAGTAAATAATGATGAATGGGATGAAAAGGTTGTTCTAGGAGTTTTAGCTCTCGATAAATACTATTAGGAGCCGTTTATTTCATCTAAATCGGTTGAGGGGTTAAGGAATTATGGCTCTGTCAATTTTTTAATTTTGCTGTTTATGTGCCGTATGAGACCAATAATGGTAGGTTAGAAGTAGAAAAAAATTTTTTAAAAATACTTAGATGTAGTTTATTAATAGAAATGAAGTCTGTCCTAGTAGTTTACATTATTTCCTTATTTCGGTTTTTGTTTTTTAGCCATTTTTTGCTTTTGTTTAGAATTTGGAAAATTTTTCATAGCTGTGATGTTGGTTAATATATGGTGGTCTTTCAAATATTTTTTAAAAGTAAATAATGATGAATGGGATGAAAAGGTTGTTCTAGGAGTTTTAGCTCTCGATAAATACTATTAGGAGCCGTTTATTTCATCTAAATCGGTTGAGGGGTTAAGGAATTATGGCTCTGTCAATTTTTTAATTTTGCTGTTTATGTGCCGTATGAGACCAATAATGGTAGATTAGAAGTAGAAAAAAATTTTTTAAAAATACTTAGATGTAGTTTATTAATAGAAATGAAGTCTGTCCTAGTAATTTACATTATTTCCTTATTTCGGTTTTTGTTTTTTAGCCATTTTTTGCTTTTGTTTAGAATTTGGAAAATTTTTCATAGCTGTGATGTTGGTTAATATATGGTGGTCTTTCAAATATTTTTTAAAAGTAAATAATGATGAATGGGATGAAAAGGTTGTTTTAGGAGTTTTAGCTCTCGATAAATACTATTAGGAGCCGTTTATTTCATCTAAATCGGTTGAGGGGTTAAGGAATTATGGCTCTGTCAATTTTTTAATTTTGCTGTTTATGTGCCGTATGAGACCAATAATGGTAGGTTAGAAGTAGAAAAAAATTTTTTAAAAATACTTAGATGTAGTTTATTAATAGAAATGAAGTCTGTCCTAGTAGTTTACATTATTTCCTTATTTTGGTTTTTGTTTTTAGTCATTTTTTGCTTTTGTTTAGAATTTGGAAAATTTTTCATAGCTGTGATGTTTGTTAATATATGGTGGTCTTTCAAATATTTTTTAAAAGTGAATAATGATGAATGGGATGAAAAGGTTGTTCTAGGAGTTTTAGCTCTCGATAAATACTATTAGGAGCCGTTTATTTCATCTAAATCGGTTGAGGGGTTAAGGAATTATGGCTCTGTCAATTTTTTAATTTTGCTGTTTATGTGCCGTATGAGACCAATAATGGTAGGTTAGAAGTAGAAAAAAATTTTTTAAAAATACTTAGATGTAGTTTATTAATAGAAATGAAGTCTGTCCTAGTAGTTTACATTATTTCCTTATTTCGGTTTTTGTTTTTTAGCCATTTTTTGCTTTTGTTTAGAATTTGGAAAATTTTTCATAGCTGTGATGTTGGTTAATATATGGTGGTCTTTCAAATATTTTTTAAAAGTAAATAATGATGAATGGGATGAAAAGGTTGTTTTAGGAGTTTTAGCTCTCGATAAATACTATTAGGAGCCGTTTATTTCATCTAAATCGGTTGAGGGGTTAAGGAATTATGGCTCTGTCAATTTTTTAATTTTGCTGTTTATGTGCCGTATGAGACCAATAATGGTAGGTTAGAAGTAGAAAAAAATTTTTTAAAAATACTTAGATGTAGTTTATTAATAGAAATGAAGTCTGTCCTAGTAGTTTACATTATTTCCTTATTTCGGTTTTTGTTTTTTAGCCATTTTTTGCTTTTGTTTAGAATTTGGAAAATTTTTCTTAGCTGTGATGTTTGTTAATATATGGTGGTCTTTCAAATATTTTTTAAAAGTGAATAATGATGAATGGGATGAAAAGGTTGTTCTAGGAGTTTTAGCTCTCGATAAATACTATTAGGAGCCGTTTATTTTATCTAAATCGGTTGAGGGGTTAAGGAATTATGGCTCTGTCAATTTTTTAATTTTGCTGTTTATGTGCCGTATGAGACCAATAATGGTAGGTTAGAAGAAGAAAAAAATTTTTTAAAAATACTTAGATGTAGTTTATTAATAGAAATGAAGTCTGTCCTAGTAGTTTACATTATTTCCTTATTTCGGTTTTTGTTTTTTAGCCATTTTTTGCTTTTGTTTAGAATTTGGAAAATTTTTCATAGCTGTGATGTTTGTTAATATATGGTGGTCTTTCAAATATTTTTTAAAAGTAAATAATGATGAATGGGATGAAAAGGTTGTTTTAGGAGTTTTAGCTCTCGATAAATACTATTAGGAGCCGTTTATTTCATCTAAATCGGTTGAGGGGTTAAGGAATTATGGCTCTGTCAATTTTTTAATTTTGCTGTTTATGTGCCGTATGAGACCAATAATGGTAGGTTAGAAGTAGAAAAAAATTTTTTAAAAATACTTAGATGTAGTTTATTAATAGAAATGAAGTCTGTCCTAGTAGTTTACATTATTTCCTTATTTTGGTTTTTGTTTTTAGTCATTTTTTGCTTTTGTTTAGAATTTGGAAAATTTTTCATAGCTGTGATGTTTGTTAATATATGGTGGTCTTTCAAATATTTTTTAAAAGTGAATAATGATGAATGGGATGAAAAGGTTGTTCTAGGAGTTTTAGCTCTCGATAAATACTATTAGGAGCCGTTTATTTCATCTAAATCGGTTGAGGGGTTAAGGAATTATGGCTCTGTCAATTTTTTAATTTTGCTGTTTATGTGCCGTATGAGACCAATAATGGTAGGTTAGAAGTAGAAAAAAATTTTTTAAAAATACTTAGATGTAGTTTATTAATAGAAATGAAGTCTGTCCTAGTAGTTTACATTATTTCCTTATTTCGGTTTTTGTTTTTTAGCCATTTTTTGCTTTTGTTTAGAATTTGGAAAATTTTTCATAGCTGTGATGTTGGTTAATATATGGTGGTCTTTCAAATATTTTTTAAAAGTAAATAATGATGAATGGGATGAAAAGGTTGTTTTAGGAGTTTTAGCTCTCGATAAATACTATTAGGAGCCGTTTATTTCATCTAAATCGGTTGAGGGGTTAAGGAATTATGGCTCTGTCAATTTTTTAATTTTGCTGTTTATGTGCCGTATGAGACCAATAATGGTAGGTTAGAAGTAGAAAAAAATTTTTTAAAAATACTTAGATGTAGTTTATTAATAGAAATGAAGTCTGTCCTAGTAGTTTACATTATTTCCTTATTTCGGTTTTTGTTTTTTAGCCATTTTTTGCTTTTGTTTAGAATTTGGAAAATTTTTCTTAGCTGTGATGTTTGTTAATATATGGTGGTCTTTCAAATATTTTTTAAAAGTGAATAATGATGAATGGGATGAAAAGGTTGTTTTAGGAGTTTTAGCTCTCGATAAATACTATTAGGAGCCGTTTATTTCATCTAAATCGGTTGAGGGGTTAAGGAATTATGGCTCTGTCAATTTTTTAATTTTGCTGTTTATGTGCCGTATGAGACCAATAATGGTAGGTTAGAAGTAGAAAAAAATTTTTTAAAAATACTTAGATGTAGTTTATTAATAGAAATGAAGTCTGTCCTAGTAGTTTACATTATTTCCTTATTTCGGTTTTTGTTTTTTAGCCATTTTTTGCTTTTGTTTAGAATTTGGAAAATTTTTCTTAGCTGTGATGTTTGTTAATATATGGTGGTCTTTCAAATATTTTTTAAAAGTGAATAATGATGAATGGGATGAAAAGGTTGTTCCACGAGTTTTAGCTCTCGATAAATACTATTAGGAGCCGTTTATTTCATCTAAATCGGTTGAGGGGTTAAGGAATTATGGCTCTGTCAATTTTTTAATTTTGCTGTTTATGTGCCGTATGAGACCAATAATGGTAGGTTAGAAGTAGAAAAAAATTTTTTAAAAATACTTAGATGTAGTTTATTAATAAAAATGAAGTCTGTCCTAGTAGTTTACATTATTTCCTTATTTCGGTTTTTGTTTTTTAGCCATTTTTTGCTTTTGTTTAGAATTTGGAAAATTGTTCATAGCTGTGATGTTGGTTAATATATGGTGGTCTTTCAAATATTTTTTAAAAGTAAATAATGATGAATGGGATGAAAAGGTTGTTCTAGGAGTTTTAGCTCTCGATAAATACTATTAGGAGCCGTTTATTTCATCTAAATCGGTTGAGGGGTTAAGGAATTATGGCTCTGTCAATTTTTTAATTTTGCTGTTTATGTGCCGTATGAGACAAATAATGGTAGGTTAGAAGAAGAAAAAAATTTTTTAAAAATACTTAGATGTAGTTTATTAATAGAAATGAAGTCTGTCCTAGTAGTTTACATTATTTCCTTATTTCGGTTTTTGTTTTTTAGCCATTTTTTGCTTTTGTTTAGAATTTGGAAAATTTTTCATAGCTGTGATGTTGGTTAATATATGGTGGTCTTTCAAATATTTTTTAAAAGTGAATAATGATGAATGGGATAAAAAGGTTGTTCTAGGAGTTTTAGCTCTCGATAAATACTATTAGGAGCCGTTTATTTCATCTAAATCGGTTGAGGGGTTAAGGAATTATGGCTCTGTCAATTTTTTAATTTTGCTGTTTATGTGCCGTATGAGACCAATAATGGTAGGTTAGAAGTAGAAAAAAATTTTTTAAAAATACTTAGTTGTAGTTTATTAATAGAAATGAAGTCTGTCCTAGTAGTTTACATTATTTCCTTATTTTGGTTTTTGTTTTTTAGCCATTTTTTGGTTTTGTTTAGAATTTGGAAAATTTTTCATAGCTGTGATGTTGGTTAATATATGGTGGTCTTTCAAATATTTTTTAAAAGTAAATAATGATGAATGGGATGAAAATGTTGTTCTAGGAGTTTTAGCTCTCGATAAATGCTATTAGGAGCCGTTTATTTCATCTAAATCGGTTGAGGGGTTAAGGAATTATGGCTCTGTCAATTTTTTAATTTTGCTGTTTATGTGCCGTATGAGACCAATAATGGTAGATTAGAAGTAGAAAAAAATTTTTTAAAAATACTTAGATGTAGTTTATTAATAGAAATGAAGTCTGTCCTAGTAGTTTACATTATTTCCTTATTTTGGTTTTTGTTTTTTAACCATTTTTTGCTTTTGTTTAGAACTTGGAAAATTTTTCATAGCTGTGATGTTGGTTAATATATGGTGGTCTTTCAAATATTTTTTAAAAGTAAATAATGATGAATGGGATGAAAAGGTTGTTCTAGGAGTTTTAGCTTTCGATAAATACTATTAGGAGCCGTTTATTTCATCTAAATCGGTTGAGGGGTTAAGGAATTATGGCTCTGTCAATTTTTTAATTTTGCTGTTTATGTGCCGTATGAGACCAATAATGGTAGGTTAGAAGTAGAAAAAAATTTTTTAAAAATACTTAGATGTAGTTTATTAATAGAAATGAAGTCTGTCCTAGTAATTTACATTATTTCCTTATTTCGGTTTTTGTTTTTTAGCCATTTTTTGCTTTTGTTTAGAATTTGGAAAATTTTTCATAGCTGTGATGTTGGTTAATATATGGTGGTCTTTCAAATATTTTTTAAAAGTAAATAATGATGAATGGGATGAAAAGGTTGTTCTAGGAGTTTTAGCTCTCGATAAATACTATTAGGAGCCGTTTATTTCATCTAAATCGGTTGAGGGGTTAAGGAATTATGGCTCTGTCAATTTTTTAATTTTGCTGTTTATGTGCCGTATGAGACCAATAATGGTAGGTTAGAAGTAGAAAAAAATTTTTTAAAAATACTTAGATGTAGTTTATTAATAGAAATGAAGTCTGTCCTAGTAATTTACATTATTTCCTTATTTCGGTTTTTGTTTTTTAGCCATTTTTTGCTTTTGTTTAGAATTTGGAAAATTTTTCATAGCTGTGATGTTGGTTAATATATGGTGGTCTTTCAAATATTTTTTAAAAGTAAATAATGATGAATGGGATGAAAAGGTTGTTCTAGGAGTTTTAGCTCTCGATAAATACTATTAGGAGCCGTTTATTTCATCTAAATCGGTTGAGGGGTTAAGGAATTATGGCTCTGTCAATTTTTTAATTTTGCTGTTTATGTGCCGTATGAGACCAATAATGGTAGATTAGAAGTAGAAAAAAATTTTTTAAAAATACTTAGATGTAGTTTATTAATAGAAATGAAGTCTGTCCTAGTAGTTTACATTATTTCCTTATTTCCTTATTTTGGTTTTTGTTTTTTAGCCATTTTTTGCTTTTGTTTAGAATTTGGAAAATTTTTCATAGCTGTGATGTTGGTTAATATATGGTGGTCTTTCAAATATTTTTTAAAAGTGAATAATGATGAATGGGATGAAAAGGTTGTTCCACGAGTTTTAGCTCTCGATAAATACTATTAGGAGCCGTTTATTTCATCTAAATCGGTTGAGGGGTTAAGGAATTATGGCTCTGTCAATTTTTTAATTTTGCTGTTTATGTGCCGTATGAGACCAATAATGGTAGGTTAGAAGTAGAAAAAAATTTTTTAAAAATACTTAGATGTAGTTTATTAATAGAAATGAAGTCTGTCCTAGTAGTTTACATTATTTCCTTATTTCGGTTTTTGTTTTTTAGCCATTTTTTGCTTTTGTTTAGAATTTGGAAAATTGTTCATAGCTGTGATGTTGGTTAATATATGGTGGTCTTTCAAATATTTTTTAAAAGTAAATAATGATGAATGGGATGAAAAGGTTGTTCTAGGAGTTTTAGCTCTCGATAAATACTATTAGGAGCCGTTTATTTCATCTAAATCGGTTTAGGGGTTAAGGAATTATGGCTCTGTCAATTTTTTAATTTTGCTGTTTATGTGCCGTATGAGACCAATAATGGTAGGTTAGAAGTAGAAAAAAATTTTTTAAAAATACTTAGATGTAGTTTATTAATAGAAATGAAGTCTGTCCTAGTAATTTACATTATTTCCTTATTTCGGTTTTTGTTTTTTAGCCATTTTTTGCTTTTGTTTAGAATTTGGAAAATTTTTCATAGCTGTGATGTTGGTTAATATATGGTGGTCTTTCAAATATTTTTTAAAAGTAAATAATGATGAATGGGATGAAAAGGTTGTTTTAGGAGTTTTAGCTCTCGATAAATACTATTAGGAGCCGTTTATTTCATCTAAATCGGTTGTTTATGTGCCGTATGAGACCAATAATGGTAGATTAGAAGTAGAAAAAAATTTTTTAAAAATACTTAGATGTAGTTTATTAATAGAAATGAAGTCTGTCCTAGTAGTTTACATTATTTCCTTATTTCCTTATTTTGGTTTTTGTTTTTTAGCCATTTTTTGCTTTTGTTTAGAATTTGGAAAATTTTTCATAGCTGTGATGTTGGTTAATATATGGTGGTCTTTCAAATATTTTTTAAAAGTGAATAATGATGAATGGGATGAAAAGGTTGTTCCACGAGTTTTAGCTCTCGATAAATACTATTAGGAGCCGTTTATTTCATCTAAATCGGTTGAGGGGTTAAGGAATTATGGCTCTGTCAATTTTTTAATTTTGCTGTTTATGTGCCGTATGAGACCAATAATGGTAGGTTAGAAGTAGAAAAAAATTTTTTAAAAATACTTAGATGTAGTTTATTAATAAAAATGAAGTCTGTCCTAGTAGTTTACATTATTTCCTTATTTCGGTTTTTGTTTTTTAGCCATTTTTTGCTTTTGTTTAGAATTTGGAAAATTGTTCATAGCTGTGATGTTGGTTAATATATGGTGGTCTTTCAAATATTTTTTAAAAGTGAATAATGATGAATGGGATGAAAAGGTTGTTCCACGAGTTTTAGCGCTCGATAAATACTATTAGGAGCCGTTTATTTCATCTAAATCGGTTGAGGGGTTAAGGAATTATGGCTCTGTCAATTTTTTAATTTTGCTGTTTATGTGCCGTATGAGACCAATAATGGTAGGTTAGAAGTAGAAAAAAATTTTTTAAAAATACTTAGATGTAGTTTATTAATAAAAATGAAGTCTGTCCTAGTAGTTTACATTATTTCCTTATTTCGGTTTTTGTTTTTTAGCCATTTTTTGCTTTTGTTTAGAATTTGGAAAATTGTTCATAGCTGTGATGTTGGTTAATATATGGTGGTCTTTCAAATATTTTTTAAAAGTAAATAATGATGAATGGGATGAAAAGGTTGTTCTAGGAGTTTTAGCTCTCGATAAATACTATTAGGAGCCGTTTATTTCATCTAAATCGGTTTAGGGGTTAAGGAATTATGGCTCTGTCAATTTTTTAATTTTGCTGTTTATGTGCCGTATGAGACCAATAATGGTAGGTTAGAAGTAGAAAAAAATTTTTTAAAAATACTTAGATGTAGTTTATTAATAGAAATGAAGTCTGTCCTAGTAATTTACATTATTTCCTTATTTCGGTTTTTGTTTTTTAGCCATTTTTTGCTTTTGTTTAGAATTTGGAAAATTTTTCATAGCTGTGATGTTGGTTAATATATGGTGGTCTTTCAAATATTTTTTAAAAGTAAATAATGATGAATGGGATGAAAAGGTTGTTTTAGGAGTTTTAGCTCTCGATAAATACTATTAGGAGCCGTTTATTTCATCTAAATCGGTTGTTTATGTGCCGTATGAGACCAATAATGGTAGATTAGAAGTAGAAAAAAATTTTTTAAAAATACTTAGATGTAGTTTATTAATAGAAATGAAGTCTGTCCTAGTAGTTTACATTATTTCCTTATTTCCTTATTTTGGTTTTTGTTTTTTAGCCATTTTTTGCTTTTGTTTAGAATTTGGAAAATTTTTCATAGCTGTGATGTTGGTTAATATATGGTGGTCTTTCAAATATTTTTTAAAAGTGAATAATGATGAATGGGATGAAAAGGTTGTTCCACGAGTTTTAGCTCTCGATAAATACTATTAGGAGCCGTTTATTTCATCTAAATCGGTTGAGGGGTTAAGGAATTATGGCTCTGTCAATTTTTTAATTTTGCTGTTTATGTGCCGTATGAGACCAATAATGGTAGGTTAGAAGTAGAAAAAAATTTTTTAAAAATACTTAGATGTAGTTTATTAATAAAAATGAAGTCTGTCCTAGTAGTTTACATTATTTCCTTATTTCGGTTTTTGTTTTTTAGCCATTTTTTGCTTTTGTTTAGAATTTGGAAAATTGTTCATAGCTGTGATGTTGGTTAATATATGGTGGTCTTTCAAATATTTTTTAAAAGTGAATAATGATGAATGGGATGAAAAGGTTGTTCCACGAGTTTTAGCTCTCGATAAATACTATTAGGAGCCGTTTATTTCATCTAAATCGGTTGAGGGGTTAAGGAATTATGGCTCTGTCAATTTTTTAATTTTGCTGTTTATGTGCCGTATGAGACCAATAATGGTAGGTTAGAAGTAGAAAAAAATTTTTTAAAAATACTTAGATGTAGTTTATTAATAAAAATGAAGTCTGTCCTAGTAGTTTACATTATTTCCTTATTTCGGTTTTTGTTTTTTAGCCATTTTTTGCTTTTGTTTAGAATTTGGAAAATTGTTCATAGCTGTGATGTTGGTTAATATATGGTGGTCTTTCAAATATTTTTTAAAAGTAAATAATGATGAATGGGATGAAAAGGTTGTTCTAGGAGTTTTAGCTCTCGATAAATACTATTAGGAGCCGTTTATTTCATCTAAATCGGTTTAGGGTTTAAGGAATTATGGCTCTGTCAATTTTTTAATTTTGCTGTTTATGTGCCGTATGAGACCAATAATGGTAGGTTAGAAGTAGAAAAAAATTTTTTAAAAATACTTAGATGTAGTTTATTAATAGAAATGAAGTCTGTCCTAGTAATTTACATTATTTCCTTATTTCGGTTTTTGTTTTTTAGCCATTTTTTGCTTTTGTTTAGAATTTGGAAAATTTTTCATAGCTGTGATGTTGGTTAATATATGGTGGTCTTTCAAATATTTTTTAAAAGTAAATAATGATGAATGGGATGAAAAGGTTGTTTTAGGAGTTTTAGCTCTCGATAAATACTATTAGGAGCCGTTTATTTCATCTAAATCGGTTGAGGGGTTAAGGAATTATGGCTCTGTCAATTTTTTAATTTTGCTGTTTATGTGCCGTATGAGACCAATAATGGTAGGTTAGAAGTAGAAAAAAATTTTTTAAAAATACTTAGATGTAGTTTATTAATAGAAATGAAGTCTGTCCTAGTAGTTTACATTATTTCCTTATTTTGGTTTTTGTTTTTAGTCATTTTTTGCTTTTGTTTAGAATTTGGAAAATTTTTCATAGCTGTGATGTTTGTTAATATATGGTGGTCTTTCAAATATTTTTTAAAAGTGAATAATGATGAATGGGATGAAAAGGTTGTTCTAGGAGTTTTAGCTCTCGATAAATACTATTAGGAGCCGTTTATTTCATCTAAATCGGTTGAGGGGTTAAGGAATTATGGCTCTGTCAATTTTTTAATTTTGCTGTTTATGTGCCGTATGAGACCAATAATGGTAGGTTAGAAGTAGAAAAAAATTTTTTAAAAATACTTAGATGTAGTTTATTAATAGAAATGAAGTCTGTCCTAGTAGTTTACATTATTTCCTTATTTCGGTTTTTGTTTTTTAGCCATTTTTTGCTTTTGTTTAGAATTTGGAAAATTTTTCATAGCTGTGATGTTGGTTAATATATGGTGGTCTTTCAAATATTTTTTAAAAGTAAATAATGATGAATGGGATGAAAAGGTTGTTTTAGGAGTTTTAGCTCTCGATAAATACTATTAGGAGCCGTTTATTTCATCTAAATCGGTTGAGGGGTTAAGGAATTATGGCTCTGTCAATTTTTTAATTTTGCTGTTTATGTGCCGTATGAGACCAATAATGGTAGGTTAGAAGTAGAAAAAAATTTTTTAAAAATACTTAGATGTAGTTTATTAATAGAAATGAAGTCTGTCCTAGTAGTTTACATTATTTCCTTATTTCGGTTTTTGTTTTTTAGCCATTTTTTGCTTTTGTTTAGAATTTGGAAAATTTTTCTTAGCTGTGATGTTTGTTAATATATGGTGGTCTTTCAAATATTTTTTAAAAGTGAATAATGATGAATGGGATGAAAAGGTTGTTCTAGGAGTTTTAGCTCTCGATAAATACTATTAGGAGTCGTTTATTTCATCTAAATCGGTTGAGGGGTTAAGGAATTATGGCTCTGTCAATTTTTTAATTTTGCTGTTTATGTGCCGTATGAGACCAATAATGGTAGGTTAGAAGAAGAAAAAAATTTTTTAAAAATACTTAGATGTAGTTTATTAATAGAAATGAAGTCTGTCCTAGTAGTTTACATTATTTCCTTATTTCGGTTTTTGTTTTTTAGCCATTTTTTGCTTTTGTTTAGAATTTGGAAAATTTTTCATAGCTGTGATGTTGGTTAATATATGGTGGTCTTTCAAATATTTTTTAAAAGTAAATAATGATGAATGGGATGAAAAGGTTGTTTTAGGAGTTTTAGCTCTCGATAAATACTATTAGGAGCCGTTTATTTCATCTAAATCGGTTGAGGGGTTAAGGAATTATGGCTCTGTCAATTTTTTAATTTTGCTGTTTATGTGCCGTATGAGACCAATAATGGTAGGTTAGAAGTAGAAAAAAATTTTTTAAAAATACTTAGATGTAGTTTATTAATAGAAATGAAGTCTGTCCTAGTAGTTTACATTATTTCCTTATTTTGGTTTTTGTTTTTAGTCATTTTTTGCTTTTGTTTAGAATTTGGAAAATTTTTCATAGCTGTGATGTTTGTTAATATATGGTGGTCTTTCAAATATTTTTTAAAAGTGAATAATGATGAATGTGATGAAAAGGTTGTTCTAGGAGTTTTAGCTCTCGATAAATACTATTAGGAGCCGTTTATTTCATCTAAATCGGTTGAGGGGTTAAGGGATTATGGCTCTGTCAATTTTTTAATTTTGCTGTTTATGTGCCGTATGAGACCAATAATGGTAGGTTAGAAGTAGAAAAAAATTTTTTAAAAATACTTAGATGTAGTTTATTAATAGAAATGAAGTCTGTCCTAGTAGTTTACATTATTTCCTTATTTCGGTTTTTGTTTTTTAGCCATTTTTTGCTTTTGTTTAGAATTTGGAAAATTTTTCATAGCTGTGATGTTGGTTAATATATGGTGGTCTTTCAAATATTTTTTAAAAGTAAATAATGATGAATGGGATGAAAAGGTTGTTTTAGGAGTTTTAGCTCTCGATAAATACTATTAGGAGCCGTTTATTTCATCTAAATCGGTTGAGGGGTTAAGGAATTATGGCTCTGTCAATTTTTTAATTTTGCTGTTTATGTGCCGTATGAGACCAATAATGGTAGGTTAGAAGAAGAAAAAAATTTTTTAAAAATACTTAGATGTAGTTTATTAATAGAAATGAAGTCTGTCCTAGTAGTTTACATTATTTCCTTATTTCGGTTTTTGTTTTTTAGCCATTTTTTGCTTTTGTTTAGAATTTGGAAAATTTTTCATAGCTGTGATGTTGGTTAATATATGGTGGTCTTTCAAATATTTTTTAAAAGTAAATAATGATGAATGGGATGAAAAGGTTGTTCTAGGAGTTTTAGCTCTCGATAAATACTATTAGGAGCCGTTTATTTCATCTAAATCGGTTTAGGGGTTAAGGAATTATGGCTCTGTCAATTTTTTAATTTTGCTGTTTATGTGCCGTATGAGACCAATAATGGTAGGTTAGAAGTAGAAAAAAATTTTTTAAAAATACTTAGATGTAGTTTATTAATAGAAATGAAGTCTGTCCTAGTAATTTACATTATTTCCTTATTTCGGTTTTTGTTTTTTAGCCATTTTTTGCTTTTGTTTAGAATTTGGAAAATTTTTCATAGCTGTGATGTTGGTTAATATATGGTGGTCTTTCAAATATTTTTTAAAAGTAAATAATGATGAATGGGATGAAAAGGTTGTTTTAGGAGTTTTAGCTCTCGATAAATACTATTAGGAGCCGTTTATTTCATCTAAATCGGTTGTTTATGTGCCGTATGAGACCAATAATGGTAGATTAGAAGTAGAAAAAAATTTTTTAAAAATACTTAGATGTAGTTTATTAATAGAAATGAAGTCTGTCCTAGTAGTTTACATTATTTCCTTATTTCCTTATTTTGGTTTTTGTTTTTTAGCCATTTTTTGCTTTTGTTTAGAATTTGGAAAATTTTTCATAGCTGTGATGTTGGTTAATATATGGTGGTCTTTCAAATATTTTTTAAAAGTGAATAATGATGAATGGGATGAAAAGGTTGTTCCACGAGTTTTAGCTCTCGATAAATACTATTAGGAGCCGTTTATTTCATCTAAATCGGTTGAGGGGTTAAGGAATTATGGCTCTGTCAATTTTTTAATTTTGCTGTTTATGTGCCGTATGAGACCAATAATGGTAGGTTAGAAGTAGAAAAAAATTTTTTAAAAATACTTAGATGTAGTTTATTAATAAAAATGAAGTCTGTCCTAGTAGTTTACATTATTTCCTTATTTCGGTTTTTGTTTTTTAGCCATTTTTTGCTTTTGTTTAGAATTTGGAAAATTGTTCATAGCTGTGATGTTGGTTAATATATGGTGGTCTTTCAAATATTTTTTAAAAGTGAATAGTGATGAATGGGATGAAAAGGTTGTTCCACGAGTTTTAGCTCTCGATAAATACTATTAGGAGCCGTTTATTTCATCTAAATCGGTTGAGGGGTTAAGGAATTATGGCTCTGTCAATTTTTTAATTTTGCTGTTTATGTGCCGTATGAGACCAATAATGGTAGGTTAGAAGTAGAAAAAAATTTTTTAAAAATACTTAGATGTAGTTTATTAATAAAAATGAAGTCTGTCCTAGTAGTTTACATTATTTCCTTATTTCGGTTTTTGTTTTTTAGCCATTTTTTGCTTTTGTTTAGAATTTGGAAAATTGTTCATAGCTGTGATGTTGGTTAATATATGGTGGTCTTTCAAATATTTTTTAAAAGTAAATAATGATGAATGGGATGAAAAGGTTGTTCTAGGAGTTTTAGCTCTCGATAAATACTATTAGGAGCCGTTTATTTCATCTAAATCGGTTTTGGGTTAAGGAATTATGGCTCTGTCAATTTTTTAATTTTGCTGTTTATGTGCCGTATGAGACCAATAATGGTAGGTTAGAAGTAGAAAAAAATTTTTTAAAAATACTTAGATGTAGTTTATTAATAGAAATGAAGTCTGTCCTAGTAATTTACATTATTTCCTTATTTCGGTTTTTGTTTTTTAGCCATTTTTTGCTTTTGTTTAGAATTTGGAAAATTTTTCATAGCTGTGATGTTGGTTAATATATGGTGGTCTTTCAAATATTTTTTAAAAGTAAATAATGATGAATGGGATGAAAAGGTTGTTTTAGGAGTTTTAGCTCTCGATAAATACTATTAGGAGCCGTTTATTTCATCTAAATCGGTTGAGGGGTTAAGGAATTATGGCTCTGTCAATTTTTTAATTTTGCTGTTTATGTGCCGTATGAGACCAATAATGGTAGGTTAGAAGTAGAAAAAAATTTTTTAAAAATACTTAGATGTAGTTTATTAATAGAAATGAAGTCTGTCCTAGTAGTTTACATTATTTCCTTATTTTGGTTTTTGTTTTTAGTCATTTTTTGCTTTTGTTTAGAATTTGGAAAATTTTTTAATAGCTGTGATGTTTGTTAATATATGGTGGTCTTTCAAATATTTTTTAAAAGTGAATAATGATGAATGGGATGAAAAGGTTGTTCTAGGAGTTTTAGCTCTCGATAAATACTATTAGGAGCCGTTTATTTCATCTAAATCGGTTGAGGGGTTAAGGAATTATGGCTCTGTCAATTTTTTAATTTTGCTGTTTATGTGCCGTATGAGACCAATAATGGTAGGTTAGAAGTAGAAAAAAATTTTTTAAAAATACTTAGATGTAGTTTATTAATGGAAATGAAGTCTGTCCTAGTAGTTTACATTATTTCCTTATTTCGGTTTTTGTTTTTTAGCCATTTTTTGCTTTTGTTTAGAATTTGGAAAATTTTTCATAGCTGTGATGTTGGTTAATATATGGTGGTCTTTCAAATATTTTTTAAAAGTAAATAATGATGAATGGGATGAAAAGGTTGTTTTAGGAGTTTTAGCTCTCGATAAATACTATTAGGAGCCGTTTATTTCATCTAAATCGGTTGAGGGGTTAAGGAATTATGGCTCTGTCAATTTTTTAATTTTGCTGTTTATGTGCCGTATGAGACCAATAATGGTAGGTTAGAAGTAGAAAAAAATTTTTTAAAAATACTTAGATGTAGTTTATTAATAGAAATGAAGTCTGTCCTAGTAGTTTACATTATTTCCTTATTTCGGTTTTTGTTTTTTAGCCATTTTTTGCTTTTGTTTAGAATTTGGAAAATTTTTCTTAGCTGTGATGTTTGTTAATATATGGTGGTCTTTCAAATATTTTTTAAAAGTGAATAATGATGAATGGGATGAAAAGGTTGTTCTAGGAGTTTTAGCTCTCGATAAATACTATTAGGAGCCGTTTATTTCATCTAAATCGGTTGAGGGGTTAAGGGATTATGGCTCTGTCAATTTTTTAATTTTGCTGTTTATGTGCCGTATGAGACCAATAATGGTAGGTTAGAAGAAGAAAAAAATTTTTTAAAAATACTTAGATGTAGTTTATTAATAGAAATGAAGTCTGTCCTAGTAGTTTACATTATTTCCTTATTTCGGTTTTTGTTTTTTAGCCATTTTTTGCTTTTGTTTAGAATTTGGAAAATTTTTCATAGCTGTGATGTTGGTTAATATATGGTGGTCTTTCAAATATTTTTTAAAAGTAAATAATGATGAATGGGATGAAAAGGTTGTTTTAGGAGTTTTAGCTCTCGATAAATACTATTAGGAGCCGTTTATTTCATCTAAATCGGTTGAGGGGTTAAGGAATTATGGCTCTGTCAATTTTTTAATTTTGCTGTTTATGTGCCGTATGAGACCAATAATGGTAGGTTAGAAGTAGAAAAAAATTTTTTAAAAATACTTAGATGTAGTTTATTAATAGAAATGAAGTCTGTCCTAGTAGTTTACATTATTTCCTTATTTTGGTTTTTGTTTTTAGTCATTTTTTGCTTTTGTTTAGAATTTGGAAAATTTTTCATAGCTGTGATGTTTGTTAATATATGGTGGTCTTTCAAATATTTTTTAAAAGTGAATAATGATGAATGGGATGAAAAGGTTGTTCTAGGAGTTTTAGCTCTCGATAAATACTATTAGGAGCCGTTTATTTCATCTAAATCGGTTGAGGGGTTAAGGAATTATGGCTCTGTCAATTTTTTAATTTTGCTGTTTATGTGCCGTATGAGACCAATAATGGTAGGTTAGAAGTAGAAAAAAATTTTTTAAAAATACTTAGATGTAGTTTATTAATAGAAATGAAGTCTGTCCTAGTAGTTTACATTATTTCCTTATTTCGGTTTTTGTTTTTTAGCCATTTTTTGCTTTTGTTTAGAATTTGGAAAATTTTTCATAGCTGTGATGTTGGTTAATATATGGTGGTCTTTCAAATATTTTTTAAAAGTAAATAATGATGAATGGGATGAAAAGGTTGTTTTAGGAGTTTTAGCTCTCGATAAATACTATTAGGAGCCGTTTATTTCATCTAAATCGGTTGAGGGGTTAAGGAATTATGGCTCTGTCAATTTTTTAATTTTGCTGTTTATGTGCCGTATGAGACCAATAATGGTAGGTTAGAAGTAGAAAAAAATTTTTTAAAAATACTTAGATGTAGTTTATTAATAGAAATGAAGTCTGTCCTAGTAGTTTACATTATTTCCTTATTTCGGTTTTTGTTTTTTAGCCATTTTTTGCTTTTGTTTAGAATTTGGAAAATTTTTCATAGCTGTGATGTTGGTTAATATATGGTGGTCTTTCAAATATTTTTTAAAAGTAAATAATGATGAATGGGATGAAAAGGTTGTTTTAGGAGTTTTAGCTCTCGATAAATACTATTAGGAGCCGTTTATTTCATCTAAATCGGTTGAGGGGTTAAGGAATTATGGCTCTGTCAATTTTTTAATTTTGCTGTTTATGTGCCGTATGAGACCAATAATGGTAGGTTAGAAGTAGAAAAAAATTTTTTAAAAATACTTAGATGTAGTTTATTAATAGAAATGAAGTCTGTCCTAGTAATTTACATTATTTCCTTATTTCGGTTTTTGTTTTTTAGCCATTTTTTGCTTTTGTTTAGAATTTGGAAAATTTTTCATAGCTGTGATGTTGGTTAATATATGGTGGTCTTTCAAATATTTTTTAAAAGTAAATAATGATGAATGGGATGAAAAGGTTGTTTTAGGAGTTTTAGCTCTCGATAAATACTATTAGGAGCCGTTTATTTCATCTAAATCGGTTGAGGGGTTAAGGAATTATGGCTCTGTCAATTTTTTAATTTTGCTGTTTATGTGCCGTATGAGACCAATAATGGTAGGTTAGAAGTAGAAAAAAATTTTTTAAAAATACTTAGATGTAGTTTATTAATAGAAATGAAGTCTGTCCTAGTAGTTTACATTATTTCCTTATTTTGGTTTTTGTTTTTAGTCATTTTTTGCTTTTGTTTAGAATTTGGAAAATTTTTTAATAGCTGTGATGTTTGTTAATATATGGTGGTCTTTCAAATATTTTTTAAAAGTGAATAATGATGAATGGGATGAAAAGGTTGTTCTAGGAGTTTTAGCTCTCGATAAATACTATTAGGAGCCGTTTATTTCATCTAAATCGGTTGAGGGGTTAAGGAATTATGGCTCTGTCAATTTTTTAATTTTGCTGTTTATGTGCCGTATGAGACCAATAATGGTAGGTTAGAAGTAGAAAAAAATTTTTTAAAAATACTTAGATGTAGTTTATTAATGGAAATGAAGTCTGTCCTAGTAGTTTACATTATTTCCTTATTTCGGTTTTTGTTTTTTAGCCATTTTTTGCTTTTGTTTAGAATTTGGAAAATTTTTCATAGCTGTGATGTTGGTTAATATATGGTGGTCTTTCAAATATTTTTTAAAAGTAAATAATGATGAATGGGATGAAAAGGTTGTTTTAGGAGTTTTAGCTCTCGATAAATACTATTAGGAGCCGTTTATTTCATCTAAATCGGTTGAGGGGTTAAGGAATTATGGCTCTGTCAATTTTTTAATTTTGCTGTTTATGTGCCGTATGAGACCAATAATGGTAGGTTAGAAGTAGAAAAAATTTTTTTAAAAATACTTAGATGTAGTTTATTAATAGAAATGAAGTCTGTCCTAGTAGTTTACATTATTTCCTTATTTCGGTTTTTGTTTTTTAGCCATTTTTTGCTTTTGTTTAGAATTTGGAAAATTTTTCTTAGCTGTGATGTTTGTTAATATATGGTGGTCTTTCAAATATTTTTTAAAAGTGAATAATGATGAATGGGATGAAAAGGTTGTTCTAGGAGTTTTAGCTCTCGATAAATACTATTAGGAGCCGTTTATTTCATCTAAATCGGTTGAGGGGTTAAGGAATTATGGCTCTGTCAATTTTTTAATTTTGCTGTTTATGTGCCGTATGAGACCAATAATGGTAGGTTAGAAGTAGAAAAAAATTTTTTAAAAATACTTAGATGTAGTTTATTAATAGAAATGAAGTCTGTCCTAGTAGTTTACATTATTTCCTTATTTTGGTTTTTGTTTTTAGTCATTTTTTGCTTTTGTTTAGAATTTGGAAAATTTTTTAATAGCTGTGATGTTTGTTAATATATGGTGGTCTTTCAAATATTTTTTAAAAGTGAATAATGATGAATGGGATGAAAAGGTTGTTCTAGGAGTTTTAGCTCTCGATAAATACTATTAGGAGCCGTTTATTTCATCTAAATCGGTTGAGGGGTTAAGGAATTATGGCTCTGTCAATTTTTTAATTTTGCTGTTTATGTGCCGTATGAGACCAATAATGGTAGGTTAGAAGTAGAAAAAAATTTTTTAAAAATACTTAGATGTAGTTTATTAATGGAAATGAAGTCTGTCCTAGTAGTTTACATTATTTCCTTATTTCGGTTTTTGTTTTTTAGCCATTTTTTGCTTTTGTTTAGAATTTGGAAAATTTTTCATAGCTGTGATGTTGGTTAATATATGGTGGTCTTTCAAATATTTTTTAAAAGTAAATAATGATGAATGGGATGAAAAGGTTGTTTTAGGAGTTTTAGCTCTCGATAAATACTATTAGGAGCCGTTTATTTCATCTAAATCGGTTGAGGGGTTAAGGAATTATGGCTCTGTCAATTTTTTAATTTTGCTGTTTATGTGCCGTATGAGACCAATAATGGTAGGTTAGAAGTAGAAAAAAATTTTTTAAAAATACTTAGATGTAGTTTATTAATAGAAATGAAGTCTGTCCTAGTAGTTTACATTATTTCCTTATTTCGGTTTTTGTTTTTTAGCCATTTTTTGCTTTTGTTTAGAATTTGGAAAATTTTTCTTAGCTGTGATGTTTGTTAATATATGGTGGTCTTTCAAATATTTTTTAAAAGTGAATAATGATGAATGGGATGAAAAGGTTGTTCTAGGAGTTTTAGCTCTCGATAAATACTATTAGGAGCCGTTTATTTCATCTAAATCGGTTGAGGGGTTAAGGAATTATGGCTCTGTCAATTTTTTAATTTTGCTGTTTATGTGCCGTATGAGACCAATAATGGTAGGTTAGAAGAAGAAAAAAATTTTTTAAAAATACTTAGATGTAGTTTATTAATAGAAATGAAGTCTGTCCTAGTAGTTTACATTATTTCCTTATTTCGGTTTTTGTTTTTTAGCCATTTTTTGCTTTTGTTTAGAATTTGGAAAATTTTTCATAGCTGTGATGTTGGTTAATATATGGTGGTCTTTCAAATATTTTTTAAAAGTAAATAATGATGAATGGGATGAAAAGGTTGTTTTAGGAGTTTTAGCTCTCGATAAATACTATTAGGAGCCGTTTATTTCATCTAAATCGGTTGAGGGGTTAAGGAATTATGGCTCTGTCAATTTTTTAATTTTGCTGTTTATGTGCCGTATGAGACCAATAATGGTAGGTTAGAAGTAGAAAAAAATTTTTTAAAAATACTTAGATGTAGTTTATTAATAGAAATGAAGTCTGTCCTAGTAGTTTACATTATTTCCTTATTTTGGTTTTTGTTTTTAGTCATTTTTTGCTTTTGTTTAGAATTTGGAAAATTTTTCATAGCTGTGATGTTTGTTAATATATGGTGGTCTTTCAAATATTTTTTAAAAGTGAATAATGATGAATGGGATGAAAAGGTTGTTCTAGGAGTTTTAGCTCTCGATAAATACTATTAGGAGCCGTTTATTTCATCTAAATCGGTTGAGGGGTTAAGGAATTATGGCTCTGTCAATTTTTTAATTTTGCTGTTTATGTGCCGTATGAGACCAATAATGGTAGGTTAGAAGTAGAAAAAAATTTTTTAAAAATACTTAGATGTAGTTTATTAATAGAAATGAAGTCTGTCCTAGTAGTTTACATTATTTCCTTATTTCGGTTTTTGTTTTTTAGCCATTTTTTGCTTTTGTTTAGAATTTGGAAAATTTTTCATAGCTGTGATGTTGGTTAATATATGGTGGTCTTTCAAATATTTTTTAAAAGTAAATAATGATGAATGGGATGAAAAGGTTGTTTTAGGAGTTTTAGCTCTCGATAAATACTATTAGGAGCCGTTTATTTCATCTAAATCGGTTGAGGGGTTAAGGAATTATGGCTCTGTCAATTTTTTAATTTTGCTGTTTATGTGCCGTATGAGACCAATAATGGTAGGTTAGAAGAAGAAAAAAATTTTTTAAAAATACTTAGATGTAGTTTATTAATAGAAATGAAGTCTGTCCTAGTAGTTTACATTATTTCCTTATTTCGGTTTTTGTTTTTTAGCCATTTTTTGCTTTTGTTTAGAATTTGGAAAATTTTTCATAGCTGTGATGTTGGTTAATATATGGTGGTCTTTCAAATATTTTTTAAAAGTGAATAATGATGAATGGGATAAAAAGGTTGTTCTAGGAGTTTTAGCTCTCGATAAATACTATTAGGAGCCGTTTATTTCATCTAAATCGGTTGAGGGGTTAAGGAATTATGGCTCTGTCAATTTTTTAATTTTGCTGTTTATGTGCCGTATGAGACCAATAATGGTAGGTTAGAAGTAGAAAAAAATTTTTTAAAAATACTTAGATGTAGTTTATTAATAGAAATGAAGTCTGTCCTAGTAGTTTACATTATTTCCTTATTTCGGTTTTTGTTTTTTAGCCATTTTTTGCTTTTGTTTAGAATTTGGAAAATTTTTCATAGCTGTGATGTTGGTTAATATATGGTGGTCTTTCAAATATTTTTTAAAAGTAAATAATGATGAATGGGATGAAAAGGTTGTTTTAGGAGTTTTAGCTCTCGATAAATACTATTAGGAGCCGTTTATTTCATCTAAATCGGTTGAGGGGTTAAGGAATTATGGCTCTGTCAATTTTTTAATTTTGCTGTTTATGTGCCGTATGAGACCAATAATGGTAGGTTAGAAGTAGAAAAAAATTTTTTAAAAATACTTAGATGTAGTTTATTAATAGAAATGAAGTCTGTCCTAGTAGTTTACATTATTTCCTTATTTCGGTTTTTGTTTTTTAGCCATTTTTTGCTTTTGTTTAGAATTTGGAAAATTTTTCTTAGCTGTGATGTTTGTTAATATATGGTGGTCTTTCAAATATTTTTTAAAAGTGAATAATGATGAATGGGATGAAAAGGTTGTTCTAGGAGTTTTAGCTCTCGATAAATACTATTAGGAGCCGTTTATTTCATCTAAATCGGTTGAGGGGTTAAGGAATTATGGCTCTGTCAATTTTTTAATTTTGCTGTTTATGTGCCGTATGAGACCAATAATGGTAGGTTAGAAGAAGAAAAAAATTTTTTAAAAATACTTAGATGTAGTTTATTAATAGAAATGAAGTCTGTCCTAGTAGTTTACATTATTTCCTTATTTCGGTTTTTGTTTTTTAGCCATTTTTTGCTTTTGTTTAGAATTTGGAAAATTTTTCATAGCTGTGATGTTGGTTAATATATGGTGGTCTTTCAAATATTTTTTAAAAGTGAATAATGATGAATGGGATAAAAAGGTTGTTCTAGGAGTTTTAGCTCTCGATAAATACTATTAGGAGCCGTTTATTTCATCTAAATCGGTTGAGGGGTTAAGGAATTATGGCTCTGTCAATTTTTTAATTTTGCTGTTTATGTGCCGTATGAGACCAATAATGGTAGGTTAGAAGTAGAAAAAAATTTTTTAAAAATACTTAGTTGTAGTTTATTAATAGAAATGAAGTCTGTCCTAGTAGTTTACATTATTTCCTTATTTTGGTTTTTGTTTTTTAACCATTTTTTGCTTTTGTTTAGAACTTGGAAAATTTTTCATAGCTGTGATGTTGGTTAATATATGGTGGTCTTTCAAATATTTTTTAAAAGTAAATAATGATGAATGGGATTAAAAGGTTGTTCTAGGAGTTTTAGCTCTCGATAAATACTATTAGGAGCCGTTTATTTCATCTAAATCGGTTGAGGGGTTAAGGAATTATGGCTCTGTCAATTTTTTAATTTTGCTGTTTATGTGCCGTATGAGACCAATAATGGTAGGTTAGAAGTAGAAAAAAATTTTTTAAAAATACTTAGATGTAGTTTATTAATAGAAATGAAGTCTGTCCTAGTAATTTACATTATTTCCTTATTTCGGTTTTTGTTTTTTAGCCATTTTTTGCTTTTGTTTAGAATTTGGAAAATTTTTCATAGCTGTGATGTTTGTTAATATATGGTGGTCTTTCAAATATTTTTTAAGAGTGAATAATGATGAATGGGATGAAAAGGTTGTTCTAGGAGTTTTAGCTCTCGATAAATACTATTAGGAGCCGTTTATTTCATCTAAATCGGTTGAGGGGTTAAGGAATTATGGCTCTGTCAATTTTTTAATTTTGCTGTTTATGTGCCGTATGAGACCAATAATGGTAGGTTAGAAGTAGAAAAAAATTTTTTAAAAATACTTAGATGTAGTTTATTAATAGAAATGAAGTCTGTCCTAGTAGTTTACATTATTTCCTTATTTCGGTTTTTGTTTTTTAGCCATTTTTTGCTTTTGTTTAGAATTTGGAAAATTTTTCTTAGCTGTGATGTTTGTTAATATATGGTGGTCTTTCAAATATTTTTTAAAAGTGAATAATGATGAATGGGATGAAAAGGTTGTTCTAGGAGTTTTAGCTCTCGATAAATACTATTAGGAGCCGTTTATTTTATCTAAATCGGTTGAGGGGTTAAGGAATTATGGCTCTGTCAATTTTTTAATTTTGCTGTTTATGTGCCGTATAAGACCAATAATGGTAGATTAGAAGTAGAAAAAAATTTTTTAAAAATACTTAGATGTAGTTTATTAATAGAAATGAAGTCTGTCCTAGTAGTTTACATTATTTCCTTATTTTGGTTTTTGTTTTTTAGCCATTTTTTGCTTTTGTTTAGAATTTGGAAAATTTTTCATAGCTGTGATGTTGGTTAATATATGGTGGTCTTTCAAATATTTTTTAAAAGTGAATAATGATGAATGGGATGAAAAGGTTGTTTTAGGAGTTTTAGCTCTCGATAAATACTATTAGGAGCCGTTTATTTCATCTAAATCGGTTGAGGGGTTAAGGAATTATGGCTCTGTCAATTTTTTAATTTTGCTGTTTATGTGCCGTATGAGACCAATAATGGTAGGTTAGAAGTAGAAATAATTTTTTTAAAAATACTTAGATGTAGTTTATTAATAGAAATGAAGTCTGTCCTAGTAGTTTACATTATTTCCTTATTTTGGTTTTTGTTTTTTAACCATTCTTTGCTTTTGTTTAGAATTTGGAAAATTTTTCATAGCTGTGATGTTGGTTAATATATGGTGGTCTTTCAAATATTTTTTAAAAGTGAATAATGATGAATGGGATGAAAAGGTTGTTCCACGAGTTTTAGCTCTCGATAAATACTATTAGGAGCCGTTTATTTCATCTAAATCGGTTGAGGGGTTAAGGAATTATGGCTCTGTCAATTTTTTAATTTTGCTGTTTATGTGCCGTATGAGACCAATAATGGTAGGTTAGAAGTAGAAAAAAATTTTTTAAAAATACTTAGATGTAGTTTATTAATAGAAATGAAGTCTGTCCTAGTAGTTTACATTATTTCCTTATTTCGGTTTTTGTTTTTTAGCCATTTTTTGCTTTTGTTTAGAATTTGGAAAATTTTTCATAGCTGTGATGTTGGTTAATATATGGTGGTCTTTCAAATATTTTTTAAAAGTGAATAATGATGAATGGGATGAAAATGTTGTTCTAGGAGTTTTAGCTCTCGATAAATACTATTAGGAGCCGTTTATTTCATCTAAATCGGTTGAGGGGTTAAGGAATTATGGCTCTGTCAATTTTTTAATTTTGCTGTTTATGTGCCGTATGAGACCAATAATGGTAGGTTAGAAGTAGAAAAAAATTTTTTAAAAATACTTAGTTGTAGTTTTTTAATAGAAATGAAGTCTGTCCTAGTAGTTTATGTTGGAATATGAAAATGAATTTCTAAACTATCTGGCAATCTTTATTCATTATATAACAACTCTGTAAATATTTGACTTTTATATCTTTTATGTATCTATTAATAAAACTGAAGCTTTTGTAAAAGGACGCGCCTTTATTTTACTTTTGAATTTTTGTTTCTGCGAATACTGCGTAATTTCAACAGGTTATGAGCCCAGGTGCGCAAAAATGGAACGAGTTATTGAAATAGAGAAATTAACGGGCAGAGATAATTACCACAGATGGAAATTTGCAGCTGAGCATGCACTAAAGCTTCAAGGCTACTGGCAGGCAGTTCTTGGTACTGAGACAAAGGTAGATGTTCAGGAGAAGGCACTGTCCAGACTTGTGCTGTACATTTCACCAAATTTGTACATACACATCCAAGGAGTAGCCACGGCTAAAGAGATGTGGGATAAGTTGAAATCAACATATGATGACTCCGGTCTGACAAGACGTTGCGGTTTGTTGAGAAAGCTAACAACAACACATTTGGTGAATTGTGAGAACATCAGCGAATATGTCGATACAATAATTTCTACAGCGCAGAAACTGAACGAAATGGGAATGGTCGTAAGCGATGAATGGGTAGGCAGCTTGTTACTGAGTGGCTTACCGGAGCATTTTACACCAATGATTATGGCGATAGAGAGCAGCAATATTGAGATAACATCAGATTCAATAAAGACGAAACTTTTGCAAGATTTTGACAACTACAATAACTCGGCAGGTGCAGCAACGTCATCCGATGCAGCATTGTATAGCAGACAAAAGTTTACCAGAACTCAGGATGCGAATAAGAAGAAGAAAAGCATTGTTTGTTTTAAATGTAGAAAAGAAGGTCACATGGCGAAAAATTGCAAGTCTAAAAAATTCAACCAGGCTGGAAACTCAAATGCTACAACGTTGACTGCGGCGTTCAACTCACAATACGTTTACAATGGAGAGTCTTGGTTGATTGATTCAGGCGCTACGACCCATATGACAAACAATAAGAATTATTTTAAAAATTTTGTGGAATTTTCTTCGGATGAAAGTGTAGTAGTTGCGAATAACTCCAGTTTAAAGGCATTGGGTAAGGGTGATGTTGTTGTAAAATTGAATGTGGACAACAATTTAATTGATGCAATTATTGAGAATGTTATTTACGTGCCACATATTTGTACGAATTTGATATCTGTAAGTCAATTGGTTAAAAAGGGTTATGGAGTAGACTTTACAAGTGAAAGCTGTTTCATTAGGTGTGGTAAAGGAATAATAGCCACTGGTACTCTTTATGGAGACGTTTATCATTTGGATGTTTATACAGCGTGCGAGGATTTTGCTGGTGTTACGAAGGAAATTATGCATAGAAGATTGGGCCATCCTGGTTATGTGAATAAGTGCTTAAAGGATAAATTTTGCGAGCAGGACGAATCGGAAAATGGGAAATGCATCTCCTGTCTTCAGGGCAAGCAAACAAACTTACGTTTCAAATTATCGACAAGTAAAACGAACGATGTACTTGAATTGGTACATGCAGATGTATGCGGTCCCATGGAGGAGCCATCAATGGGTGGAGGCCTGTATTTTCTTTTATTTTTGGATGATTATTCCCATAAAGTATTTATTTACATACTGAAGCACAAATCCGAGGTTCCGGCAAAATTTAAAATATTTAAGGAGATGGTGGAGAATCAAACGGAAAAGAGAATTAAAATATTTCGTACTGATAATGGTTTAGAGTTCTGCAACAAAGACATCAGGCAAATTTGTGAAAGAAGCGGTATAATTCATCAAACGTCAGCACCATATACACCGCAGCAGAATGGAAAGGCGGAACGAATGAACAGAACCATAGTTGAGAAAGCGCGGACGATGTTGCATGACGCTGGTTTGGCAAAGAGTTATTGGGCTGAGACGATAAGTACAGCAACATATTTATTGAATAGAACACCTCACAAAATGTTGAATGAAAAATCGCCTGAGGAGGTGTGGAGTGGCCGTGAACAGAATTTATCATACTTGAAGGTTTTTGGATGTGTGGCAATGATGATGACGCCAAAACAGATGCGAAGGAAATGGGATCCTAGATCGGTGAAATGTATAATGCTTGGATACTGTGAAGTTTCGAAGGCATATAGGCTGTACAATCCAATATCAAGGAAAATGCATGTAAGTAGAAATGCAGTATTCATGGAAAATGAAATGTATTTTCAGAAAAATCAGGACCAAGTTATTGAGAACGATCGACTAATTGAGAGATCTTATTCACTGAATGATGGTAATTTAGTGAGGATGGTACTTGAGGAAAATTCCAATCATTCAAATGGCGATTCTGTTATTGGGGAACCACAAGATACTTCAGAATGTGATGATGAAGACGAGCTACTTGGTTTTACATCTAGCGAAGTTTCGGAGGAAAGTGAGGATGTAAAAGAGGTTCAAACTCTCCGGCGTTCATCTAGAATATCGCGACCAACCAATATGAACGATTACGTAACATATGCAGCTATAGGGTCAATAATTGAGCCACAGAATTTTGTCGAGGCTGTCAACTGCAATGAAAGGGAATTTTGGAAAGCAGCGATTGCTGATGAGTTTAATTCATTAATCGAAAATAATACGTGGAGCGTCGTAGATTGCAACGGCGATGAAAGAAAACTTTCTACGAAATGGGTATTCAAACTAAAATATGATAATCATGGTAATGTCGATCGCTACAAGGCTCGACTGGTGGCAAGAGGCTGTGCTCAACGTTCCAATATAGATTACAACGAGACTTATTCGCCAGTCATAAGACATTCCTCATTAAGATATTTATTTTCGTTGGCTGTTGAATTCAATTTAGAGATAAATAATTTGGATGTGTGCACTGCCTTTCTACAAGGTGATTTGGAGGAGGAGATTTTCATAGAAGCTCCTGAAGGCTTTGAAATACCGGATGGAAAAACGTTGAAATTGAACAGGCCAATATACGGCTTAAAGCAATCGTCCAGAATGTGGAATTTGAAATTGAGTGACACGCTAAAAAATCTTGGTCTGAGGCAGTTAAAAAGTGACCAGTGTATTTATTCCAGTATTAAGAATGATAGTATATTCATATTGGCCATTTATGTCGATGACATAATAATTTTTTGGAACAACGAACAGCAAAAGAATCTATTAATTGAGAAATTAAAGGATGTGTTTAAGCTCAGAGATTTGGGAAACGCTAAATCATTTCTAGGACTACGAATTGAGAGAACAAATGATTGCTTGACAATAGACCAGTCAGCGTATATTCAAAAAGTCCTACAACGTTTCTCAATGACTACAAGCAATCCGATATCCACCCCAATGGATGTGAACATAAAGTTAAGTAAAGAGCAATGTCCTAAAAGCGAGGAGGAGAAATTGGAAATGCGGAGATACCCATACCAGGAACTTATTGGAAGCTTGTTATTCGCGGCACAATTGACAAGACCCGATATATGTTATGCAGTGAATTTTTTGAGTCGTTTCAACAACAATTATGGTATGCAACATTGGCGGGCAGCAAAGCGAATTCTGCGTTATTTAAAGGGCACGATAGATTACAAAATAACATTTAGGAGTGGAAATTTAAAATTAGAAGGCTATTGCGATGCTGATTATGCAGGTGACTTGGATGAGAGGAAATCCGTAAGCGGCTATGTCTTTATGAAACAGGGAGCACCAATTACTTGGGCGTCGAAAAAGCAGAACACAACAGCGTTATCAACATGTGAAGCCGAATACATGTCGATGGGTGCGGCAGTTCAAGAGGCCATATGGTTAAAAGGTTTTGAAAAGGAGCTATTTGGAGAAAGAAATGAGCCAATTAAGATATTTTGTGACAACCATGCTGCAACGCAACTGGCCATGAATGAATCCTATCATCCGCGAACAAAACACATAGATGTTCGTCATCACTTCATTAGAGACTGCTTATTTAATGGAGAGGTTGTTTTGGAGAAGATACCATCGGATGAGATGATTGCAGATTTACTAACCAAACCCCTAGTGAAGATGAAGTTCTTGAAATTTGTGAATCAATTAGGAATAGTTTAGGATTTCATTTTAGTGAGGATGTTGGAATATGAAAATGAATTTCTAAACTATCTGGCAATCTTTATTCATTATATAACAACTCTGTAAATATTTGACTTTTATATCTTTTATGTATCTATTAATAAAACTGAAGCTTTTGTAAAAGGACGCGCCTTTATTTTACTTTTGAATTTTTGTTTCTGCGAATACTGCGTAATTTCAACAGTTTACATTATTTCCTTATTTTGGTTTTTGTTTTTTAGCCATTTTTTGGTTTTGTTTAGAATTTGGAAAATTTTTCATAGCTGTGATGTTGGTTAATATATGGTGGTCTTTCAAATATTTTTTAAAAGTAAATAATGATGAATGGGATGAAAAGGTTGTTTTAGGAGTTTTAGCTCTCGATAAATACTATTAGGAGCCGTTTATTTCATCTAAATCGGTTGAGGGGTTAAGGAATTATGGCTCTGTCAATTTTTTAATTTTGCTGTTTATGTGCCGTATGAGACCAATAATGGTAGGTTAGAAGTAGAAAAAAAATTTTTAAAAATACTTAGATGTAGTTTATTAATAGAAATGAAGTCTGTCCTAGTAGTTTACATTATTTCCTTATTTTGGTTTTTGTTTTTAGTCATTTTTTGCTTTTGTTTAGAATTTGGAAAGTTTTTCATAGCTGTGATGTTTGTTAATATATGGTGGTCTTTCAAATATTTTTTAAAAGTGAATAATGATGAATGGGATGAAAAGGTTGTTCTAGGAGTTTTAGCTCTTGATAAATACTATTAGGAGCCGTTCATTTCATCTAAATCGGTTGAGGGGTTAAGGAATTATGGCTCTGTCAATTTTTTAATTTTGCTGTTTATGTGCCGTATGAGACCAATAATGGTAGGTTAGAAGTAGAAATAATTTTTTTAAAAATACTTAGATGTAGTTTATTAATAGAAATGAAGTCTGTCCTAGTAGTTTACATTATTTCCTTATTTTGGTTTTTGTTTTTTAACCATTTTTTGCTTTTGTTTAGAATTTGGAAAATTTTTCATAGCTGTGATGTTGGTTAATATATGGTGGTCTTTCAAATATTTTTTAAAAGTGAATAATGATGAATGGGATGAAAAGGTTGGTCCACGAGTTTTAGCTCTCGATAAATACTATTAGGAGCCGTTTATTTCATCTAAATCGGTTGAGGGGTTAAGGAATTATGGCTCTGTCAATTTTTTAATTTTGCTGTTTATGTGCCGTATGAGACCAATAATGGTAGATTAGAAGTAGAAAAAAATTTTTTAAAAATACTTAGATGTAGTTTATTAATAGAAATGAAGTCTGTCCTAGTAGTTTACATTATTTCCTTATTTTGGTTTTTGTTTTTTAACCATTTTTTGCTTTTGTTTAGAACTTGGAAAATTTTTCATAGCTGTGATGTTGGTTAATATATGGTGGTCTTTCAAATATTTTTTAAAAGTAAATAATGATGAATGGGATGAAAAGGTTGTTCTAGGAGTTTTAGCTCTCGATAAATACTATTAGGAGCCGTTTATTTCATCTAAATCGGTTTAGGGGTTAAGGAATTATGGCTCTGTCAATTTTTTAATTTTGCTGTTTATGTGCCGTATGAGACCAATAATGGTAGGTTAGAAGTAGAAATAATTTTTTTAAAAATACTTAGATGTAGTTTATTAATAGAAATGAAGTCTGTCCTAGTAGTTTACATTATTTCCTTATTTTGGTTTTTGTTTTTTAACCATTTTTTGCTTTTGTTTAGAATTTGGAAAATTTTTCATAGCTGTGATGTTGGTTAATATATGGTGGTCTTTCAAATATTTTTTAAAAGTAAATAATGATGAATGGGATGAAAATGTTGTTTTAGGAGTTTTAGCTCTCGATAAATACTATTAGGAGCCGTTTATTTCATCTAAATCGGTTGAGGGGTTAAGGAATTATGGCTCTGTCAATTTTTTAATTTTGCTGTTTATGTGCCGTATGAGACCAATAATGGTAGATTAGAAGTAGAAAAAAATTTTTTAAAAATACTTAGATGTAGTTTATTAATAGAAATGAAGTCTGTCCTAGTAGTTTACATTATTTCCTTATTTCCTTATTTTGGTTTTTGTTTTTTAGCCATTTTTTGCTTTTGTTTAGAATTTGGAAAATTTTTCAAAGCTGTGATGTTGGTTAATATATGGTGGTCTTTCAAATATTTTTTAAAAGTGAATAATGATGAATGGGATGAAAAGGTTGTTCTAGGAGTTTTAGCTCTCGATAAATACTATTAGGAGCCGTTTATTTCATCTAAATCGGTTTAGGGTTTAAGGAATTATGGCTCTGTCAATTTTTTAATTTTGCTGTTTATGTGCCGTATGAGACCAATAATGGTAGGTTAGAAGTAGAAATAATTTTTTTAAAAATACTTAGATGTAGTTTATTAATAGAAATGAAGTCTGTCCTAGTAGTTTACATTATTTCCTTATTTTGGTTTTTGTTTTTTAACCATTTTTTGCTTTTGTTTAGAATTTGGAAAATTTTTCATAGCTGTGATGTTGGTTAATATATGGTGGTCTTTCAAATATTTTTTAAAAGTGAATAATGATGAATGGGATGAAAAGGTTGTTCCACGAGTTTTAGCTCTCGATAAATACTATTAGGAGCCGTTTATTTCATCTAAATCGGTTGAGGGGTTAAGGAATTATGGCTCTGTCAATTTTTTAATTTTGCTGTTTATGTGCCGTATGAGACCAATAATGGTAGGTTAGAAGTAGAAAAAAATTTTTTAAAAATACTTAGATGTAGTTTATTAATAAAAATGAAGTCTGTCCTAGTAGTTTACATTATTTCCTTATTTCGGTTTTTGTTTTTTAGTCATTTTTTGCTTTTGTTTAGAATTTGGAAAATTGTTCATAGCTGTGATGTTGGTTAATATATGGTGGTCTTTCAAATATTTTTTAAAAGTAAATAATGATGAATGGGATGAAAAGGTTGTTCTAGGAGTTTTAGCTCTCGATAAATACTATTAGGAGCCGTTTATTTCATCTAAATCGGTTTAGGGGTTAAGGAATTATGGCTCTGTCAATTTTTTAATTTTGCTGTTTATGTGCCGTATGAGACCAATAATGGTAGGTTAGAAGTAGAAAAAAATTTTTTAAAAATACTTAGATGTAGTTTATTAATAGAAATGAAGTCTGTCCTAGTAATTTACATTATTTCCTTATTTCGGTTTTTGTTTTTTAGCCATTTTTTGCTTTTGTTTAGAATTTGGAAAATTTTTCATAGCTGTGATGTTGGTTAATATATGGTGGTCTTTCAAATATTTTTTAAAAGTGAATAATGATGAATGCGATGAAAAGGTTGGTCCAGGAGTTTTAGCTCTCAATAAATACTATTAGGAGCCGTTTATTTCATCTAAATCGGTTGAGGGGTTAAGGAATTATGGCTCTGTCAATTTTTTAATTTTGCTGTTTATGTGCCGTATGAGACCAATAATGGTAGGTTAGAAGTAGAAAAAAATTTTTTAAAAATACTTAGATGTAGTTTATTAATAGAAATGAAGTCTGTCCTAGTAATTTACATTATTTCCTTATTTCGGTTTTTGTTTTTTAGCCATTTTTTGCTTTTGTTTAGAATTTGGAAAATTTTTCATAGCTGTGATGTTGGTTAATATATGGTGGTCTTTCAAATATTTTTTAAAAGTAAATAATGATGAATGGGATGAAAAGGTTGTTTTAGGAGTTTTAGCTCTCGATAAATACTATTAGGAGCCGTTTATTTCATCTAAATCGGTTTAGGGGTTAAGGATTTATGGCTCTGTCAATTTTTTAATTTTGCTGTTTATGTGCCGTATGAGACCAATAATGGTAGGTAAGAAGTAGAAAAAAATTTTTTAAAAATACTTAGATGTAGTTTAAAAGAATTTGGAAAATTTTTCATAGCTGTGATGTTGGTTAATATATGGTGGTCTTTCAAATATTTTTTAAAAGTAAATAATGATGAATGGGATGAAAAGGTTGTTTTAGGAGTTTTAGCTCTCGATAAATACTATTAGGAGCCGTTCATTTCATCTAAATCGGTTGAGGGGTTAAGGAATTATGGCTCTGTCAATTTTTTAATTTTGCTGTTTATGTGCCGTATGAGACCAATAATGGTAGGTTAGAAGTAGAAAAAAATTTTTTAAAAATACTTAGATGTAGTTTATTAATAGAAATGAAGTCTGTCCTAGTAGTTTACATTATTTCATTATTTCCTTATTTTGGTTTTTGTTTTTTAACCATTTTTTGCTTTTGTTTAGAATTTGGAAAATTTTTCATAGCTGTGATGTTGGTTAATATATGGTGGTCTTTCAAATATTTTTTAAAAGTGAATAATGATGAATGGGATGAAAAGGTTGTTCCACGAGTTTTAGCTCTCGATAAATACTATTAGGAGCCGTTTATTTCATCTAAATCGGTTGAGGGGTTAAGGAATTATGGCTCTGTCAATTTTTTAATTTTGCTGTTTATGTGCCGTATGAGACCAATAATGGTAGGTTAGAAGTAGAAAAAAATTTTTTAAAAATACTTAGATGTAGTTTATTAATAGAAATGAAGTCTGTCCTAGTAGTTTACATTATTTCCTTATTTTGGTTTTTGTTTTTAGTCATTTTTTGGTTTTGTTTAGAATTTGGAAAATTTTTCATAGCTGTGATGTTTGTTAATATATGGTGGTCTTTCAAATATTTTTTAAAAGTGAATAATGATGAATGGGATGAAAGGGTTGTTCTAGGAGTTTTAGCTCTTGATAAATACTATTAGGAGCCGTTTATTTCATCTAAATCGGTTTAGGGGTTAAGGAATTATGGCTCTGTCAATATTTTAATTTTGCTGTTTATGTGCCGTATGAGACCAATAATGGTAGGTTAGAAGTAGAAAAAAATTTTTTAAAAATACTTAGATGTAGTTTATTAATAGAAATGAAGTCTGTCCTAGTAGTTTACATTATTTCCTTATTTCGGTTTTTGTTTTTTAGCCATTTTTTGCTTTTGTTTAGAATTTGGAAAATTTTTCATAGCTGTGATGTTTGTTAATATATGGTGGTCTTTCAAATATTTTTTAAGAGTGAATAATGATGAATGGGATGAAAAGGTTGTTCTAGGAGTTTTAGCTCTCGATAAATACTATTAGGAGCCGTTTATTTCATCTAAATCGGTTGAGGGGTTAAGGAATTATGGCTCTGTCAATTTTTTAATTTTGCTGTTTATGTGCCGTATGAGACCAATAATGGTAGGTTAGAAGTAGAAAAAAATTTTTTAAAAATACTTAGATGTAGTTTATTAATAGAAATGAAGTCTGTCCTAGTAGTTTACATTATTTCCTTATTTCGGTTTTTGTTTTTTAGCCATTTTTTGCTTTTGTTTAGAATTTGGAAAATTTTTCTTAGCTGTGATGTTTGTTAATATATGGTGGTCTTTC
Source organism: Sarcophaga caerulescens (assembly GCA_927399465.1). Lineage (NCBI taxonomy): Eukaryota > Metazoa > Arthropoda > Insecta > Diptera > Sarcophagidae > Sarcophaga > Sarcophaga caerulescens. The sequence goes on along the minus strand of OV656872.1, from coordinate 141,389,612 downwards.
AAATATTTTTTAAAAGTGAATAATGATGAATGGGATGAAAAGGTTGTTCTAGGAGTTTTAGCTCTCGATAAATACTATTAGGAGCCGTTTATTTTATCTAAATCGGTTGAGGGGTTAAGGAATTATGGCTCTGTCAATTTTTTAATTTTGCTGTTTATGTGCCGTATAAGACCAATAATGGTAGATTAGAAGTAGAAAAAAATTTTTTAAAAATACTTAGATGTAGTTTATTAATAGAAATGAAGTCTGTCCTAGTAGTTTACATTATTTCCTTATTTTGGTTTTTGTTTTTTAGCCATTTTTTGCTTTTGTTTAGAATTTGGAAAATTTTTCATAGCTGTGATGTTGGTTAATATATGGTGGTCTTTCAAATATTTTTTAAAAGTGAATAATGATGAATGGGATGAAAAGGTTGTTCTAGGAGTTTTAGCTCTCGATAAATACTATTAGGAGCCGTTTATTTCATCTAAATCGGTTTAGGGTTTAAGGAATTATGGCTCTGTCAATTTTTTAATTTTGCTGTTTATGTGCCGTATGAGACCAATAATGGTAGGTTAGAAGTAGAAATAATTTTTTTAAAAATACTTAGATGTAGTTTATTAATAGAAATGAAGTCTGTCCTAGTAGTTTACATTATTTCCTTATTTTGGTTTTTGTTTTTTAACCATTCTTTGCTTTTGTTTAGAATTTGGAAAATTTTTCATAGCTGTGATGTTGGTTAATATATGGTGGTCTTTCAAATATTTTTTAAAAGTGAATAATGATGAATGGGATGAAAAGGTTGTTCCACGAGTTTTAGCTCTCGATAAATACTATTAGGAGCCGTTTATTTCATCTAAATCGGTTGAGGGGTTAAGGAATTATGGCTCTGTCAATTTTTTAATTTTGCTGTTTATGTGCCGTATGAGACCAATAATGGTAGGTTAGAAGTAGAAAAAAATTTTTTAAAAATACTTAGATGTAGTTTATTAATAAAAATGAAGTCTGTCCTAGTAGTTTACATTATTTCCTTATTTCGGTTTTTGTTTTTTAACCATTTTTTGCTTTTGTTTAGAATTTGGAAAATTTTTCATAGCTGTGATGTTGGTTAATATATGGTGGTCTTTCAAATATTTTTTAAAAGTAAATAATGATGAATGGGATGAAAAGGTTGTTCTAGGAGTTTTAGCTCTCGATAAATACTATTAGGAGCCGTTTATTTCATCTAAATCGGTTTAGGGGTTAAGGAATTATGGCTCTGTCAATTTTTTAATTTTGCTGTTTATGTGCCGTATGAGACCAATAATGGTAGGTTAGAAGTAGAAAAAAATTTTTTAAAAATACTTAGATGTAGTTTATTAATAGAAATGAAGTCTGTCCTAGTAGTTTACATTATTTCCTTATTTTGGTTTTTGTTTTTAGTCATTTTTTGCTTTTGTTTAGAATTTGGAAAATTTTTCATAGCTGTGATGTTTGTTAATATATGGTGGTCTTTCAAATATTTTTTAAAAGTGAATAATGATGAATGGGATGAAAAGGTTGTTCTAGGAGTTTTAGCTCTTGATAAATACTATTAGGAGCCGTTTATTTCATCTAAATCGGTTGAGGGGTTAAGGAATTATGGCTCTGTCAATTTTTTAATTTTGCTGTTTATGTGCCGTATGAGACCAATAATGGTAGGTTAGAAGTAGAAATAATTTTTTTAAAAATACTTAGATGTAGTTTATTAATAGAAATGAAGTCTGTCCTAGTAGTTTACATTATTTCCTTATTTCGGTTTTTGTTTTTTAGCCATTTTTTGCTTTTGTTTAGAATTTGGAAAATTTTTCATAGCTGTGATGTTGGTTAATATATGGTGGTCTTTCAAATATTTTTTAAAAGTGAATAATGATGAATGGGATGAAAATGTTGTTCTAGGAGTTTTAGCTCTCGATAAATACTATTAGGAGCCGTTTATTTCATCTAAATCGGTTGAGGGGTTAAGGAATTATGGCTCTGTCAATTTTTTAATTTTGCTGTTTATGTGCCGTATGAGACCAATAATGGTAGGTTAGAAGTAGAAAAAAATTTTTTAAAAATACTTAGTTGTAGTTTTTTAATAGAAATGAAGTCTGTCCTAGTAGTTTACATTATTTCCTTATTTTGGTTTTTGTTTTTTAGCCATTTTTTGGTTTTGTTTAGAATTTGGAAAATTTTTCATAGCTGTGATGTTGGTTAATATATGGTGGTCTTTCAAATATTTTTTAAAAGTAAATAATGATGAATGGGATGAAAAGGTTGTTCTAGGAGTTTTAGCTCTCGATAAATACTATTAGGAGCCGTTTATTTCATCTAAATCGGTTTAGGGGTTAAGGAATTATGGCTCTGTCAATTTTTTAATTTTGCTGTTTATGTGCCGTATGAGACCAATAATGGTAGGTTAGAAGTAGAAAAAAATTTTTTAAAAATACTTAGATGTAGTTTATTAATAGAAATGAAGTCTGTCCTAGTAGTTTACATTATTTCCTTATTTCGGTTTTTGTTTTTTAGCCATTTTTTGCTTTTGTTTAGAATTTGGAAAATTTTTCATAGCTGTGATGTTTGTTAATATATGGTGGTCTTTCAAATATTTTTTAAAAGTGAATAATGATGAATGGGATGAAAAGGTTGTTCTAGGAGTTTTAGCTCTCGATAAATACTATTAGGAGCCGTTTATTTCATCTAAATCGGTTGAGGGGTTAAGGAATTATGGCTCTGTCAATTTTTTAATTTTGCTGTTTATGTGCCGTATGAGACCAATAATGGTAGGTTAGAAGAAGAAAAAAATTTTTTAAAAATACTTAGATGTAGTTTATTAATAGAAATGAAGTCTGTCCTAGTAGTTTACATTATTTCCTTATTTCGGTTTTTGTTTTTTAGCCATTTTTTGCTTTTGTTTAGAATTTGGAAAATTTTTCATAGCTGTGATGTTGGTTAATATATGGTGGTCTTTCAAATATTTTTTAAAAGTGAATAATGATGAATGGGATAAAAAGGTTGTTCTAGGAGTTTTAGCTCTCGATAAATACTATTAGGAGCCGTTTATTTCATCTAAATCGGTTGAGGGGTTAAGGAATTATGGCTCTGTCAATTTTTTAATTTTGCTGTTTATGTGCCGTATGAGACCAATAATGGTAGGTTAGAAGTAGAAATAATTTTTTTAAAAATACTTAGATGTAGTTTATTAATAGAAATGAAGTCTGTCCTAGTAGTTTACATTATTTCCTTATTTCGGTTTTTGTTTTTTAGCCATTTTTTGGTTTTGTTTAGAATTTGGAAAATTGTTCATAGCTGTGATGTTGGTTAATATATGGTGGTCTTTCAAATATTTTTTAAAAGTGAATAATGATGAATGGGATAAAAAGGTTGTTCTAGGAGTTTTAGCTCTCGATAAATACTATTAGGAGCCGTTTATTTCATCTAAATCGGTTGAGGGGTTAAGGAATTATGGCTCTGTCAATTTTTTAATTTTGCTGTTTATGTGCCGTATGAGACCAATAATGGTAGATTAGAAGTTGAAAAACATTTTTTAAAAATACTTAGATGTAGTTTATTAATAGAAATGAAGTCTGTCCTAGTAGTTTACATTATTTCCTTATTTTGGTTTTTGTTTTTTAGCCATTTTTTGCTTTTGTTTAGAATTTGGAAAATTTTTCATAGCTGTGATGTTGGTTAATATATGGTGGTCTTTCAAATATTTTTTAAAAGTGAATAATGATGAATGGGATGAAAAGATTGTTCTAGGAGTTTTAGCTCTCGATAAATACTATTAGGAGCCGTTTATTTCATCTAAATCGGTTGAGGGGTTAAGGAATTATGGCTCTGTCAATTTTTTAATTTTGCTGTTTATGTGCCGTATGAGACCAATAATGGTAGGTTAGAAGTAGAAAAAAATTTTTTAAAAATACTTAGATGTAGTTTATTAATAAAAATGAAGTCTGTCCTAGTAGTTTACATTATTTCCTTATTTCGGTTTTTGTTTTTTAGCCATTTTTTGCTTTTGTTTAGAATTTGGAAAATTGTTCATAGCTGTGATGTTGGTTAATATATGGTGGTCTTTCAAATATTTTTTAAAAGTAAATAATGATGAATGGGATGAAAAGGTTGTTCTAGGAGTTTTAGCTCTCGATAAATACTATTAGGAGCCGTTTATTTCATCTAAATCGGTTTAGGGGTTAAGGAATTATGGCTCTGTCAATTTTTTAATTTTGCTGTTTATGTGCCGTATGAGACCAATAATGGTAGGTTAGAAGTAGAAAAAAATTTTTTAAAAATACTTAGATGTAGTTTATTAATAGAAATGAAGTCTGTCCTAGTAGTTTACATTATTTCCTTATTTTGGTTTTTGTTTTTAGTCATTTTTTGCTTTTGTTTAGAATTTGGAAAATTTTTCATAGCTGTGATGTTTGTTAATATATGGTGGTCTTTCAAATATTTTTTAAAAGTGAATAATGATGAATGGGATGAAAAGGTTGTTCTAGGAGTTTTAGCTCTCGATAAATACTATTAGGAGCCGTTTATTTCATCTAAATCGGTTGAGGGGTTAAGGAATTATGGCTCTGTCAATTTTTTAATTTTGCTGTTTATGTGCCGTATGAGACCAATAATGGTAGGTTAGAAGTAGAAAAAAATTTTTTAAAAATACTTAGATGTAGTTTATTAATAAAAATGAAGTCTGTCCTAGTAGTTTACATTATTTCCTTATTTCGGTTTTTGTTTTTTAGCCATTTTTTGCTTTTGTTTAGAATTTGGAAAATTGTTCATAGCTGTGATGTTGGTTAATATATGGTGGTCTTTCAAATATTTTTTAAAAGTGAATAATGATGAATGGGATGAAAAGGTTGTTCCACGAGTTTTAGCTCTCGATAAATACTATTAGGAGCCGTTTATTTCATCTAAATCGGTTGAGGGGTTAAGGAATTATGGCTCTGTCAATTTTTTAATTTTGCTGTTTATGTGCCGTATGAGACCAATAATGGTAGGTTAGAAGTAGAAAAAAATTTTTTAAAAATACTTAGTTGTAGTTTTTTAATAGAAATGAAGTCTGTCCTAGTAGTTTACATTATTTCCTTATTTTGGTTTTTGTTTTTTAGCCATTTTTTGGTTTTGTTTAGAATTTGGAAAATTTTTCATAGCTGTGATGTTGGTTAATATATGGTGGTCTTTCAAATATTTTTTAAAAGTAAATAATGATGAATGGGATGAAAAGGTTGTTCTAGGAGTTTTAGCTCTCGATAAATACTATTAGGAGCCGTTTATTTCATCTAAATCGGTTTAGGGGTTAAGGAATTATGGCTCTGTCAATTTTTTATTTATTTATTTATTTATTAAAATATATCTTATAAATAAATTTACAAAATATACAAAAGGCGCCGGGTAACTAGACCATATGCGCACATTTAAAGTAGTTAACTCTTATATACATATATACATTTATACAAAAGGATTAAATTAAAAATAATATGTATTTACAAAAAACAAAAAAAAAAAAATAATTTTGGAATATTAAACTTAACTAAACATCAGTGATACCATGTTTCCGAAGACTGACTCTGATTGATTGTAAGTTGACACACGTCGTACAATTCAAAATCTCCTCAAGGTGTTCGCCAATTTTAGAAATTGGACATTCAATCAAAATATGTGGAACAGATAAAAAAACATTACAATGAGAACATTTTTTTGGGTCAGAGTGATTGAAATAATGTTGAGTATTGAATATAGCTCTACCAACCCTAAGTCGGCTTAACATCACGCAATCACTTCTTGTCAAATTATAATTGTAATTGGGTCTTGGCTGTGTATGATGAAGTTGTTTTTGTATACTACGAAATTGGTTCGAAATAATATTCGGAAAGCATGGTGTTACAGTAATTTCCTGAAGATTTTTAGCATTTTTGGCAACACGATCAGCATATTCGTTTCCCTCAATGCCTATATGTGACGGAATCCATAATATTAAGATATTCGGGTTATCAAAAGGCAGTTTAAGCACACTGTTGTATGCTCCATTGTAATTTTTAGCCAAAGCTTTAGTTACGCTTAGGCTGTCCGTACAAATAATAGTTTTTGCTTTCTTTTCAATAGCACATGAAATTGCGGATTTTATGGCACTTAATTCCGCCGAGAATATTCCAGCATTATTAGGTATACGTGCCTCCACCTTAGTTAAAAATCGCGTTTGACTTATTTGTTCAATAACTGAATATGTTGTTACACCATTATTAAAAGAACCATCAGTGTACATTATCATATCAGGAGAAAAAGTATACAGCTTTTGCTGCAGATTTTTCCTGAAAATTAGTGGATTGATATTATTTTTGTTGTGAATACTTAAACTCGAATCCGTGATAGCATAGTTTGTAGTGTTTAATTCTTCAGAGGGTTTTTCTGGAATGGAGATGTTATGTCTTCTTAAAAGTGAGATTATTTCTGCAACAGCAGATGGTGGGACAGCATTGAGGGGTTCGATATGATCCCAAAAGGTTTCATGAAGCCCATCCGTTGGAATTGTAATGGCTCTTGAAGCCATATTGACTGCACTCTTTTCCAAGATGAATTGGAAGTCCTGATATCCAGCTTCAATCCTAAGCTTTTCTAATGGTGTTGGTCTTAATAAGCCAGAAGCAATTCTGTAGCAGTTATTTATATCTGTATTTAATTTTCCTATATTCTTTTTTGAAGTCCACCCATATATTGTAATACAATGTAATAGAATACCTGTCACCAGAGACCGGCAAATTTCAAGTGCAGTATTAAAGTGAGGACCTTTGTTACGTGAACATATAAGTTTAAGGAGGTTTTTAATTTTGCCTAATTTTGATGATAAATATTTAACATGAGCATTCCATAGCAAATTTTTTGTAAATATTATACCCAATACCCTCATTTGATCATTAATAGTAATATCAATGCTTCTGATGTTAATTTTTTCATCGCAACATCCTCTTTTTCTGCAGACATGGAGTATTTCAGTTTTATTAATTGGCACCACCGCGCCTCTATCAATTGCCCATTCGTGAATTCTGCGATCAAGATGTGTTAGATTCGTGTGCACTTCATTTTGAGTACCCGATGCAATAGCAAGAATATTATCGGCATAAATACCGACGTAATCTATACCAGGAGTGTTTTCAATAGCCTTCGCCAAAGAGTTAGCGTAGATCGTGAATAAAACCGCCGACAATGGTGATCCTTGTGGAACACCATTATCTAAATCATAAGTTTCAGAAAAATATCCGTCGATTTTGACTGTGACCTTTCGAAAAGAAAGAAAAGACTTTATGAGTTTCATAATAATCCTGGGAATACCCCATTCATTCATTTCCAATATTATATATGTTAGCACCACTTTGTCGAAAGCCTTTTCTATATCCTCAGATATGACGAGACTATGGCTCCGTTGTTTAAGGTTTCTTCGCAAAATTACTTCCATCTGATGACAAATACTATGAACACCATGCCGAGGTATAAAAGCATGCTGTATTTTTGAAACGTAAACGCCAGCTAACTTCCACAATCTCTTTGCCAAAATTTTTTCAAAAATTTTGGAAAGAACCGGTAATAACGAAATTGGGCGGTAACCTTCCAAGCGACCAGGATCCTTACCGGGTTTAGGGATTGGTGCCAAAATTGCGGTTTTCCAATCTTGAGGAAATACTCCAGTTTCCAAAATGTTGTTATAAAGTTCGCATAAGCGCAATTTCAATTCTACGGGAGATTTTTGGATCATTGAATATGTTATTTTGTCTCGTGCCGGCGTAGAACCACTTAAGGTTCTCAATATTTCATCTAATTCATAAACTTTTACTTTATTGGCAAGAAAAACTTGTTCAGCGCAACACCTTGGTAGATTATTGATATCCAGGTTCTGTTTTGCAACAACTACATTTGGATCAAGTGTTGTATCCGAGCTAATTGAAGTCCAGAATTCAGCAAATTTGTTAGCAATTATCTGAGGGTGGCTAAAGCTCTCATTGTTGATAACTAAACTGGGGAAATTACTCATCTTTTTAGACCTTAAATTGTTAACTTTTCTCCACAGAAAGCGAGCATCCATTGTTGGTTTTAATGAGTTCAAGAAATTATCCCAGGTTTGTCTTTTTGCGATTCTGCATTCTCTTTTGACTTTAGCACATAGTTTTCTGTATTCCAAGATATTAGACTGATTGCGACACCTTTTGAATTCCCTCCAAGCTAGTTGTCTTGATCGAATTAGTTTAGCTATATTTGAGTTGAACCAAACGGGATTATTTTTGTCCTTAGGTTTACGACTTAAAGGAATACTTTCATTTGCTGCCTTTCTTATAATGTGCTTAATTTGGCTGGCTTCTCTGTTTAAGTTCAATGATGTGGGATAATGACTACAATTACTAGATACCTTTTGCCCAAAAAGTTCCCAATTAGCATTGGTGTCATTAAATCTTGGAGAAAATTGTCTCCTAATAATATTCATGTTATTAGAAATCTTAATGGGGAAATGGTCGCCAACCTCAGGCATAGGCAAACAACTCCATACAAGTGTAGGAGCAAAGTCAACACTAGCCATTGTCACGTCCACAGATGTTAATGTGTTTCTGGTACTTAATAGAGTAGGCGACCCATCGTTCAAAATTACCATATTATAGTCATCAGCAAAATCTTCCCAAATTTTTCCACTCGAAGAATTAGTGGCCGAACCCCACAAAACGTTCTGTGAATTAAAATCACCCATTACTATATGATGGACTCCATTAAGGGGGGATATTTGATTAACCATAGAAGCCGTCAATCTTAGGTCGCATTCCTTGTATATATTCGTTATATGAATTTCAATATCAGCCTTAATTACGATCGTCTGGAAAAGCAAATCTCCGGATGATTTAATCTGTTGTGTCACATTTATGTTGTTCCTAACTAAGAGCGCAATTCCAGATTTAGCGTACAAATAATCCTTATTGTGATGAAAAGCCTTATAACCCGGCAAATGCAGCAAATGTTTGTTCTTATCTACAACATGTGTCTCCTGTAAAGCTATTATAGTTGGTTTATGTGTGGCAACGAGGAGTTCAAGTGCATATTTATTATTAACAAATCCTTGAATGTTCCACTGAATGATATTTATGTTAAGTCCAATATTCATAAGCAGTGATTAATTTTTGCCAAAATTTTTTCAAAAATTTTGGAAAGAACCGGTAATAACGAAATTGGGCGGTAACCTTCCAAGCGACCAGGATCCTTACCGGGTTTAGGGATTGGTGCCAAAATTGCGGTTTTCCAATCTTGAGGAAATACTCCAGTTTCCAAAATGTTGTTATAAAGTTCGCATAAGCGCAATTTCAATTCTACGGGAGATTTTTGGATCATTGAATATGTTATTTTGTCTCGTGCCGGCGTAGAACCACTTAAGGTTCTCAATATTTCATCTAATTCATAAACTTTTACTTTATTGGCAAGAAAAACTTGTTCAGCGCAACACCTTGGTAGATTATTGATATCCAGGTTCTGTTTTGCAACAACTACATTTGGATCAAGTGTTGTATCCGAGCTAATTGAAGTCCAGAATTCAGCAAATTTGTTAGCAATTATCTGAGGGTGGCTAAAGCTCTCATTGTTGATAACTAAACTGGGGAAATTACTCATCTTTTTAGACCTTAAATTGTTAACTTTTCTCCACAGAAAGCGAGCATCCATTGTTGGTTTTAATGAGTTCAAGAAATTATCCCAGGTTTGTCTTTTTGCGATTCTGCATTCTCTTTTGACTTTAGCACATAGTTTTCTGTATTCCAAGATATTAGACTGATTGCGACACCTTTTGAATTCCCTCCAAGCTAGTTGTCTTGATCGAATTAGTTTAGCTATATTTGAGTTGAACCAAACGGGATTATTTTTGTCCTTAGGTTTACGACTTAAAGGAATACTTTCATTTGCTGCCTTTCTTATAATGTGCTTAATTTGGCTGGCTTCTCTGTTTAAGTTCAATGATGTGGGATAATGACTACAATTACTAGATACCTTTTGCCCAAAAAGTTCCCAATTAGCATTGGTGTCATTAAATCTTGGAGAAAATTGTCTCCTAATAATATTCATGTTATTAGAAATCTTAATGGGGAAATGGTCGCCAACCTCAGGCATAGGCAAACAACTCCATACAAGTGTAGGAGCAAAGTCAACACTAGCCATTGTCACGTCCACAGATGTTAATGTGTTTCTGGTACTTAATAGAGTAGGCGACCCATCGTTCAAAATTACCATATTATAGTCATCAGCAAAATCTTCCCAAATTTTTCCACTCGAAGAATTAGTGGCCGAACCCCACAAAACGTTCTGTGAATTAAAATCACCCATTACTATATGATGGACTCCATTAAGGGGGGATATTTGATTAACCATAGAAGCCGTCAATCTTAGGTCGCATTCCTTGTATATATTCGTTATATGAATTTCAATATCAGCCTTAATTACGATCGTCTGGAAAAGCAAATCTCCGGATGATTTAATCTGTTGTGTCACATTTATGTTGTTCCTAACTAAGAGCGCAATTCCAGATTTAGCGTACAAATAATCCTTATTGTGATGAAAAGCCTTATAACCCGGCAAATGTAGCAAATGTTTGTTCTTATCTACAACATGTGTCTCCTGTAAAGCTATTATAGTTGGTTTATGTGTGGCAACGAGGAGTTCAAGTGCATATTTATTATTAACAAATCCTTGAATGTTCCACTGAATGATATTTATGTTAAGTCCAATATTCATAAGCAGTGATTAATTTTTGCCATTTTCCTTGTTTATTCTTGTTTTCCTTAATGTGTTAGGAGTTATAATAACATTTAGTTCCGGAAATTTTTTGTAAATTTCAGATGTGGGGGAAATTTCTGAGTTTAAACTGGAATTATTTGATCTGGTAGGAGTACTTAAAGCCAAACCATCATTTATATCATCAGAATTATTTATATCTGTATCAATATTCATATTTGTAGGTAAGTTTTCATCTAAAAGAGTGTCATCATCCATAAACGTATCATCAGCGCTATCTTTACTTGTGTTAAAATATTGATTTGCGACGTTTGTTTCAGTTTGACTTACCAAGTTTGTTGCAGGAAAAATAAATGTTGAGGGAGATTCTAGACTAACTTTGGTACAAATTGTTTCCATGGTTGAAAGGGTGGTTGTGGAGTTTATTATATTATTGTTGTCATTAAGAGCAGGGAGAGAATTTTCATTATTTGAATTAATGTTGATTGATGAAATTTTGGAATTTGTTTCTATTGTTGAATGTATCGGTGTGAAGTTTATTGTATTGTTTTTGTTAAGAGTTGGGATAGAGGGTTCATTTTCTGTAATTGTGTTGATTGTTGAAATTTTTTCTGGAAATTTCCTTAAGGTTGTTCTTGTTGATGTAGTAGCCGTTGTTAACGGTGTATTGGTTGTTGTAGAAGTAGCGGTTGTTGTTATTGAAGTAGATGCAGTTGTTGGTTGATCATTCAGAATTTGTGCATATGATTTAACATTTTTTGTTTTTCTAGGTAAAGGCTTAAGGGTATTTAGAGTGGGATTGTCATTATAGATCTCCCAGGCTTCACGATATGTACATCTTCTTGAAATTCGCAAATAATTAACTGATTTGTGCTTCCAGTATGTTGGACAATTTGGGTCACTTGATGGATGAGTTTCCAGTTGGCAATTTACACAGAATTTACGTGTGCAGGGATCATGAGGTGTTGGTGTGCCGCATTCCTTACATACTTCAATATTACGACAACGTTTCTTGGTATGACCTAGTTTTTGGCAGTTTTGGCATTTCATTGGGTTTGGTATATACTCCTCAACAGGAACTCTTTCCCATCCTAACTTTAACATTTCCGGACGATATATGAGGTCAAATGTTACAACTGCCGCACCTGTTGCTATGATTTCTTTACCATCAAATTTTGTTATTTTGCGTATTTCGACAACTTTTTGAGATTTGAGTGATTCAAGCAATTCTTCTTCCGTTATGTTAATAATTTTCCTCGAGAAGATTCGTCCTTGAATAGTATTCAAAGTCTTATGAAGGCTAATTTTAACGGGGATGCAATCAATGTAGTTCGCTTTAAGGTATTGTTCAGCAATTTTTCTATTTGGGACTTTAATTAGCAGGTCACCACTTCTCATTTCCGTAACTTCCAAACGTTCTTTGCTAATATAGTCAAGACCACGTTCCACTTGGAAAACATTGTAGGATGATAGAGGAGCTGCGTCAATCTCAGGCTTTAAAGATATGGCCGATGCTACTAAATATCTTGGGAGGTGTTGCTCATTATTTGTAATTTCAGGCAAAGGAACAAAATCATCTGGCCGTAGGCGTTTATTTTTGGTTGGTTTACTTTTCCCAGCCGTAGAATCTAGTCCCCTAAACCGGTTGTAATTCGGGGGATCAACCCCATTCATGGCGCTGGTCAAACAAAAACTATATGTATTTTAATTCTTCTCCTTATATCAGCAAAAAAAAAAAAAAAAAAAATTTCAATATGTATATATCCCCAAAATTTAGAACGTGGCACAGTAAAAAACAAGAATAATTCTTCTCCTTTTTTTTTTTTTAATACAAATACACTATCAGAAAGCACAACAAAACGATGTTTACGCGGCAATTGCCTGACAGCGACTGTGTCAATTTTTTAATTTTGCTGTTTATGTGCCGTATGAGACCAATAATGGTAGGTTAGAAGTAGAAAAAAATTTTTTAAAAATACTTAGATGTAGTTTATTAATAGAAATGAAGTCTGTCCTAGTAGTTTACATTATTTCCTTATTTCGGTTTTTGTTTTTTAGCCATTTTTTGCTTTTGTTTAGAATTTGGAAAATTTTTCATAGCTGTGATGTTTGTTAATATATGGTGGTCTTTCAAATATTTTTTAAAAGTGAATAATGATGAATGGGATGAAAAGGTTGTTCTAGGAGTTTTAGCTCTCGATAAATACTATTAGGAGCCGTTTATTTCATCTAAATCGGTTGAGGGGTTAAGGAATTATGGCTCTGTCAATTTTTTAATTTTGCTGTTTATGTGCCGTATGAGACCAATAATGGTAGGTTAGAAGAAGAAAAAAATTTTTTAAAAATACTTAGATGTAGTTTATTAATAGAAATGAAGTCTGTCCTAGTAGTTTACATTATTTCCTTATTTCGGTTTTTGTTTTTTAGCCATTTTTTGCTTTTGTTTAGAATTTGGAAAATTTTTCATAGCTGTGATGTTGGTTAATATATGGTGGTCTTTCAAATATTTTTTAAAAGTGAATAATGATGAATGGGATAAAAAGGTTGTTCTAGGAGTTTTAGCTCTCGATAAATACTATTAGGAGCCGTTTATTTCATCTAAATCGGTTGAGGGGTTAAGGAATTATGGCTCTGTCAATTTTTTAATTTTGCTGTTTATGTGCCGTATGAGACCAATAATGGTAGGTTAGAAGTAGAAATAATTTTTTTAAAAATACTTAGATGTAGTTTATTAATAGAAATGAAGTCTGTCCTAGTAGTTTACATTATTTCCTTATTTCGGTTTTTGTTTTTTAGCCATTTTTTGGTTTTGTTTAGAATTTGGAAAATTGTTCATAGCTGTGATGTTGGTTAATATATGGTGGTCTTTCAAATATTTTTTAAAAGTGAATAATGATGAATGGGATAAAAAGGTTGTTCTAGGAGTTTTAGCTCTCGATAAATACTATTAGGAGCCGTTTATTTCATCTAAATCGGTTGAGGGGTTAAGGAATTATGGCTCTGTCAATTTTTTAATTTTGCTGTTTATGTGCCGTATGAGACCAATAATGGTAGATTAGAAGTAGAAAAACATTTTTTAAAAATACTTAGATGTAGTTTATTAATAGAAATGAAGTCTGTCCTAGTAGTTTACATTATTTCCTTATTTTGGTTTTTGTTTTTTAGCCATTTTTTGCTTTTGTTTAGAATTTGGAAAATTTTTCATAGCTGTGATGTTGGTTAATATATGGTGGTCTTTCAAATATTTTTTAAAAGTGAATAATGATGAATGGGATGAAAAGATTGTTCTAGGAGTTTTAGCTCTCGATAAATACTATTAGGAGCCGTTTATTTCATCTAAATCGGTTGAGGGGTTAAGGAATTATGGCTCTGTCAATTTTTTAATTTTGCTGTTTATGTGCCGTATGAGACCAATAATGGTAGGTTAGAAGTAGAAAAAAATTTTTTAAAAATACTTAGATGTAGTTTATTAATAAAAATGAAGTCTGTCCTAGTAGTTTACATTATTTCCTTATTTCGGTTTTTGTTTTTTAGCCATTTTTTGCTTTTGTTTAGAATTTGGAAAATTGTTCATAGCTGTGATGTTGGTTAATATATGGTGGTCTTTCAAATATTTTTTAAAAGTAAATAATGATGAATGGGATGAAAAGGTTGTTCTAGGAGTTTTAGCTCTCGATAAATACTATTAGGAGCCGTTTATTTCATCTAAATCGGTTTAGGGGTTAAGGAATTATGGCTCTGTCAATTTTTTAATTTTGCTGTTTATGTGCCGTATGAGACCAATAATGGTAGGTTAGAAGTAGAAAAAAATTTTTTAAAAATACTTAGATGTAGTTTATTAATAGAAATGAAGTCTGTCCTAGTAGTTTACATTATTTCCTTATTTTGGTTTTTGTTTTTAGTCATTTTTTGCTTTTGTTTAGAATTTGGAAAATTTTTCATAGCTGTGATGTTTGTTAATATATGGTGGTCTTTCAAATATTTTTTAAAAGTGAATAATGATGAATGGGATGAAAAGGTTGTTCTAGGAGTTTTAGCTCTCGATAAATACTATTAGGAGCCGTTTATTTCATCTAAATCGGTTTAGGGGTTAAGGAATTATGGCTCTGTCAATTTTTTAATTTTGCTGTTTATGTGCCGTATGAGACCAATAATGGTAGGTTAGAAGTAGAAAAAAATTTTTTAAAAATACTTAGATGTAGTTTATTAATAGAAATGAAGTCTGTCCTAGTAGTTTACATTATTTCCTTATTTCGGTTTTTGTTTTTTAGCCATTTTTTGCTTTTGTTTAGAATTTGGAAAATTTTTCATAGCTGTGATGTTGGTTAATATATGGTGGTCTTTCAAATATTTTTTAAAAGTGAATAATGATGAATGGGATAAAAAGGTTGTTCTAGGAGTTTTAGCTCTCGATAAATACTATTAGGAGCCGTTTATTTCATCTAAATCGGTTGAGGGGTTAAGGAATTATGGCTCTGTCAATTTTTTAATTTTGCTGTTTATGTGCCGTATGAGACCAATAATGGTAGGTTAGAAGTAGAAATAATTTTTTTAAAAATACTTAGATGTAGTTTATTAATAGAAATGAAGTCTGTCCTAGTAGTTTACATTATTTCCTTATTTCGGTTTTTGTTTTTTAGCCATTTTTTGGTTTTGTTTAGAATTTGGAAAATTGTTCATAGCTGTGATGTTGGTTAATATATGGTGGTCTTTCAAATATTTTTTAAAAGTGAATAATGATGAATGGGATAAAAAGGTTGTTCTAGGAGTTTTAGCTCTCGATAAATACTATTAGGAGCCGTTTATTTCATCTAAATCGGTTGAGGGGTTAAGGAATTATGGCTCTGTCAATTTTTTAATTTTGCTGTTTATGTGCCGTATGAGACCAATAATGGTAGATTAGAAGTAGAAAAACATTTTTTAAAAATACTTAGATGTAGTTTATTAATAGAAATGAAGTCTGTCCTAGTAGTTTACATTATTTCCTTATTTTGGTTTTTGTTTTTTAGCCATTTTTTGCTTTTGTTTAGAATTTGGAAAATTTTTCATAGCTGTGATGTTGGTTAATATATGGTGGTCTTTCAAATATTTTTTAAAAGTGAATAATGATGAATGGGATGAAAAGATTGTTCTAGGAGTTTTAGCTCTCGATAAATACTATTAGGAGCCGTTTATTTCATCTAAATCGGTTGAGGGGTTAAGGAATTATGGCTCTGTCAATTTTTTAATTTTGCTGTTTATGTGCCGTATGAGACCAATAATGGTAGGTTAGAAGTAGAAAAAAATTTTTTAAAAATACTTAGATGTAGTTTATTAATAAAAATGAAGTCTGTCCTAGTAGTTTACATTATTTCCTTATTTCGGTTTTTGTTTTTTAGCCATTTTTTGCTTTTGTTTAGAATTTGGAAAATTGTTCATAGCTGTGATGTTGGTTAATATATGGTGGTCTTTCAAATATTTTTTAAAAGTAAATAATGATGAATGGGATGAAAAGGTTGTTCTAGGAGTTTTAGCTCTCGATAAATACTATTAGGAGCCGTTTATTTCATCTAAATCGGTTTAGGGGTTAAGGAATTATGGCTCTGTCAATTTTTTAATTTTGCTGTTTATGTGCCGTATGAGACCAATAATGGTAGGTTAGAAGTAGAAAAAAATTTTTTAAAAATACTTAGATGTAGTTTATTAATAGAAATGAAGTCTGTCCTAGTAGTTTACATTATTTCCTTATTTTGGTTTTTGTTTTTAGTCATTTTTTGCTTTTGTTTAGAATTTGGAAAATTTTTCATAGCTGTGATGTTTGTTAATATATGGTGGTCTTTCAAATATTTTTTAAAAGTGAATAATGATGAATGGGATGAAAAGGTTGTTCTAGGAGTTTTAGCTCTCGATAAATACTATTAGGAGCCGTTTATTTCATCTAAATCGGTTGAGGGGTTAAGGAATTATGGCTCTGTCAATTTTTTAATTTTGCTGTTTATGTGCCGTATGAGACCAATAATGGTAGGTTAGAAGTAGAAAAAAATTTTTTAAAAATACTTAGATGTAGTTTATTAATAAAAATGAAGTCTGTCCTAGTAGTTTACATTATTTCCTTATTTCGGTTTTTGTTTTTTAGCCATTTTTTGCTTTTGTTTAGAATTTGGAAAATTGTTCATAGCTGTGATGTTGGTTAATATATGGTGGTCTTTCAAATATTTTTTAAAAGTGAATAATGATGAATGGGATGAAAAGGTTGTTCCACGAGTTTTAGCTCTCGATAAATACTATTAGGAGCCGTTTATTTCATCTAAATCGGTTGAGGGGTTAAGGAATTATGGCTCTGTCAATTTTTTAATTTTGCTGTTTATGTGCCGTATGAGACCAATAATGGTAGGTTAGAAGTAGAAAAAAATTTTTTAAAAATACTTAGATGTAGTTTATTAATAGAAATGAAGTCTGTCCTAGTAGTTTACATTATTTCCTTATTTTGGTTTTTGTTTTTAGTCATTTTTTGCTTTTGTTTAGAATTTGGAAAATTTTTCATAGCTGTGATGTTTGTTAATATATGGTGGTCTTTCAAATATTTTTTAAAAGTGAATAATGATGAATGGGATGAAAAGGTTGTTCTAGGAGTTTTAGCTCTTGATAAATACTATTAGGAGCCGTTTATTTCATCTAAATCGGTTGAGGGGTTAAGGAATTATGGCTCTGTCAATTTTTTAATTTTGCTGTTTATGTGCCGTATGAGACCAATAATGGTAGGTTAGAAGTAGAAATAATTTTTTTAAAAATACTTAGATGTAGTTTATTAATAGAAATGAAGTCTGTCCTAGTAGTTTACATTATTTCCTTATTTCGGTTTTTGTTTTTTAGCCATTTTTTGCTTTTGTTTAGAATTTGGAAAATTTTTCATAGCTGTGATGTTGGTTAATATATGGTGGTCTTTCAAATATTTTTTAAAAGTGAATAATGATGAATGGGATGAAAATGTTGTTCTAGGAGTTTTAGCTCTCGATAAATACTATTAGGAGCCGTTTATTTCATCTAAATCGGTTGAGGGGTTAAGGAATTATGGCTCTGTCAATTTTTTAATTTTGCTGTTTATGTGCCGTATGAGACCAATAATGGTAGGTTAGAAGTAGAAAAAAATTTTTTAAAAATACTTAGTTGTAGTTTTTTAATAGAAATGAAGTCTGTCCTAGTAGTTTACATTATTTCCTTATTTCGGTTTTTGTTTTTTAGCCATTTTTTGCTTTTGTTTAGAATTTGGAAAATTTTTCATAGCTGTGATGTTGGTTAATATATGGTGGTCTTTCAAATATTTTTTAAAAGTAAATAATGTGGAATGGTTTTATGTATTGAAACAACAATATCTTTATTGTTAATTAATGATCTTTAATATTCAACAGAACTCTTTACAATAAAATATAAATTACAGAATACTATGACAGTTGATTATTCATATACAGGTTACCAGATTAATATAACATAACAAAGATGCCAGATTAATACATAACATTTCCTCCCTCACATAGCCAATCATTCCGGTGTAAATATTATCTTGCGTCTTCGCAACCTGGTGGACCTACGTAATGGAACTTGTTCTTCCTGTCCTATATCGTTCGGTTCCGGTTCTGCAATATCCGTCTCACCTCCGGCATTCGCGTTGTTTTGTAATTGATTATGCTCATTATCCTCTCCCGCAGAGTTAAATCCCCGGAAGTTTGATTGCGGTGTAGAGCAACCAGTGGAAGATGTAGCTTCATTATCAAAATAATTCGGTAGGGGTGTCGAAAAATTATTCGGTGGGTCATCAATCACGATTTCCCCATCTGAACGGGATGCGTTTGAAGCATCAAATTCCACATGTGACCGCCGTCTTCGTGTATTTTGTCCAATATCCGCAGATTGTATTCCTTTCTCATTCGTTTGCACCTTTGAATCATCGCGATATCGAATTTGGTCAATGTGGCGTTTAACACGTTTGCCATCGTAAAGGATCTCGTAATGCAAATCCCCGAGGCGATTCAGCACCACTCCTGGTAGCCATTTATTTACACGGCAGTTATTTGACAAAAAATAGACATTCTGCATTGGTTCGAAACAGCGGAAAGTAGAATTGAATTGCATATATTGTTTATCGGTCATCCTCGTTGTCAAATCTTGAGGGATGAGTAGATCAAAACGAGTACGCAACATACGTCCGAAAAATAACAGTGCTGGAGGTTTGCCAGTTGTGGAATGGGGTGCAATTCTATATTGACGTAGAAAAATATTCAAATGTTTTTGAAGGTTATTCCTGTTTGAGCCCATTGATTTAATTGCGCTTTTAACTGTCTGTACTGATCGCTCAGCCTGGCCATTGGTGGATGGGTGGTAGGGTGCTGTAAACTTGTGGTACTTGACACCCACATTGGTGAGAAACTCTTTGAATTCCGCTGATGCAAAGCACGTACCATTATCCGAAACCACTGTAGTTGGCACCCCGTAGCTCGCAAATAGTTCATCCAGGATATTAATTGTAGCGGCCGAAGTACTTGTAGAAGTTATTCTGACATCAATCCACTTACTGTACGCATCGGTGATTATCAAAAGCATAGTGCCCAAAAATGGTCCGGCATAGTCCACATGAATGCGTTCCCATGGGCCCTTTGGATACTGCCAATGGTGCTCCCTGAACTTTGGTGGGTCGTTAGCAAATTTAGCACAGTCATCACACGTTCTCGCTACAGCCTCAATATCACCGTCAATGCCCGGCCAATACACAAAGGACCTTGCAATACCCTTCATCTTGACAATGCCCAAATGGCCGGAATGTAAATCTTGAAGTATCTTGGAACGAAGCTTGTCAGGTATAACCACCCTATGCTCGAAAGTCAAACAGTTACCAGCAATTCTGTAATTTATCTCAGGAGACTTATACCCATATGCGTGGAGGGATTTACCGCTCTCCAGAATTCCAAAAATCTTCCCCAACCTATCATCCTTAAGTGTTTCCGCAGCAACTTTGTCAGCGTTCGTTGGTAGTCGATCAATTTGTCGTATTACGAATGAATCAAAATCATCATATTCTTCATACTCCATTATTTGTTTGACCATATTCACGTTAACAGCTCTAGAGCAATAATCCGCATTAGCGTTAGCCTTCGTTGTTTTAAACATAACATCAAAATCAAAATTTCCTAAGAAGTCGGCATAATTAGCCATACGGCTAATACACAAAACAGGAAGGGACTTATATGGATCCAAAATTTGAGTAAGTGGCTTGTGGTCTGTGATAAGAGTAAAATGACGAGCATATAAGTAGAGAAAGAACTTCCGTACGGCCCATACAATAGCAAGAGCCTCTTTATCAATCTGTGGGTATTTACGTTCAGTAGCCGTTAAAGTACGACTAGCATAAGCTATGGGTCTCTCCCGACCATCCGGCATGCGGTGAGATAACACGGCACCTAAACCAGTTTTGCTGGCATCCGTAGCAAGGAGTAGTGGTAATTCCGGTTTGTATGGCATTAATACTTGTGGTGAGATGAGTGCATTCTTAATGTCCCTGTACGACTGCTCACCCTCTTTTGTCCACTGGAACGGTTTTCTCAGAAGCATGTCATGAAGTGGTCTGCTACGCGTGGACAGATCGGCTATGAATGAACCATAGTATGTGGCTTTTCCCAAAAACAGCTGTAGTTCATCATGACTCGTAGGTTTAGGAGCATCTCTTACCGCTTCCACGTGCCTATCGGATTTATGGATTCCGTCAGTATCAATTCTGTGACCTAGAAATTCTACGGCAGTTGCAGCAAACACGCACTTAGAACGATTCAGCCTTAACCCTTTATCCATCAAACGCGTAAGAGTCGTTTTCAAACCCGATAACAAATTATCAAAATTGTCGGCATAAATCAATATGTCATCAAAAAAATTGCATACGTTTGGAATACCTTGCAAAATCGATTCCATCGTTCGTTGCCATATCGCTGGTATATTAGCAGCACCATATACAGCGCGGGTGGGTCGAATCAAGCCATGAGTGGGAGTGTTCAGTGTTAGGGCATGTGCTAACTCATCGTCAATCTGTAAGTGGGAATACGCATCGGTTATATCTAGATGACAGAAGAGTTTTGCTCCATTCATTTTATTAAAGAGATGTTCCGGTTTTGGAATTGGGTGTTCGTCTACAATAATTCTAGGATTGACAGTCGGTTTATAATTGCCAGTTATACGAATTCGACCATCCTTCTTTGAAACGACATGGGTCGTTGAAGCCCATTCCGAAAAGTCGACCCTTTTGTAAAAACCCGATTTTATTTTCCTATCAATCTCAAGAGCATACGCTTCCCCTAGAGCAAATGGTATCTCCCTGGCTTTGACAAATACGGGTTCAGCATCCTGTTTCAAATGTAGTTTAATAGGTGGAAAATCTAACTTACCGGCAGTATCACTAAAAATTTCCTCAAATTCAGCTAGCACTTGTCCTAGTATCTGAGATTCGTGGGGCGATAAACTAGGAGAATCCATTTTGATTGCCCCAACCGGTTCTGATGTAGAAAACAATTTCACAAAATCAATCTCCCCAACAAACTGTGAAATCCACTCTCTGCCGAACAACGAATCAAAATTACCGTCAACAATGTACAAATTAAGTCTGCGGGTTGTAGCGCCCACTTTCACGTTCACCACTACACGTCCAATGCAATCAATTCTATGACCAGTATAACTCGTGAATTTTCTATCTGTTGTCAGTAACTTATACTTGCCAGTACACGATTTCAACGTTGCCATACTCATTATACCGCAAGGAGCACCCGTGTCCAATTCCATGTTCACTTTACCACCATTTATTTCCACTCCGATCAAATGTCTACTCGATTCCTTTTTCGTACCAACCTTATTTAACCGTTGAATCACATCACTGTCACCTTCTGTATGCTCCTCTGAGATTTGTGCAGTTTTCGATTTGCATACCTTTGCAATATGACCGGTTTTACCGCATAGATAACATCTGGCATTACGGAACTTACAAATAGTTCGGGCATGATCTCCACCACACCCGTAACAATTAGAACGATCCGTTTTGGTACCCTTTACGTTTTCCTTGATAGCTGCATGAGCAGTATTGTACTTCGGTGTATTCCTAATTCTTGTCGCATCGTAGCCTACCTTAAACGTTGACTCTAATAAAGGAACTGAGCCACCCGCCGCATTCTTCATTTCTATGGAAGACATATGTGATGCCTCCAGCCGTTGAGCTATTTCATAGGCGGCGTTAAAATTTTCCGGCTCCTTCGCAATTATCTGATCACAAGTACTACGCGACTCTAGGCCAAAGAGAAGTTGTTCGGTCAGCATTCTGTCCAAAAACTCCCCGTACTTGCAATGTGTGGCTGCTTGTCTAAGACGCAATACAAAGTTGGACAACGTTTCATCCTTTTCTTGAATGACCTGCCGAAACCTTATGCTTTCAGCATATTGATTCTTCTTCCTGTCGAAATGGTTTACCAATGTTGTCCTGATTTCAACAAATGATAGACTTTCTGGTACCTTAGGGCTTATCAGCGTTTTAAGTGCATTGTTGAGCTCAGAACCCATATGAACTAAAATGTAGTCCTTGTATTCGGCTTCCGGTATTCGACTCAACTTAAATGCCCACTCGCAACGAGTAAAATAATCATTGACGGACGTAGCATCACTTGCCCTGTAAGCCGATATAGAGAGTGGTGTTGCTGTCCTTACTGTTGCATCTCGTTGCGAAATACTTGCCGCTGCCACCTGCGCAGTTTGTGTGGCAGACTGCCTTAACGCATTTGCAAATATTTCAGTAATAATCTTCAAATCGTCTGAATCCAGCGGCATCTTGCGCTATCCCACTTCTGACACCACTTTTATGTATTGAAACAACAATATCTTTATTGTTAATTAATGATCTTTAATATTCAACAGAACTCTTTACAATAAAATATAAATTACAGAATACTATGACAGTTGATTATTCATATACAGGTTACCAGATTAATATAACATAACAAAGATGCCAGATTAATACATAACAAATGGGATGAAAAGGTTGTTTTAGGAGTTTTAGCTCTCGATAAATACTATTAGGAGCCGTTTATTTCATCTAAATCGGTTGAGGGGTTAAGGAATTATGGCTCTGTCAATTTTTTAATTTTGCTGTTTATGTGCCGTATGAGACCAATAATGGTAGGTTAGAAGTAGAAAAAAATTTTTTAAAAATACTTAGATGTAGTTTATTAATAGAAATGAAGTCTGTCCTAGTAGTTTACATTATTTCCTTATTTCGGTTTTTGTTTTTTAGCCATTTTTTGCTTTTGTTTAGAATTTGGAAAATTTTTCTTAGCTGTGATGTTTGTTAATATATGGTGGTCTTTCAAATATTTTTTAAAAGTGAATAATGATGAATGGGATGAAAAGGTTGTTCTAGGAGTTTTAGCTCTCGATAAA
Source organism: Sarcophaga caerulescens (assembly GCA_927399465.1). NCBI lineage: Eukaryota > Metazoa > Arthropoda > Insecta > Diptera > Sarcophagidae > Sarcophaga > Sarcophaga caerulescens. The sequence goes on along the minus strand of OV656872.1, from coordinate 141,366,443 downwards.
TACTATTAGGAGCCGTTCATTTCATCTAAATCGGTTGAGGGGTTAAGGAATTATGGCTCTGTCAATTTTTTAATTTTGCTGTTTATGTGCCGTATGAGACCAATAATGGTAGGTTAGAAGTAGAAAAAAATTTTTTAAAGATACTTAGATGTAGTTTATTAATAGAAATGAAGTCTGTCCTAGTAGTTTACATTATTTCCTTATTTTGGTTTTTATTTTTTAGCCCTTTTTTTGCATTTGTTTAGAATTTGGAAAATTTTTCATAGCTGTGATGTTGGTTAATATATGGTGGTCTTTCAAATATTTTTTAAAAGTGAATAATGAGGAATGGGATGAAAAGGTTGGTCCACGAGTTTTAGCTCTCGATAAATACTATTAGGAGCCGTTTATTTCATCTAAATCGGTTGAGGGGTTAAGGAATTATGGCTCTGTCAATTTTTTAATTTTGCTGTTTATGTGCCGTATGAGACCAATAATGGTAGGTTAGAAGTAGAAATAATTTTTTTAAAAATACTTAGATGTAGTTTATTAATAGAAATGAAGTCTGTCCTAGTAGTTTACATTATTTCCTTATTTTGGTTTTTGTTTTTTAACCATTTTTTGCTTTTGTTTAGAATTTGGAAAATTTTTCATAGCTGTGATGTTGGTTAATATATGGTGGTCTTTCAAATATTTTTTAAAAGTGAATAATGATGAATGGGATGAAAAGGTTGTTCCACGAGTTTTAGCTCTCGATAAATACTATTAGGAGCCGTTTATTTCATCTAAATCGGTTGAGGGGTTAAGGAATTATGGCTCTGTCAATTTTTTAATTTTGCTGTTTATGTGCCGTATGAGACCAATAATGGTAGATTAGAAGTAGAAAAACATTTTTTAAAAATACTTAGATGTAGTTTATTAATAGAAATGAAGTCTGTCCTAGTAGTTTACATTATTTCCTTATTTTGGTTTTTGTTTTTTAGCCATTTTTTGCTTTTGTTTAGAATTTGGAAAATTTTTCATAGCTGTGATGTTGGTTAATATATGGTGGTCTTTCAAATATTTTTTAAAAGTGAATAATGATGAATGGGATGAAAAGATTGTTCTAGGAGTTTTAGCTCTCGATAAATACTATTAGGAGCCGTTTATTTCATCTAAATCGGTTGAGGGGTTAAGGAATTATGGCTCTGTCAATTTTTTAATTTTGCTGTTTATGTGCCGTATGAGACCAATAATGGTAGGTTAGAAGTAGAAAAAAATTTTTTAAAAATACTTAGATGTAGTTTATTAATAAAAATGAAGTCTGTCCTAGTAGTTTACATTATTTCCTTATTTCGGTTTTTGTTTTTTAGCCATTTTTTGCTTTTGTTTAGAATTTGGAAAATTGTTCATAGCTGTGATGTTGGTTAATATATGGTGGTCTTTCAAATATTTTTTAAAAGTAAATAATGATGAATGGGATGAAAAGGTTGTTCTAGGAGTTTTAGCTCTCGATAAATACTATTAGGAGCCGTTTATTTCATCTAAATCGGTTTAGGGGTTAAGGAATTATGGCTCTGTCAATTTTTTAATTTTGCTGTTTATGTGCCGTATGAGACCAATAATGGTAGGTTAGAAGTAGAAAAAAATTTTTTAAAAATACTTAGATGTAGTTTATTAATAGAAATGAAGTCTGTCCTAGTAGTTTACATTATTTCCTTATTTTGGTTTTTGTTTTTAGTCATTTTTTGCTTTTGTTTAGAATTTGGAAAATTTTTCATAGCTGTGATGTTTGTTAATATATGGTGGTCTTTCAAATATTTTTTAAAAGTGAATAATGATGAATGGGATGAAAAGGTTGTTCTAGGAGTTTTAGCTCTCGATAAATACTATTAGGAGCCGTTTATTTCATCTAAATCGGTTGAGGGGTTAAGGAATTATGGCTCTGTCAATTTTTTAATTTTGCTGTTTATGTGCCGTATGAGACCAATAATGGTAGGTTAGAAGTAGAAAAAAATTTTTTAAAAATACTTAGATGTAGTTTATTAATAAAAATGAAGTCTGTCCTAGTAGTTTACATTATTTCCTTATTTCGGTTTTTGTTTTTTAGCCATTTTTTGCTTTTGTTTAGAATTTGGAAAATTGTTCATAGCTGTGATGTTGGTTAATATATGGTGGTCTTTCAAATATTTTTTAAAAGTGAATAATGATGAATGGGATGAAAAGGTTGTTCCACGAGTTTTAGCTCTCGATAAATACTATTAGGAGCCGTTTATTTCATCTAAATCGGTTGAGGGGTTAAGGAATTATGGCTCTGTCAATTTTTTAATTTTGCTGTTTATGTGCCGTATGAGACCAATAATGGTAGGTTAGAAGTAGAAAAAAATTTTTTAAAAATACTTAGATGTAGTTTATTAATAGAAATGAAGTCTGTCCTAGTAGTTTACATTATTTCCTTATTTCGGTTTTTGTTTTTTAGCCATTTTTTGCTTTTGTTTAGAATTTGGAAAATTTTTCTTAGCTGTGATGTTTGTTAATATATGGTGGTCTTTCAAATATTTTTTAAAAGTGAATAATGAGGAATGGGATGAAAAGGTTGGTCCACGAGTTTTAGCTCTCGATAAATACTATTAGGAGCCGTTTATTTCTTCTAAATCGGTTGAGGGGTTAAGGAATTATGGCTCTGTCAATTTTTTAATTTTGCTGTTTATGTGCCGTATGAGACCAAGAATGGTAGGTTAGAAGTAGAAAAAAATTTTTTAAAAATACTTAGATGTAGTTTATTAATAGAAATGAAGTCTGTCCTAGTAGTTTACATTATTTCCTTATTTCGGTTTTTGTTTTTTAGCCATTTTTTGCTTTTGTTTAGAATTTGGAAAATTTTTCATAGCTGTGATGTTGGTTAATATATGGTGGTCTTTCAAATATTTTTTAAAAGTAAATAATGTGGAATGGGATGAAAAGGTTGTTTTAGGAGTTTTAGCTCTCGATAAATACTATTAGGAGCCGTTTATTTCATCTAAATCGGTTGAGGGGTTAAGGAATTATGGCTCTGTCAATTTTTTAATTTTGCTGTTTATGTGCCGTATGAGACCAATAATGGTAGGTTAGAAGTAGAAAAAAATTTTTTAAAAATACTTAGATGTAGTTTATTAATAGAAATGAAGTCTGTCCTAGTAGTTTACATTATTTCCTTATTTCGGTTTTTGTTTTTTAGCCATTTTTTGCTTTTGTTTAGAATTTGGAAAATTTTTCTTAGCTGTGATGTTTGTTAATATATGGTGGTCTTTCAAATATTTTTTAAAAGTGAATAATGATGAATGGGATGAAAAGGTTGTTCTAGGAGTTTTAGCTCTCGATAAATACTATTAGGAGCCGTTCATTTCATCTAAATCGGTTGAGGGGTTAAGGAATTATGGCTCTGTCAATTTTTTAATTTTGCTGTTTATGTGCCGTATGAGACCAATAATGGTAGGTTAGAAGTAGAAAAAAATTTTTTAAAGATACTTAGATGTAGTTTATTAATAGAAATGAAGTCTGTCCTAGTAGTTTACATTATTTCCTTATTTTGGTTTTTATTTTTTAGCCCTTTTTTTGCATTTGTTTAGAATTTGGAAAATTTTTCATAGCTGTGATGTTGGTTAATATATGGTGGTCTTTCAAATATTTTTTAAAAGTGAATAATGAGGAATGGGATGAAAAGGTTGGTCCACGAGTTTTAGCTCTCGATAAATACTATTAGGAGCCGTTTATTTCATCTAAATCGGTTGAGGGGTTAAGGAATTATGGCTCTGTCAATTTTTTAATTTTGCTGTTTATGTGCCGTATGAGACCAAGAATGGTAGGTTAGAAGTAGAAAAAAATTTTTTAAAAATACTTAGATGTAGTTTATTAATAGAAATGAAGTCTGTCCTAGTAGTTTACATTATTTCCTTATTTCGGTTTTTGTTTTTTAGCCATTTTTTGCTTTTGTTTAGAATTTGGAAAATTTTTCATAGCTGTGATGTTGGTTAATATATGGTGGTCTTTCAAATATTTTTTAAAAGTAAATAATGATGAATGGGATGAAAAGGTTGTTTTAGGAGTTTTAGCTCTCGATAAATACTATTAGGAGCCGTTTATTTCATCTAAATCGGTTGAGGGGTTAAGGAATTATGGCTCTGTCAATTTTTTAATTTTGCTGTTTATGTGCCGTATGAGACCAATAATGGTAGGTTAGAAGTAGAAAAAAATTTTTTAAAAATACTTAGATGTAGTTTATTAATAGAAATGAAGTCTGTCCTAGTAGTTTACATTATTTCCTTATTTCGGTTTTTGTTTTTTAGCCATTTTTTGCTTTTGTTTAGAATTTGGAAAATTTTTCTTAGCTGTGATGTTGGTTAATATATGGTGGTCTTTCAAATATTTTTTAAAAGTGAATAATGATGAATGGGATAAAAAGGTTGTTCTAGGAGTTTTAGCTCTCGATAAATACTATTAGGAGCCGTTTATTTCATCTAAATCGGTTGAGGGGTTAAGGAATTATGGCTCTGTCAATTTTTTAATTTTGCTGTTTATGTGCCGTATGAGACCAATAATGGTAGATTAGAAGTAGAAAAAAATTTTTTAAAAATATTTATTTATTTATTTATTTATTTATTTATATATATATATATATATATATATATATATATATATATTCAAAGAGCACTAGCAGCTAAGGCCATCAGCTCGAATTACAAATTAGATACATTATGAGCTAAAATTAAGATTATTAAATGGATACTATATACATAAATTTTAACAATTTTAGTAAGATTAAATGATCAATTTGGTATTAATAATGAAGTCATGTATTTTGATGATATTAATGGAGGTTGGCTCTCTGAGGAGGTCGAATCCCGAGAAGTTGCCAAAGAGTTTAAGTCTATGGTTTGAGTAAAATGGGCATTCAATTAAGATGTGTTTTATTGTTAGGTGACAGTTGCATCGATTGCACGTTGGAGGTTGAGCTGGTTGTTTTAAAAGCCATTGATGAGAGAAAATAGTGTGTCCTAAGCGTAGTCTAGAAAACGTTCGTATTTGTTGATTGCTGACAGAAGTAGGGTAGATTGGATTAATGTGGTGTGGATTAATGTTAGAATAATGGGGATGAGTGGTTTTCCTTTGACGGAGTTTCAAGTTGATGAAATTGGCGATATAACGGCGAATGTCGGTTTTTTCAAGCGTGTTGTCCATCATAATAGGTGCATAGGAAGCGTATTTAGCAGCGATGTCTGCTTTTTCATTGCCTGCAATGCCGATATGGCTAGGAATCCAGTGTATTTTTATTATGTTGTTGTCTTTTACCAGAGAGTCCCTGATTTTATTTATTATTATCCACTTGTTATTGAATGGGTCGCAAATTGTTTTCAAAACCGAAAGGCTATCAGAGAATATAACGGTTTTAATCTTGTCCCTTTGTATAAGTCGAATAGCTTGGTAAATAGCACAGGATTCCGCTGTGAATACTGATGAGTGTTGGTATAAAGTGCTAAGCAATAGGTTTTCACCGAAATCATCCACAACAGCATAAGCTGAAATGTTGTTTTCGGATTTAGTGCCATCCGTGTAGAAAAAACGCCAACCGTTGTTTCTCAAGTTGTCATTACGTTCTGATAGTAAATTAAGAAAGACGGCCTTTGATGTCATAGTTTTATTATATTTGGCAAGTGACAAATCGAAGCATGAGTCAATAGTTATCCATGGGGGAGATTTCTTTAGGTATTTAAATTTGGAGAGAGGAATGTTTAGATCAGAGCATAATGATAAAGATGAAGCAATTGCAGATTTAATACGTTTAGGCTTAGCGGCAGAAATAATAGAGGAGATATCGCTATCGAGGATTGAGTTGGTACTATTGAGAAGTTTAGGTAGTAATCTGGCTTTCATTTCGTAAATTCTATCGATTAGGGATGGGAGATTGGCTTCATGGAGTATGTTGTCTATGGGAGTTGTCCGGAAAGCGTAGATGCTGAACCTGACGGCTTGATGGTAAATAGGCTTTAATATGTTAATATTTCATTTACTGCTGTTGCCATATAAATAAAGACCGTAGTCCATTTTGTTCAAAACTAGAGCCCTGATGAGGTATAATAAAGTATTAAAATGAGCAAAGCTTTTATTGGATAAATAGCGTATTATGTTGACACGTGAAGTAAGTGGGCTTTTTATTTGCAGATAATGGTCTTTCCAGTGATGTTGGTTAATATATGGTGGTCTTTCAAATATTTTTTAAAAGCTTGTTGCTTTTTCTTAAAAAAACAAAGGTACATGTACATATATAGGTTTTATTTTTGTTCTTAGTTAAATAAATATTAGAATACATAAGCGGACAAGAAAAAAATATTTTGTTTTGTTTGGGGAATATTTATAGTGATACATGTAGAAACTAGGATTACTACTGTTCCAACCAGGACCCTGTTACAGAATTAGGAGATTTAAGCTAAAAACGAAAGATATGGTAAACATTTAAGTAGTTTTAGAAAAGCTTTGGTTTTTTAGAAATACCTTTATATTAAATTGTTTTAATGTTGTTTCTAGAGCAGTGGCATTTCCGGAAAAATAAGCGGCTATAGCGTTGTGTAACAAAACAAGTTGTTTATGCATGACTTTAATCTAAAGAATGTAAATTAAATAAATGTAAATATGTATAAATGTTTGAAAGGCAAATAAAATTACTCGGTTTTCATCTAAAAACTGCATCTTTATAGCAACATCAGCTCTTAATTTCTCATATAACTCTTTGTGTTGTGTAAATTGTTTTTGAATATCGTCTGCGATTGGTGATTGAGGCAGTTCAGGTTTGGCATTTTCCAAATCCATGCGATATGCATCAAATTCAATTCTAAAAGTTTTTAATTTTTCAATAAATATTTTGATATTGTACATTTGTTAATTTATTAAAATGCTTTAGGGAGTTTTTAATAATTACAAAGCCATGAATACACATGTCAATATGAACACACGAATATAGCATACCTGGCTGTTTCATATTGTCTTATTGTTAATAATGTATCGTCGATAGTTTTATTGCACAAAGTATTAACTGATGATATAAAGAAATTTAAAGCGTTAAGTAGCAGTTCACCATTTTTCGTTAGGGATCGTTGGGTTTCCGAGTTACAACTAAATTCCTTCTGTAATTCTGGATTTTTTTGTGCTAAATCAGCAAACGCATCAGCTAAAGCATGCTGGGTAACCACAACATGATGAAAATGTGAACTAAATGCTCGCGCCAAACGTAAAATTGAGAGATATTTCCGTTGGGTTTCACGTAGTTGTTCGATGTGAGCCTCCAACTCTGAATCTACAGTTCGTTGGGATTTGCCTAATTTTTCAAGCATTATCTGACGTGTACATTTATACGTGGATATGCTCCAATTTTTAAAGCTGTCAATTTTTGAGGCTCCTGTTTTTAGAAGGTTAGACTCTAAACCTAATTCTGGACTCCTGGGCGATATGGGTGTAGTAGGTGCTAAAATTATAAATGTCAAAGCTATTTTTGTCCGGTTTATTTCTCTGTAAGTTTAATATAAAATACCTGAATGATTTCTAAGTGGCAAACTAGAGGGTGGTGACTTAAAGGGTGTACAGCTGGTAGATGCTTCAGTTCCTGTGTGAACAGCATTATCACTTTCATTCATGGACGGCGTATCTTTCAGCATTTCATGTATACTACGTTCAACATGTACAGAATGAGCCATATCTCAAATGTTCGCTTTTCAATAACTAAGAACAAATTATAAAATATTTTTAACTGCTTAATTATACTGAGTGTTCACTACACTTTCGTTCTTGCTTATGCCAAAAACTTTATTGTAACTTATGCTTTAGGAGGGGGTTTTATTTGTTCACATAAGAAAATAAACAAAAATCGATTTCGTTCTCCGAATCTTCTCTTTCAGACAAGAAAATGCTTGTGGATATAAATATAAAAGCTAAACATCGTTGAGTTTTTCGAATTTAGTTTTTAATTAACAAATTACAAAAATTTTGTATTTAGAATAAATTACCGTAATATTGTTCTTAATTTTTTTACTACTTCCTTTTCACGACGCCTAATAAAAATTTTTGGATGATGACAGTATGTATTAAAGCAGGGTTGGTATAAGAATGAATGAAATATATTACTTATTCGGAACACTTCCAAGGGTAAATTGGCTAAATATCTCAAAATCATTAACATTGTCTTGCAATGTAATGTTAGATAATATACAATGTAGGGCATACAATGTAAAAAATATTTTAACCCTTTCAATACTTTGTTTCCATATAGGGACTCAATATTTTCTTTTGTAATATTGCTTTGATTGCACAAGTAAATACATACATCAAAATAAAGTGTACAATAGTTTTTGTAAACCGTGAGAAGTAGAAATTTATTTTATTTTAAAAGACAATTATTAATTTAACGTATAAAACAGTATTAAAATTAAAGATCGCAAAGGAGTTTTTAATGTTCAAATATTGCATTCTCTAATAGAATTATTATATTTTGTGTAATTTATGTCGTTACTTTAATAGTCCTCGGACCACGTTATTTATGGCTCCCAACAAACGTTAATGTAAATTTTTTGACTTGTTTTAAATTGATTTATTATATTATCGTAAAATTACCTGAAGGGTGCAGTAACAATTTTAAAAAGTGTGAGAAAACTAAGATGCAAGATATGATATATTTCGTTCGTAAAAAAATAACAAAATTCAATTTTGAAAAACTACAGATGAACTGTTTTCCTCATCCACAGGTGCGGTCGAGCTTTTTGAAAGCTTTTTCTTTTTATCTTCTGTTTTTAAGTAATTTACAAGTTCCGTAGTAAACTTTTCAACCAAACTTAGGGCTTGTATCTCATTCAATTCTATAAGTGATGAAGCTAAGAATTTTCCAAAAGCCTTGAACTTATCATTATTTGTTTCTAATAAACGGTTTGTGTTTTGTTGCAATTTATATGCTGTGTTGTTTACATTCCCCAAATAATTTCTGTTAGAAGGTAAATGGTCAACATATTGGTTTTTGTTGACTAGAATATCATTTCTGTAGTCGATAAATAAAAAATAAAAATCAATTAAATGTCTTAAATATTAAAATAATAAGTGTTTACGTTTGTTTTTCATTCGAGTCTAATCCACTTTCAATTGTCTTAGCAACTTCTTCCTCCTCTTCGTCCTCATCATCCTCTTCTGCGTCACTAGAAGAAACTGTAGAATCAGTTTTGGGGTTAAAACTTGCAGGAAGCGTATACGGACGTCGTGTCTTAACGTAATCCCCAAGGAATAAAAGGTTGTCGAAAAGAGACCACTGTGATGCCACGGGTGTGTGCGGATTTTGTTCCTTAAGAAGTGCTACCCGTCGTTTTTCCAAATTAAAACGGTTTCGAAGCTGTAACATACGGGTTTTTGCAAGATTAGCTGTAAAGATATGTATATATTTACCGTCTGTTAGCAACAGTTATTATTTATTCTATCAAAGCCTTATTTAAAGAAGATTCGATAATAAGTTTAATATAATTATGCTGTTTTAAAATCAACTTCCAATTTATAAAAACAACATCATTCAACTATATCTCATTCATTCTTGTAAATAAATAGCTCCACTGAATAGAACATACTTATATAACTATTGTATTAAAATTGTAACTGAATGTCTTTTGCTTCCGAAGTTGCTGTGCAAGAACTTTCTATTTCTCTCTTCCAGCGTTTGCATACATATATAGTTAATAGGCATTTTTCACTTATTGCAAAAATAAGTACGAATTTATTAATACTGAACACAACTAAAAAAAACTACTAATTATAATTTACTTTTCAAAGTGCACCACATACAATTTAAAATCAAGGATCAAAAGATTTTCAATTTAGTTTTTTGATTATCTATGTATGTACATAAATTTACAAGTTTTATTTACATATACGTCTACTGAAATTCAACAAAAAGCGTACTTGTAAAAAGAATACTTTTACTAACCAGAAACATTTAAGTTTTGGGCTATGCTTTGCCAGATTCGATCTGTGTATTCACGATTACGGTGCTGAGGATGTTGGCGATCATAGAAAACTGGAAATTTTTTAAATTCTTGTATAAGGTTATTATCAAAGTCTTTAATTTCTCTGGGTTCATCTAAACGCGGGCGTCCACGTTTACGTTTAACTGGAGCCGCCATTTAAAACCTTTTTATTTATTATAAAGGATTAAGTTTCTTTAATTTAATGAGTACTTAATTCGGTTCTGTTATTCTAAACACAGAATAAAATTCTAAACACAACTATTAAAATAAATAGTTTAAAGTCTACAAAATGTATTGTTTGTTTACATACGAATAATGCGACAAATCACAGCGAATTAATAACAAAATCACATACAGTGGTGTTTAATAAATTCAATCAATCATAATCCAAATTTTCTAAACCAAAAATAATCTCTAACACCTATACAACAGACTGCTTCTTACACTTTATTTAATTAGTTCTTAAAATTAAATTAGTTGCATTTTGTCTGAGGGAATACAGATTATCGACGGAAACTAACAAAAAAAAATTCTGTAAATAAACAGTAAATGTAAACAACAACATAATCAATTCAAATTCTAAATTTTTATTATAACAATTATGTATATAGAGCACAATTTATTCACGTTATTGATTTATATTTTAACGTTTTATTTTATTTTTTTTATTTCTTAAACTATCTGATAACTTGAAGAATAGTGATTGGTGTTAGTTGATATCACTTACTTCTCCAGGCATAAATATACGTGTTATCATTTCTCCGAGAATTTTCTGACTCATGACGTATTGTTTTAACATTTAAAATAGCTATAAAAGTAAATAAAACGTTGTAAGTTGGTAAATTGTAATTTTTAGAAGTAAGATGTTAGATTTTCTTCCCACTGAATTCAACTAAACTTGGGAAAATATATCTATAAATATGTATCTACGACATAATTATTATTTTTCCATACCTAATGCACAATTAAATGACGTATTTTTCTTTTTGTTCTATTACGCTGAAAATATTTGTGAAACTGGCTAGAAACTATCAGTGTTTTTTTCTTATTAAATGCGCAATGGACACACCTAACGCAAAACGAAATGCTTGCATTGTAGTACTAGGTGATATTGGAAGAAGCCCTCGTATGGAATATCACGCTCTTAGTTTATTGCAGGAAGACTACCGTGTCGAAATAATAGGCTACGTTGAATCAAAACCCATGGAGGAACTTAATACTGCCCGGTCAAGATGTAAAATTCATGAACTTACACCAGTTCCGATGACTTGTTTTAGTCCTACGTTAAAATTAATATTTAAGACAATTTGGCAAACATTTAGTCTTATGATTGCATTAGTTTGTGTGAAATCCCCAAATTTTTTATTAGTACAAAATCCACCAGGTATACCCACTTTAGTTGTCTGCTACCTGTATTGTGCTCTAATGCGTACAAAGTTGATTATTGATTGGCATAATTACACATACACAATATTAGCACTAGGTTTGAAAGGTCGAGAAAAAAGTCGTATATGTCGAGTAGCGAAATGGATTGAAAAATGGGTTGGTGGAAAAGCAGACTACAATTTTTGCGTAACTAAAGCAATGAAAGAAGACTTAGCAGATAACTGGAACATTAGGTAAGTGAAATAATTTTGGACTTATTAAAATAATAATAAATCAGTTTATTTTAGTAAAGTTACAGTTTTGTATGACAGACCTCCTTTGCAGTTTCGTCCAGTTGAATTGCCTGCAAAGCACCAATTATTTATGAAACTTTCCAAAGATCATCCTCAGTTTTTACCGAAATGCTATGACGATTTGAAAGAATCGGGAGTGTTAGAATCAACATCATTGACACAAAAATTAAGTAACGGCACAGTGGTTTATAAACAGGATCGTATGGCCGTATTAGTCTCGTCGACTAGTTGGACTCCAGATGAAGATTTTAGTCTGCTGCTAAAAGCCTTAAAAAGTAATTTATATACTCGATTCTTGACAACAATGAAAACCATACTCATATAAATTCAACACAACTGTAAAATTTTAAGATTTCATTTTATTTTTGTATCGAATTTATACTGTATAGCCTATGTACTGTTATATATTTTATATATTAAATTATTTTTCCTTTACAGTCTACGAAGAAAAGGCTTTAGATGAGACCAATAATTTTCCACACTTACTGTGTATTATTACCGGCAAAGGTCCCCAAAAGGAGGAGTATGCAAAACAAATAAATAAGTTAAATTATAATAAAGTTAGCATTATTACACCATGGCTAGAAACAGAAGATTACCCAACACTTTTAGCCTCAGCTGATTTAGGAGTTTGTCTTCATTGGAGTTCCAGTGGACTTGATTTACCCATGAAGGTTGTTGATATGTTCGGATGTGGTCTTCCTGTTTGTGCATATAATTTCCACTGTTTGGAAGAGTTAGTTCGTAATGGAGACAATGGTTTTGTTTTTGAAAATTATCACGAGCTTGCCGAACATCTACTTTGTTGGTTTAACCAATTTCCTAATAACACAAAATTACTTGAAACTAAACAACGGTTCCGAAGAAATCTGGTTAATTTTCAAAAATTAAGATGGCACGAGAACTGGGTAAATAATGCATTACCCATATTCAATTCAATTACTCTTGAAAGAAACACCATTCAAATTAATTAAATTTTTTATTTTAATAATAACAAAAAAAGAGTAATTTTTCAAATTTTATAATAATATTTTTTTAATTGTTAAGCAAATTAATATAGTTTACAAGATAAAACATTTTGTTATATTGTGTTAAATTTTTTTATTTCTGATAGTAGGAAGAAGTATGGATTTTTTGTTAACTAGAGATTTAATAATATATTATTTGTTAACCAAACATAATAAGCAAAATGAAAATAGAAACTCGGATGTTTAGGACAATTATTATATTCACTTGTTATCAAATTATGTGAACATTTCTCGTAAATACGTATCACAAGTCTGTCCTTTAATTACAGGTATAATTTCATTTAAGTAAATTGCAACTATAGAATAAATTTGTTTAAAGTCCGGTTGTGGTTAATGTGTCTATTGTGAACAGCAAACAAAACTGCGGGGGTTCCTTGCTAGCAACCAGAAATTGTTCGCAAGCAAAATCTTTAAACATCGATCGACAATTGATGTCAGCAATATCATTTTTGGCAACTTGCAATGCAAATGGAAACTAGAATTCCATCCATAACCGATCTCTCTCTCCGGCCAGTGTATCGTTTTGAAAGAATTCAAGAATATTTTCCCGAATGAAACAGTTTTAATCGTTAATTAAATTTAAATTACCGAGAGGATGTTAAACAATTTAATTTGAAATTGTAATATTGACACATTTATTCCTTTATTATCGTAATTTTTCAAAATTCTTACTAAGGTATTTTCCTTTCTTTGAATTTACAATTTTATTTAGAAAACTATTTTAACAAATTATGGAAAATAAAATGTTCTTAGTGACTTAATTTTTTCCTAATTATTTAGGGTACAAAAAATCATACGCAATTAGAATAAGTTATTTTAAATTGTACGCCGACATGTTGGACATTTATTATCCCAATGTTGTCTTAATTGTCGTAGACATTCCTCATGTAAAGCATGCCCGCAACTAAGATACTTCATTTCATTATTTGTCATGTTTAAAAGGCAGATGACGCAGATTTCATCAGTCGGCCTATAATATAAAGATTGCATAAACCTCTTTCTGAATTCTACGGGTATATACATATATTATACTTACGATACGTAAGCTCTATTAGGAGAATGTTTAATTGCTCGGTGCGCTTGCTGATTTGCAATTAGGGTGAGTATCGTAGCAAGTAATCCTATACCAACTCCAAACATAACATGCCACATCGCCATTTTGTTTGTTTATATAAATAATATTGTTGTTATACAAATGCTCTATTTACCATTTAATCTACGATGTATTCTCGTTAGGTTAGCATGCACTTTATGCGATAATATAAACAGAATAAAGGTTGTTGTTGATGTCAGTTCACGTCACAGAATATACAACGTTTTATATCTAAAAATTAGTATTAATCACAGAATATATATATGTATATTCTGTGGTATTAATTAATTTTATTTATCTCAACAATACCTGTTATTCTACCAAATATATTGCTTATTGTACAAACACAAAGTTATAGTATAGATGGTTGAAAATGTTCTTATTTTTGTTGATAGATATTTTATTATAAACAAAAATAATAATAAATAAGATAATAATGACAACTTAGAAAATAATGCAATAAACAACTGTCTATGGCATGAAAAGTTGGTAACACTACTTTGTCATTAATAATTATACATATATGTATATGAAGAAAGAGTCTCTGTTGCCAGATATGCTGGGCTTAAAATCGTCAAATTTAAATATGCGTCAAAATGTTTTGGAAAATCGTCAAAACATTGTTGAAAATGGAGACTCAAGAATATTTTAATTTTTAATATACTTTATTAACAAAAATCAAATAAGTAGAGTTCAGAATGTAGATTTCATTTGTTATAAAAGTAGAAAAATCCCAAGTTTATTTGTGCTATTTTGTTAGGGAGAAGGGAAAACGAGCGGGTGTGAGTACACATTTTGTTGCATTCGCAAAGTTGTTTTGTTCTTCGTTCGTCTTTTATCATTGGTTGTATACACAACAGCTCAATATCAGGAATTTGTCAAAGTAAACTTGGAACGTGCAAAAGTGAAACAAAGTTTAAAAGAAAATGTAATGAGTTGATTAAAGTAAACTTATTCGTGTCCAATTTTTATTATTTAATAGAAATCGTCGTTTTCAAAACAAAAATAGTCAATTCATCATTTATATGTTTTTATACGTGTATATACATATATATATATATATATATATGTGTAAATGATAATCTTAAAATTCTTAAAAGGGATGTTTTTGTTTATACAGTTTTCAAATAGGTGTAACAATAATGCTGCGCGCGCATTGTAATAAAGTCGTGTTCACGTAAATGATTTAAAAGTATATTTAAGTGTATCATTATTTACATGGCAAATCACAACTATAACATATTGTTGTAGTTATTAAGTTCTGTTTTAAATTATTAAAGACCGATTTAAAACTTGGTTACGTTATATAAGTTACTTTTTTTAAATATTTAAAACTGAAAATATATGGCAACGCTTTTAGAAGTTCGTGCCTTCTTGCATTAAAATATAATGTTAGTTCGGTCATTCGTTTATCGAATGTTTAATTGAGCGGTATTTGACGCCGGATGTGGGGATTGCGTTGGTATAGTGATACACAATATAAGAAATATGAAATAAAAACTGATTTCTTTAGTATTCCACAAAAGTTTTCGTATTGATGTTAAAGTTTTTGTTTAATGTTTACAGTTTAATTATATAATTCTGTTTTTAATGGAAAAGTGACAAAAATTATGTATTCAGCAAAGTGAATGTATGTATATGTGAGTATGAAATAACATCTGCATATGTGGTGCATAAAATGCTATATGTAAAAATATTTGTCTATGGATATTAATTTATTTGGATTATTTCCAAGGTATATTTTTGTCTGGTAAGTTCTTCAATTACTTAATTTTTAATGTTTTATAAATTTTTGTAAGCACATGTATGTATATCCTCCAAGTCCTCATGAATATGTATATATAAAACCCAATACTAGAAAAAAAAAACAAAAAAACTAATTGCCGTGCAAAAGTGCACACAGGTAGACATATGTGTTTTTGTTTGCCGGCTAATTTGATTAAGATGAAGAGTTGCCGGTAAAATACTAAAATATTGTACACACATTATTTTTTTGTGCAAAATAAAAAATGTTTTCATTTTGCGTCGAAATTTAACTATCCGAAGCCAGTTGGACCAAAACAAAGCACCACCCACTTTTTTACATTTATATGTACTTCCAGATAACTTAATAAATGATGTTTCTATATAAAATTCAATAATTATATTCAAACGAAAAAAAAACTGTTAGTGACTTTTCGCTTGGCATTGATTATTAATTTGTCTCAAAATGTATGATGTTTTACTAATCTTGTATGTTTATACGTACATAGACATATTTATGTGTGAAGAAATCAAAACAAAAAAATAAAATAAAATATTTGTTATCCTTTCATCTCATAGATATTTTGTAGAAATATTTAATGTTATTACGACTAAGGGATGAAAGTGTCAATTACATAGAAAATTTTCATTGGATGAATGAAATATTGATTTTTATTAATACAATAGTATAAAATAAATGATGATATACAACGCTTTTTGGTTATTTGCCGTATTATGATTGTTTAATAAAATCATACATTCAGTTATTTAAAATTAACAGATATACATATATATATTAATAACAGATTCTGATAGGTCTAAGTGCATTTTATCGAAATTGTTTTTAAATTGTGTTGACACTTTTTTATATTATGTTACATATAAATATTTAGCATTAAAATTACTTAAAATAGAAAGTATAAAACTTTAATTCTATCCAAAATTGCATTGTTCCCATCACGACCCGTTGTAGAACAGTTATCGTCGTCAGTTTAGTTCTGAAGATTTACATTGCCTGATCTATGGGGGTGCATTAGAATTTTTTATTTTATGAATTCAATTTAAGGGTTTTAATTGTAGCCTTTTTGTATATATAAACGTTTAGGAAAATGTTATTACGAGCTGAGTAACATTGTCTTTATGGTCGGTGTAGTGCAACAAACCAGAACCCACTACACTCACGCTAATAGTCTAGCACACTACCCACTAGACTTCTAGGGCGCCAAGAAAACTATTCAAAAATATAAATATGTTTTCGATTTTTGCACATTTTCTTTTTAAACACAAAAACTTCTCTACAAGAATAACTTATAAGCACTGTAAGCTATGCATATTCCTATTACATAATATTATCTTAAATATAATATTGTGTATATGTATGTATGTATCTTAAGTAAATAGCAGTTTCGCTCCAAATAAACAAGTTTTGATTGCTTCGATCATCTTATTTTTAAATAATGGAAACATGTTTTTTGTCGACAGGTGCAAGTTTTAATACCAAGGAATATGTTACCCTCCTAAATTATTTTTTACCTGCGAAATAATGGGTAACAGTTGTTTACTTTGTTTATCTCTGATTTAAAAAATGCCACCTGCTTGCATAAAACATTTTAAACTCTGACTTTTTTACGTTGTGAGGGTATTTTATTCCGTAAGTTCTTAGTAAAATGCCATATGCTTTACATACATATGTACACTAGTGGCATAAACTAAAGCAACTGACTTAATTTTTGACATTTCCATATGAATCGTGTGAAAAACAATCCTGAGAATTTTTAAAGATAGCTTTTTCAAATCTTTGAGGGTTTATTAATTTACTAAAAAAAAAAAATTATTGAAATAAATTTTTTTAGTTCGAAGAAAATAAAATAATTTCTAAAATTTAGATGGCAAAAACTAAAGCAACTCCCTTAGCAATTTTTTTTGATTTTTTTACATAATCATGAGAATTTTTAAAGATAGCTTTTTCAAGTCTTTGAGGGTTTATTAATTTACTAAAAAAAAAATTATTGAAATAATTTTTTTTAGTTCGAAGAAAATAAAATAATTTCTAAAATTTAGGTGGCAAAAACTAAAGCAACTCCCTTAGCAATTTTTTTTGATTTTTTTACATAATTTAACAATTAATAAAATATTCGATATTTTGTAAATTAAGAAGTCATCAGCGAGGCATTAGACCTATTAATTCAACAGTTTTCTTTCTGAAATGTTTTTTAATGCAATCATTCACTTGGTTTAGAACAGGACATCAAATCCTAGCGAATGAAATAACAAGAGTTGAGTAGAAGTGATGGCGTTAGGTCAAAAAGAAGCATTAAAAAACATAAAATTGATGAATTAATAGGTCTAATGCCTCGCTGATGACTTCTTAATTTACAAAATATCGAATATTTTATTAATTGTTAAATTATGTAAAAAAATCAAAAAAAATTGCTAAGGGAGTTGCTTTAGTTTTTGCCACCTAAATTTTAGAAATTATTTTATTTTCTTCGAACTAAAAAAAATTATTTCAATAATTTTTTTTTTAGTAAATTAATAAACCCTCAAAGACTTGAAAAAGCTATCTTTAAAAATTCTCAGGATTGTTTTTCACACGAATCATATGGAAATGTCAAAAATTAAGTCAGTTGCTTTAGTTTATGCCACTAGTGTATGTATGTAGGTTTTAATTTTATGTTAAATCAATCATGGAGATTTTGTTTCAATTGGCACTACGACGTAGAATGGATTGAACAAATGAAGCATGATTAACAGACGTAGATGCCAAGACCATAAAACAATATTTCATTATTTAAATGCTAACAATTTAAAATACCAAAGTTGAGAGGTGAATAGTGTTCTTCAGTACACTTTAACTATGTAAATTTACATTACATACATATATAATTGGTCATTAAAACTCCTTAGTCAATATTACGGATTACAACCTGGCTTCTCACCCCACAAACTTCGAACGACAGATTTTTGAGAAACTTCATTTTTATATTTTTACTTTTTTATTCCTTTCTTCTCTTATAACTTTACAGCAAAAATTGCTATACGATGTGGAACGCAGCTATGCAAATGAAGTTAATCATTTCTATTTCCAAGATAGCTAAATGAAAATGCAATAAATAATATTTACATATTTACAATTTTTGGAAATACATATCAGATGCATGCAGGAGGTCATGTCTATAACAGGATCATTGTTAACCTATGAAAATAATATTAATGTATCAAAAACATCCAAGAAACGGAGTTCGTTGTTTCATTCTACGAATTTCAGCAGTAACGCTACATCAAATATAAAAGAAATCTCAATGGGTAAAACTTTACACTCTAGCTTAAATTCAAGTATTTCGAATACTGGGTTGAATGACTCGAGCAGTCACAATAAACACCATTTACATACAAATTTTCAACATAAAGAGTTACCGGCTAAATTTATGAATTCAAAAAGAAAGCATGCAAAATACAATAGTATGTATTCGCAGATATATCCAGAACACAGCAATTATTTACATTTAAATTCCTTATGGTCAATTTGGTACGGAGTCTTATTAACTTTGTTTCAAGGATATTTAGCAGTACACGGTGCTTATCGATTTTTAGGTAATTAAAATAATTGATTTCTTCAAAAAAAGTTATTTAAAATGCTTAATTAATTCCCTAGGCTGCTCTCTTATTGCGTGGAAAATTGAACCAGTTGCTGAACTAAATTCACAGATTATTTTGTCGGGTTTAGTTTTTGTTTTACTCCCCTTTTTCTTTACTTCAGCAGTTTTTAAAGTAAGTATATGATTATATATAATATAATAATAAATTTAAATATTTTTGGATTTAGATATTTACAAGCTCTGAATATTGTTAATAGAAAAATAGATACATAAATGTATCTATTCAAATTGTTGTCTAGAAATAATTTAAATGAAAAAAAAAGTTTGTCACTTTAAAAATCGTTCGAAAATAGCCCTACCTAAACAAGACGAGTTAGGAACAGCTATATACATACATACATTTATAAATACATAATTGGTCATTATAACCCTTCAGTCAAGATTACTACCTAGCTTCTCACACCACTTATGCTGTGTGTGTGAATTTTATACATGAGTGGCGGGACCTACAGTTTAAATTCGTTTCCTAACGACAATTTTTTTGAGAAACTTCTCTTTCCAATTGTATTCACTCTCCCAGAGTTTTTGCCAGAAATCTGCGAAGAGGAAGTCTCCGAAGGAATATTTTTTATTATTTCGTTTTGTTGGAGATGTCTGATCTGAGGTTTGAACCGAGGCCTCACGTCTAATAAGCTAACACACTACAAATTAACACACACTAAATTAACAAAGCTGTTAGAACAGACAGATTGCTGACTTAACTATTTACGGCGGGAAGTGGTGAGTTGGTAAGGTGTATGCAAATCATTTTTCTATCTGGTTGGATGAAAACAAGTGTATTGATGTCTAAATTTATTATCCCTGTAAGCCTAAAAGACTGCAAAATGACGGTGACAAAAGTCATCAGTAAAAAAGGACAGAGCCTCTACGAATCACTTACTACAAAATTAAACTTCTGGAACTTATTGTGCGAACTTATTAGAAAAGACCCTGCGCGGTGCAGCAGTTTATAAAACAGGCACAAGTTACACCAGAGTACTAATTAAAATTAATCTCCCATTAAACGATAATAAAAACAAATTGCTGCTTTTAACAAACAAAGGAACTAAGATTAGGTTATAATGTGAATGTTGGTAACATCATTTAATAACGTCGTCCTGACGAACGACATTCACATCAGAGAACGGTTGAATACCTTTAAATACGTTTACGAAAATAGAGTGCAAAATTACTGCATTATTAAAGTTTTTTAGTTACAAAAATAATTTCTTTATCATGTAAAATAAGACTGTTAATTTTAAAATTCATTATAATTCTAGGTTGGTAACATAGCAAATGATGGTATTAAATTAACAAGTACTGTCAAAGAACGTCGTTGCTCAATGTTACCGCCTGACGGTTTGGAGGACGATTCAGGAAGTGGTTCTTTACAAACTTTATGGACACATGGCGGTCCCACTGCTGCTTTTATACATATTTTGGTAGCCATATGCTTGCTACTACCTCGTTTACTTTTAGAAGCACGCATAATTGAAAATGGTCTTTTGCCAACAGGTAATTTTTAATAACAATTAAATGTAATTTGGAGCATACGGTAACATTAATGATTTACAAATTCATATAATTGTTACACTTTATTTTTTCCCAGAAACAATATGGCAAACTGAATTGGATTTCATGGCAGTGAATCGACGTAATTTGGTAATTCTCTCTGTAATAGCTTCGCCTTATCAAAACAACAGTTTATTTCAATTACAAGAAGACGAAGACTTTTTCAATGACACCACATTTGCTGCCAATTTAAGTTTTGGCACAAATACAAATAAATTATTAAGAGAGAATTCTAAACAGAAGGAACAAAGCCTAATAAAGAAAACAAGAACAACAGAATACTTAGAAATTTCAAATTTACTTGATATTCATAATTCTAAAAATCAACCTCTTATACAACTTGGAGATAAACTAATTTTAACTAATACTACAACCGAATCGTCCAAAACGAACGTACATTCAGATTTAAATGAATTCTATAGTGATGAAAATGAATATTTAGTACAAAACAACCTAAAAAACAAAACACTAATGTCAATGAATTCAAAAACACAAAAGACAGCCTCTCAGAACTATGTTAAGAATTCTAGCTATGAAGAAACAACCATAAGTTCATTATTCAATTCAGAAATGTCTAAACAAAGATTATCTGCAGAAGACGGTTACAATAATATATCAACACCTAACACATATTCAATGACGCCTATGGCAGTCGTTAACACTACATCATCATCATATAACCTATTTAATGTTTTGCTGCCCAACTCAAATAATATTAATGTTTCAATTATTCCAACATCAAGCCACGAATCTCATTATATACCTCATCCAAGCCACCAATATGTTAAATCCACTCGTAAACATCAAAGAAAAGGAAAATTACATTCAAATTTTGCAAAACATAAGAATCACTATGAACATCATATAGAAAATACTCCAGCTAGTCGCTTACAAGATTTAAAATTTTCTAGAAATTCTAAATCTGATGAATCTATAGAATTACATAATGTGAATAAACCTAAATTGTCATTTACAAGTTCTGGGGGTAAAGTATTCGAACATAGGCCAACTTTATATGAAGAATTAGATTATGAACGTCCAAGAACAACAATTTTTTCAAAGTCATCCACCACAATTAGCACGACTACACGAGATAGTAATATACATATTGTTAGACCGGAAAAACTACCAGAGATAATACCTTCAACTCCATTATCAAGCAATTCCAAAATTATTGAAATTAAATCAAATAAAAATAAAATTGTTAAAAGAGCGATTTCTGAAGAAAATCTGGTTAAAATCGAACCGGAATACTTGACAGATGATTTACATCTGAATAATTCTAGTGAATATATAGGGGAAGTTAATAATCCTATGATATCGTCAGCAGACAGTGATGTACAATCTGCCGAATCTGAAATGGGTGTTGTGCGCTTGGACGGTTTTGCTGGTATGCTGCAAATTTTTTTTGGTATTGAAAAACAAATAGACGTCAATGTGTTTAATCATCCGCCTAGTGCTGAATTTATTAATTTACTGTTCGCTCTTCTGGTTTGGAGTGTTCGGTATCCAGCTGTATTTTGGACTACAACCAAGTCGTTTGCTACAATATTTAGTGTACAGATGATTGCAGCTGCTGCAGATATTATTTTTAGTTACGTGGGAATATCTAGTTTGTTTAAATTACAAATATACAGCCAGCTCCAGCCAATACAAAATTTAGGCTTAATATTAAATGCCAGTGTAACGCTTGCATTATTCCTGCTTTCCGTTCTACTAATACTATCTTCGTCTATGGTAATGTATTTGTATGGTCATGGTCGACTTTCAGCCAAAGTTCGTGATAGGTCGATAATATCTTTTAAGTCTAACGAATCCTGGATTTATTTCGCTCACTGTGCATCATTATGTTATATTTTATCATTGGCTGTCGTTAAGGCGCCTTTATTAAACGATTTAAGTGCAGCTTATCGATCCAATTTTCACTGTCCGACATTTATGGCTGGTAAGTAAGAATAAGTTTCAATATCCTATTATTTCATTAAAATTTGGTTTCTAATTAATACTTTTAGTATATTTATTTGTTTATTATCATAAAACAATATATTTTTTTTTAAATATACGTTTGTTTTTAGCTCTTGTTAGCGTAATGCATATTTTCCTATGGATTATAATCTGGATTGCACTGACGGTGAAGCGAAATTGGAACTTTAAATTGCCACCTTTGGATGCGTACACTATAATAGGAAAAACTACAACTCAGCCACTACTCTTACACAATAGAGGAAGTTCAACGAATACTGTTGCAACAAGTTTTAACAATTCTACCGCCATTGGACTTAATAATACCTCCGCAAGTGATAATATGGAACTTAAAATTAATTGTGATAATCCTGGAAAATTAAATAGCGAAACATCTAGTTCAAATATACTAAATGATGAGGCGTCCAATGATATTTATTGGCCAAAAATAGGGCCAAGCTCACCGAAATTAAAAGTTACTTTTAATGAAGTTACTAGTACGTCTGACGATGATCATCATCAGCTAATGGGTGACCATGAACAAAACGATGGCAAGCGGTAAAAAATCGTTTTTTAACTCAGCCATAAATCAATTTGAAGTGAAAATTTATGTACTAGAATACCTCAAACTGAGAAGTAGAATTTAGTACAAATTTATGTTTTCGTCTATTCACGTTCACATTTGTTTTTAACTCCAATTCAAAATTGGTTTTTATTTTTCACTAATTTTTATTTTTGATTTTTTGCCTTTCTTTGTGTGTTTATTTTTGCACGTTCGTTATACTTTATTAGAAATTTTATAATAAAAAAATATTTAAATTTAACATATCAATTAATAATGTATTTTTACACGTTTACATACATACATGTGTAAAAATGAACATATGAGTTGTGTTTTTAAACTAATAATAATAATTATGAAACGGTTTAACTTTTAAAGATAGTTATCCACGTGTTAAAAACCACTGAATTTGTTGTTGAGAAACTATTTTTGTTCCGCTTGTCGCCTGTTTTAAACATATTTATTTTATAATTTACTAACATACTAATTTTCAAGGAAAAAATTACTACTATTGTTCACAAAAATTTGTATCTAATATTTATATTTTTTATTAAATTGCATAGCTAGTTAATTAGTTACAAACTGAGAAACTATATAAGCACCAAAGCTTAATTATATTTTGCACACTATTCAACATCACCATATAGTGATAGAATTATTATAAAATTTCGTTTAATAAACTCTGGAAAACAAATCACTCACGATTTTATAACACTAATATACTTAAAACTAAAATTAATTTTTAATTAATTTTTTTTAAATTTGCAAACATTTCGTACATTTTGAATGTGATGACTTAAATAACGTTGAGAAGCTTATTTCTAATAAGTTGAATAGCTCACTCTTAATCCAAAACAAAATAATAATACAAATCTAGTGTGGACAGTTATTATTTTATTTTTTGTTGGTTAGAGAAATTGTATTAATTTTCCACTGATCGAAATATTGAGGACATCAATTGAAATAAATACAGTGTATTTATCTCTTGCATAAGAAAGGGAAATCTAAAGCAATAACCGATGTATTATTTGATTCCATTTGTGTTATATATTATTTTGTGTAGTACATTTTGCTTGAGGACATATATATATGTATGTATGTATATAGGAAGTATTTTATATTAAAAACTAAAAAATTTCAAATTTAAATTTGCAGCAATTCGCCCCGTGGATCCTCGTTATGTTTTACCAGTGTTGAGGGGGAAATTGATGACGGAGAGTATGCAACTTTAAGATCAACGCCTGGAGCTATAGTTGGTATAGAATTAAGCAATGGTATTTCAAAAGAAGCAAACAATTTCCCCATCAGTTACGGTAATTCTTTACATTTAAGCGAATACAATGAATTACCACCGCCCCCACCAGCTCAAATGGTGTCATCAATGACAATCACAAGTCACACCACAACTGTAACAATAAATCCTGTAGCTGATTATGTTAACTGTAGCGGTGGCAGTGTAGGGAGGTTAGTAGATGATAATATTTCAGAAGAAGGAAAATTGTTAGCTTGTGTGCGGGATGACAGCGTAACATATGCTTCCACCTGCGATATAGAACCACCGTTGCCACCACCGCCATCCCAACCAACTGATTTAAACTCTAAAATTAATAATTCTATGATGGTAAAACGAATGCCTCAAACAATACCAGAGACGGCTATATCCCCCTTATCTCAAGACCTCTGTATAAATCCAATGATGCGGGGATTTGGTCAATCAAATGACACATATGTTAGTATTTATATCTAAAAAACAAAACTCGTACAAACATTAATGCTTATATTACTACTTTCAACAGATTTCATCCAGTTCGACACCACGTAGTTTAAGAAGGGCTGACTCTGGTGTCCCTCACGAAGCACTAACTCCTCGTAGTGATTCAACTTCGAGTGGCAATGATAGTACTACTTCTCCACCAGAACGAGCACCATCCGAGTCATCGAGTGGCATCCACTCAGCTGAAGAAAAAGACAGCGAAGTTGTGATTAGATCTCGAATTATGAGTAAACCATTCTCAAAATTACCACCTCCTGCAATTCAAGAAGAGCCTTATGGTCGATGTACCAATATGCGTATGTCTAGCTTCGCAGGGATCAATTCAAATAGTTCAACGTTACCTCTATTGCGTTCAAATGTAGAACAAAAAATTGATTATTCGCAACATTGTAGTACAATGCCGTTGCCTTTTAATAACAATCACTGTCAGCAACAGACACAATCTGCAGTATATGCCACTTCCGCCCAGTGTATGTCACAATCTCAAAATACTACAACTAATCTAACTTCTTTTAAAACACCTCTATACGCCAACTCTGGAGTTGCTATGTCTGGGCACAATCCAATACAAAAATCAGACTGTAAGCAACATAGAAGACCACCACCACCACCTCCATCGCCAATCACACATATTATCCTAGCAAATGGTGTTCGTTACTCCAATCCTAGTATCTTAAGACGATCTCCCTACATTAAAAGCGTTGAATCTGCGTATAGCCATCAAACACTTTCTAAGAATACTCATGAAAACACACAATCTAACGCAAATACATCCAAGGATCGGGATTCTGCTAACTATTCAATGAATTCTGATCAAGATTATTTCTATGCCACATCAAATGGTTTGCATTAATATATCAACTATTACTATCGATCATAACTTTTTATTTTGATATTCCTATTATGCACGTATTATTATAGTTATACAAAATATTATAAAAAAAATATACTACGTACATGCATAAACATATTTATACATATATATTTACATCACAACATGCGAAATTTTAATATCACTACTCCGGCTTTTAAATTTTAAACACGATTACTTAGTGAAAATTAGTGTCTGTATTTAACTTAAACCACATCATATCAGTGATTAATAAATTAGCGAAAAAGAAATCGAAGTGAGAACGTAAGAGCCAACTAAATAAATTAAGAAGCATTTCTTCATTGAGTTTCGAGTTGTTTTGTATTATTGCAACAAATGAAATAAAACACAACAAAAAATAATTCAATATTTATCTATTCCATTCTTGTGGAATGTGGAGTGTTGACGATAAACTAATTAGATTTATTAAGTTTCGCTCTGTATATATACAATAAAAACTTTTTTTTTTTTGAAAAATATTAACACGTGTTCATATTAAAATAAGCAAAAATTTTTATATTTACATACATACATATATTAATATAGCAAATATTTTGCTCTAAATGCTTGATAATCTAAAGTCTCATAATCTTATGCTCATTTAACTTATTAAATTAATATTTTGTAATTAATATGCGAGTTTGTATTTTGAAAGTTTTTTTTAGCGCAATTGATATTTAATACAATATTTACATATACATACTATCTGTAGAAGAAAGCTAGCCTCTATGACCTTTTAGCCAATATTAGTTAGGGTTTGTCGTAAATGTTATTAACATTAGATTTCTATATAATTGTATATACGATGAAAAGGTTTGTGGAATGAAGCCTTCCCCCATAGAGTTAACAGAATAATGATAGTTTTGTTCACGAATAAAGTAACAGTTCTGTTAATTTGCATTAAATTTATCAGATGTGTGTGTATACCCAAATTATAATACTTCTACAGATTCGTAGGGAAGAATATAATTTTTAAATATTCTACTATAAGATGAAGTAATCCTATCTGTTGATGTATTCGTATTTACCAACATTATCAATTACTGTGTTCAATAAGCAAATTTATGGCTACACTACAATAAAATATCTAAATTATCAAGTGTTTTATTCTAAAGTTATTAAATTATAATTTGCATATTAATACATGAAAAATAATTCTTTTAGTCATAGTTTTTTTTAATGAATAATGGGAAATAACGGAATTTTTTTGAGTATTTATAAAGAGGTGTTAATAAAATTTATATTTATTTTCTTATCGATCATAAAAAAAAACTCATTTTAGACTGATTTAATGGAAAATGTTTGTTTTTCAATTTAGTCGTCTGCATATTTAATACAAGTCATTTGACGCAACTACATAATAAAATTTTCTACACAAATGCAAACTCGCAGAGAAAGACCATGTCTTCTTGTATAATATAAAAAAAAATAATTGACGATAATACAGAATAATTATTAAGTAAGCAAAATGTGATTGTAATAAATGAATATTAAATCATATCACTCAAATACTTATAAATAAGCCAACTGAATTCCTCTTACATGCAAACAACTATGCACAAAAATATACTTAAAGCACCAATTGAAAACTCGATGAAGACTATATTCATTACAAACAATTAATTGTGAAAGGCTTAAAAATTGAAGCGCATTTCAAATATAAATTTCATAATTCACATATTTTCATATGTAATTTAAGATTATATTGCGGAAAATTCATAAGCCGAATGAAAGGTTTATGGCAGTAAGATCATAACAATTTCATTGCTAATATGCTGTAAAAATATTTTTTGTATATTGTTTATATATATTTGATTAAAGCTTTGTAAACTATTTTTTTAACCATTTTAGTTATATGAATATACATATTTTGGTATGATACGAACCTCCTTAGTAATATGTAAAACAATTTACAACATTTTTTTCGAGCTTATAAAATAAAAATATCTATCAGTATTCCTTAAGCCATGAACACAAAAAACATTAAGCTGTAAATTATCTAATTTCAGAAAAGAAATTGTTGTTGTTGAAATTCATAAAAAATTCTTATAATTCCAAGATCCTTAAACCATACTGAAGTCGTAGAAAGATATAGTTTTAATGTAAAAGACGGTCTATTGTATTCTTAGCAGTTGTCGTATAAATTAATTTACAACAATAATATTTAAAAACAAAACAGCACAGTATCTGTAGTCAATATTTTTTGAATATAAAATAACTTATGAATTAAAAAGGTCTTAAGTTTTAGGTTATTGTTATTCTAAATAAATATCCATTTTTTAACTGTAATCCTGTACATTTTAAAATTACAAATATTTTCAATTACTTGCCAGTAATAATAGAATATTACTAAACATTTATTCTTTACTTGTAACTTTCAATAATATCCATTTAAAGGTCTGATTATAATTGTAGCTAAATGTATGGTTTAAGTTTCATTTCATTTAGATTAACAATTAATTAAAAACTTTCAAAAAATTAATTGCGTATAAAAAATTTTGTCAGGCTTTTCCAAAAGTAAAGTCAAACTAAATAAAATCGACAATAAATTATTTTTTTTCATAATATTTAAAATGTGCAGTCACTATTTAAGTAGCTTTAGAACTAAAGAGTAATTTGATAAAACCTGTAATAGAGAGTGCGAAAATTGAATTTTATGGCTCGTCTGGAGATATTCAAATGAATTTTAGTTGATAAGAATAAAATAATCGGATCATAACAAATGTATAAATAAAAGAGATTTCTATAATTTATGTTTCGAATAAAAGCACAAATTAAAGGTACGGTTTAATTTGTGTAAAAAAAATTCATATTAAAATATGTTTCCAACAGCAAAGTAAAAAATCAAATTTTTGCAAGTTCAATCTCACGATTTGTCAAAATTGACAACGTTTGCATAGTATTATGACCGTATCTTATACTTTTTGTTTTAAATTAAATTTTTTGAAACTATATAAGACATATATGCTAATATATACTTATATCCCTAAATATATGAAATAATTTACATATGTTTTTAAAATATTTATATGCTTTACTATAATAGTATTAAATGCTTCAAATATATTGTACATGCACATACACATACAATATGAATATTTACGTAAATACTATTATTTCTATAATAATTTTTAATATTATAGACCATTTTACAAAACAAAAATAACTTATAACACATTTGTAATTTGAATGTTTTTATTTCATATACAGACAGATTTATAAAAATAATAAATATGAAGGTAAATAAAAAACCACCGCTTTATGTAAAACTTAGAAAAAAAAGTATGGAAATATTTAAAAGGATATCGGGTACGTATTTAAAAAATTCATTAAATTTATTGCACATACATAGGAATTTACATAACTTTTGGTTAAATCCAAATATAAATTCTGTATGTGCTGATGTCTTGAGGATAACATTGACCTTTATTAAATTGATTTGGGTTCGGCAATAATTTCCATACAAAAAATAATGATCTAGTCGTAGAATATGTATTACATTTCAGTGAAGACATGTTTGACATGTACTTTAAGAGACGGATGATAAATGCGACATTATCATTCTGGTTGTTAAATGATTACAATTTAATGCAAAAGTCAATGCAAATAGTTTCGATGATATATGTTTGCATTGAGACGATAAATTATTATCTAATTTAATCGAAGATTGTTACTGAGAAAAAATATCTATTAGCAATGCGCAACTAATCACACAAATACATTAAATTATTTGGGCTTAAGTTTTTGATTTTTAAAAAATTTGTTAATTTTAACAATACTAATGCAAATAATAGAGCACCAAAGGAAGCTAGCAAGAATTTAAGTTTTGTTCGAGGAACATGATATGGACAGCTGAATTCACTTAGTCTTAAAAAAAATTTCTGTTTCGAAAAGAATCTGAACTATGGTAAAAAAAAATAAATAAATTACCTGTTTTCTTTTTTACTTTCCTTAAAGACTTTCACTTGTAGAATTGAAACATTATTATTGATATTTTAGATCTTAACATGTTCCATTTTCATTTTTTACCGATACCACCAAATCTGCAGCAGTTGAAGTTTTTAAATTTTTAGTTGTTGAGGAATATTGGAAAAGTCCTGTGCATATTATTTTGCCACTTTTACATTTTATTTATTTATAATTTTTTTGTTACCAAAATAACAGAAATGTATTAAATATCCTTTTTTGAACTTATCTGGCATTTATTTCCACCGTTTTTAGAATCTGGTCACACTGTTTCAATTTTATATGGGTACGGCACTCTGAAAGAGGAACTAGAACAAAATAAGAGAAAATAGTATACAAGTAATAACAAGGAAAAAATTGCTGTTATTCTGTCAAATCAGTATTTAATAAACTTCAACAACTAATCTTTGTTTTAAATCACCGTAAATATGAAAATTATAAATGACAGAATAGTGAAATTTATTATTTGTATTTAAGAATGTATTAAAGAATTAACATTTGAAGAAAAAATAGTTTAGAGAAGTAAGTTGAAAAAATCGATTTATTTTTCAAACGTTCACATTTATTAATCCCTGACAATTTTTTAAATGTACAATTTTAGACACATTTTTAATAATAAGATGAAAGTGATAAGTAAGTGACTATATTGTTGATTTATTTCGAAAGTTAATCGAAAAAATGGCTGAAAATTTTGAACTACATCAGTTTGTAGAAGGTTTTCGAAATATTGAAACCTCTAAACGTTGGCTGACAAAAATAAAATCCAGATTTAACTGTCCATATTTAGGCATAATTTTAGCCACGTTGTCGTCGCTGTTTTTTTCACTTTGCTCTGTGATAGTTAAAGGATTAGTGGATGTTAACCCTATGGAATTAGCGTCCTTTAGGTAAATATTTAAACACGTATATTGTGTGATTGTTTCTTTACATGTAGATATTTTATGATTACAGATTCATTGGAGTATTATTACCCGCTATCCCTATAGTAATATATACGAAACAGCCGGTTTTTCCTGAAGGCAAAAGAATCATACTACTATTGCGTTGTTTTATGGGAACCACAGGACTTATGTTAAGCTTTTACGCTTTTCGTCATATGCCATTAGCAGATGCCAGTGTAATAATATTTTCAACGCCCGTATTTGTAGCTATATTCGCAAGAGTGTTTCTGAAAGAGCAATGTAGCCTATTCAATGTTGTTACTATTATTTTAACTTTGGTTGGCGTAGTACTGATCACAAGACCACCTTTTGTATTTGGAGATGGCTCTCCTTCTCTCGAGACGGAGAGGTACGAAGGAAAAAGTTACGATATATGGGGTCCAGTTGCAGCCATATCGTCTACGTTATTTGGTGCAAATGTGTATATACTATTGAGAGCATTAAAAGGTTTGCATTTTTCAGTAATTATGACCAACTTTGGGGCATTTGCTTTAATTTATACTCTTGCTGTATGCGGCTCTATTGGAGCAATATGTTGGCCTGCATGTGGTCGTGATCGATGGTTAGTAGTAGTTTTAGGTATTTTTAGTTTTCTCGGACAAATTCTGTTAACGCTTTCCTTGCAAATGGAACAAGCTGGTCCTGTAGCCATTGCTCGATGTGCCGATATAGTTTTTGCATTTATATGGCAAATAATATTTTTTGGTGAAACACCAACATTTTATTCACTTTTAGGTGCGTTTTTAGTGGTCAGCTCTGTCGTATTAGCAGCACTTAAAAAGTGGGCACTTTCTTTGCCGCGTGAATCCACAATACGCAAACGACTGCGTTATTTAATTATCGACTAGAAGTATATCTTATCCAAAAATAATAAAGAAAATCAACATAATATTATAGATTTTTAAATAAGTAAATGCATTGTGGTTTCTTTTATCTACTATACTGTAGTTGTTAGCAGAACAATTTCAATATTCAAATAGTATTAAATTGTATTCTATTTCAAATCAAAAACAATAGAAAAAATATACAAATTACTAATTATTAAAAATATTACTTTACCACCTATTGTTTTAAAAAAAAAGAGTTTAAAAAGTTGGTCAACATATGTGTGGATGTATGTTTGTTTGACTAAATGATGAAACATTGTTTAACATATACATACGTACTATGTAAGTAGTTGCAAATATTATCGATTTAAATGGATAATTTCAATTTAAGAAATATTAATTGCGAAAGCCTTGTTTTAAAATAAAAGGAATAATAAAATATAATTTGTTTATTCGTTTATAATAACTTCAATAAGATTAAATTTTATACCTATAACAGAGAAATATTCCAATTTGCTACAGCATTGGGTCCTGCTTCAGTTTAACTCCGGACAATATCAGATCTGTCTGATTTAGTCGTCCCTCATTGGCTCTGATTTCCAACCTATATAAATATATATGAAATAAGTGAAATTAAATCAAAAATAAATGAAAACAATTCGGACCTATTAGCATTATGATTTATATTCCAAAGAGCAGGTAAATATTTTGGGCGCATCGTATGAATAAAATGTTCGCGCCATATTTTTTCCAATTCCAAAAGACCACCGTAATCTAATTGAAATTTTTGTACCACTTGTTCGCCATGTTGATTAAAATTTTTATTTTCCTCTGTAGTATTAATTTCTGATGCTTCTAACAGCAACTCATCAGAAATATGTGACTCATCTTTATAATAATTTAAAATAATTGATTTCAATAGCTGTTTTCTTTCCTCAGGAATTTGATAACTACATTTTAACAATGCCCGCGCTGCTGATTTCACCTGTCTAAGATCATTCAAAAATATATATTACAGCACACGTTATGTATAAAATTACAATTTATTACTTAAGTTCAGGAATCTCTTTAGACTTGTAACTTCCTTCTTCGTACGTAAAAGGTGCATTACACATTTGACTTAGCCTATGCCGTATTTTCAAATCGGATATGTTACTTATTTGATGGCAACTTGGACATAAAAGTAGAATATCATGGGAAGTATGTGATTTCATGACTTCTGCTAGCAAAAATTTAATAAATCTAATCAGGTTTTCAATAATAATTTAAATATGCCCTACCTGGGAAATGTTTGCGATATTCTCGTGGCACCACGTTCTTCCTTATGAAAGAGTCTCTCTGACCGCAAACTACGCATTGATTTTCTTTCGGGGTTTGATAGTATTTTCCTACTTCGCCCACTGCTCGTCCAGCCGGTTCAAAATTTAATCTCACTGTAAATGGGTCGGAATTTATTTCTGAGCCTAAATTTTGATCCATATACCACTTGGCTTTTCGTCTGTCTATGGTACATAATAATTCACCATCCGGAGCTTCTAGTAAACAATTATCATATAAAGCTTTCGACCTTGTACTCATGTGTCTGACTTGTGACTTTTTAAGATTCTTCTGTGAATTTTTCAAATTTTTATTACTTTCACTTTTAAGACACCTCTCAATATTTAAGTTCGGAACAAAAGATTCTTTAAAGCTCACATCATAGAAAGGTTCCAATTTTTGGAGTACAGGTTCAAAATTATTTTTATAAATTCCCCATAAATTTCTAGGTCCCAAATCTTTTGATAATGTTTTAAATATTTCAACAGCAATTAAAGCATCATTTGCAGCATAGAGTATTTGCTTTTCGGAGAGTTGTTTAGCTTCCCAATCAGAACAAACTAAACGCCAATGTTTGTCCAATTCTACATTCAGTATCGATTTAGACATTTTGGCCAGACCAGCAGGCTGTCTTCCTGCCAATGCTGCTAAAAACCGTAAGTCTAATGTAGAAGCAACACCTATTCCATAATCGTGCGATAATATCTGAGCATCACCTCGAGGAGCTACTCCCACCTTGACTATATCGTCATTCTCTAATAGTTCCCGTAAAGTTTTTGGAATTTGTTTCAAGCTACAGAGTCTAAAAAGAGCACACAATCCCTCGCAAGATGACAATTGAAGTAAGGCAACTGGTCGCCTTGTGCCACCAACTGTTACCCATTCACAATCAAAACCCAACACTTTAAGTGTATTACAATGTCTAAAAATTTTTTATTAAATACATTTGAATATTTCTTTATAAGTATATGTATATTCAATAAAGCTTACTTTTTTAGTTGACTCACTACCCTCTGACAGTCATCCACTGTCCGAATTATTTCAATTCGTCTATGCTTCAAAGGATCATTTATATTTTTCACGAAATTATAAATTCTCTTTCGTTTTGCGGCAACAACCAACAATAATCCAAGACCAGCCGCCGCTACTATAGCAGATTTATACATATTATTTTCCATGTTGTTCATTTCTATGTTCACTCTTTATTTGTTGACTTTATGAAATTCTAAACACATATGCACGTTCGTACAAAACATGGTGAAATAATTTATTATAAGTAATTTCACCATGATTTCTTATCCTACATTGGAATTCTTACAGCTGATTGCGACCCCATAGAACTGTCACAAATGTCTGACAGGGTTACCAAGACGTTTCTAATGTTGCGGACACATAATGCAATATGTTTATGACACCACACAAGACTCGTGATTGGTTGCATAGTGTGTAGTCCTGTATACTGCTTGGTTAT
Source organism: Sarcophaga caerulescens (assembly GCA_927399465.1). Classification (NCBI taxonomy): domain Eukaryota; kingdom Metazoa; phylum Arthropoda; class Insecta; order Diptera; family Sarcophagidae; genus Sarcophaga; species Sarcophaga caerulescens. The sequence goes on along the minus strand of OV656872.1, from coordinate 141,332,016 downwards.
TGTTGACATATTGCGAAACATTAGGGGAAGCAATCACACTTTTAATTTTATCGTTTAAACATTTTTCATATAAGTGAAAACAATTAGAATATGATTGGCAATGTAAATAAAATATTGCAGTTAATTGTATGGTATAGATATATTAACGAGGGTAAATCGTATTTGGGAGAACTTTTTCAGTAATTGTTTATACTCAGCACTTTATTTTATTGGAAAAGTAAACAAATGAGCTTCACTGATTGGCATCACTTGAAATTTACAAATTGAACATCTGATTAAGACGTCCACTTAGAAAAATTATTTAAAATATGAAACCACCTCCGTTTGCGGTATGAAATTGTTTAAATTTTAACATGTTTTACAACACCGAATAACTTTTACAATTTATATTTAATTTATGCAATTTAAAGAGGATTTAATTACTGTTTTTTAGTACTTCCACAATAATAATTTTGTAAGAGAAAATGGTAACAGAATTTTCAAAATTATTCTACGTGTATTTTTTGACGTTTAATTGTTTATTGTTTGTGTTCATTATTTTAAAGATACAATATTTTATTTATTTTGGTAATGCACTTAAAAACGATGTGTGAAAATTTATGCAGGATATGTGCTAAAGATATTAAGGGAAAGGGTGCTCTTGAACTATTTATACGCGAGAATAAGGCTTTACTTTTAAAAATAAAGGATCTTACGGGAGTTAAAGTAAGTAATTGTTTGCTATACATCTGAAGAAGGAAACATTTTTTGGAAAACGGTACTAATGTGAATTAATGCTTTAAAATTTCCAAGTTGAAAAACAATTTAGGATTACCCAATCTTATTTGTTCGGATTGCAACAGTGATTTATTGGAAGCTTACAAATTTCGAGAAGATTTTTTAAAAGTTCAAGCCTTGTTTAAATCACACGTAACAAGAGGAGCAAAAAAACAGAAATCCGACCGTTTAATAAAAGAAACAGAATTTGTTCAAGTACTTATTGTTAAGGAAGAAAAAAATGTCGCGACTAGTGATAATGAACGTACATTCGAAGGAGAAAAAGAAATAAACTTTACCAAGAAGGAAATTTTATCCTTGAAGGAAACGAATGCGTTGGAACTAAAACCATGTGAAGAAAACACATTAGAAGACACGAAAAATGTTATTGAAAATAAAATTAAACAAATTGGGGACAAATTAGAGTATAATGTCGACGAAACAGAAATATTTAGTGATTTAGAAGAGGATGGCATAAGGGCGAGTGACGAAGAGTATAATCCAACTGGAGACAAAAAGGATGTGTTCCGGAAACCCAAATTCAATCGACGGGAAAAAATTAAAATTCGTTCAAATGGAAGAGAAGTTAATGAATCTAAAGGTGAAATAGTTAAACCTCGAAAAAAACGAAAAGATGCTAAAGAAAATCCAAAGTTATTTATATGCGACCAATGTGGTAATCATTTTACTTGTCGACACCACTTTAAATTGCATTTAAGACGACATTCAGGAGATAAACGATGTGCTTGCGAGTAAGTATAAATATTTGTGGGCTTAGAGCTAATTTTTTAAATGAGAATGGAATTGGACATTATTTAGACTCTGTCCAGATAAGTTCTTTACAAGTTCAGAACTGAGGCGTCATATGCGCAGACATACGGGCGAAAGACCATTTGCTTGTAAATTTTGTGAGAGACGATTTACCGACTATAGCACTCGCATTAAACATGAGAGAACGCATACAAACGAAAGGCCGTTCATGTGTTCACAGTGTGGCAAATCCTTTACGACGTCCTATATCCTAAAAAATCACATGTTAACACATACAGGTGAAAGACACTTTAAGTAAGTTAATAAATTACATGCTTAACCTTTGATTAATATATTTATAAAAATACTTCTGTTGGTAGATGTGACGTGTGCAATAAAGCATTTACAAGAAGAACCCACTTGGTTGTTCATTTTAGATCTATAATGCACAAACAGGCCGTTGAAAAGGATAAGCACCCCGAATCACAAGAGGAATCAAAAACAAATATAACACAGCAGCAAACAGTATCAGCAGTACTTGCCTAAAAATTATGATATAAAGTTAAATGATGGTTTATATTCTGGATTATCATCATATCCCAAAACGTAAAATAAAATTTTAATTAATAATTAAAGAAAATTGTCTTTTGTACATACATTTTGGAAAGATTAATTTTACGTGTTATAAAGTAATAATACATTGAGTTTAAAAATTTAGAACCCACTTGGTTGTTCATTTTAGATCTATAATGCACCACCAGGCCGTTGAAAAGGATAAGCACCCCGAATCACAAGAGTAATCAAAAACAATTATAACACAACAGCAAACACGTGTATCAGCAGTCCTTGCCTAAAAATTATGACATAAAGCTAAACGATCGTTTATATTCTGGATTAGCATAATATCCCAAAACGTAAAATAAAGTTTTAATTAATAATTAAAGAAAATTTTTTTTGTATATACATTTTGGAAAGATTAATTTTACGTGTTACAAAGTCAAAATAAATTAAGTTTAAAAATTTAGTAGATATTCATTTTATAAAAAAAAACTTCATTTAACTTTAAACCTTAAGGTATGTAACGTTTAAAAAATAAATTTTAATAGTGGAAAATAAACCAGGCCTATAGGGATTTTGCAATGAGAAATGTTATTTCTGTAATGTTTCGTACTTTAGTTTTTAAAGTTCATTGAATTGAAATTTTTGTTTAATTTTTGAATATTATTAATTTACAAGCCTTAAGTTTACCCCAGATTTGAAAAAAATATGAATAAAAACCAAATTCGAAATTGACCCACAAAATTACAACAGATTTTTCTACTTCAATTAATTTTATTAGATTAAATGATATAATTCCCTTCTACTTATGATATATTTCATAAAATTATGTCTTAACTTTTAAAATTCAAATACAATTTACGATCTTGTAGAATATTCCGCGCAAGTATTATAATTCTAAAAAACTCTTCTCAAAAATAAACAAATTTACATGTATATGAAGAAGCATATTGTATACATAAATAGATTTATAATTCTTTTGAATTAACTTTAAAGAATTAGATAAAATTTTGCTAAAAATGTTTGACAAAATTGGGACCATTCTAATGATATAAAAATTGAATTTGTTTTTTAATTGAATATGCTAGGCACTTAATATTAATTTGAAATTTTTTTTCAGTCTTAAGTTAAACAATAGCACTTCATTCATATGGAATATTTTTAAATAAGGTACATAATGATATTACATATAATGTATAGTTCTTGCAATTTTACAATTTTTTTAAAAATAGAACATATTTATTATCTTGATGTTTTGAATGACTGTTAATCGTCATCTACAAATAAAGCAACTCGGTCGTAAGAGTAAGCAGTAGTATTATCACTTTGATGTTGTTTTCTGAGGCAGTACGATATATAATTCTTTCTGAACGCAGTGACTAATAAGAGGAAAATTATTAAAATAAATACAGCCAATGAAACTATCCAAAATATGTTCACTCTAAACATATAATTGGAGTCTTTGGCCAAAGCATTTCCAGAACTTCGCTCTGAAAAATTAATACAATATGATTCATTGGTATATGGAATTACTTTTAATTGGCTTCCTATTGAACAGGAACTGCATTGTGAATGTAGCGGACCAAAGCATCTAAAGCAAGAGTTGTCACATGGCTCACAGCTTAACAATTTTGATGCTTTAACTATTAAGTCATCTTCCGGTATTTGATCTTTCTTCAGAAATTTATTCCTTTTCTTGCGATCTATCGATTGTAACTCATCTTCATCATTCGAGTTAGCTGGCCGATTCGAATTATGATTACTATTTAAGACGCCATCATTCATTTTGTCTGAATTGCTTATGTTTTCGAAAACATATGTACGATACGGGCATGTATTATAACAATGGCCATTATATAAAACAGTGGGAGGAGCACAAGCTAAATTTTTAAAACAAAAACAAACAAAATAAAAATATATAGCATTGTTTATTACATGGAATATATTGTTCATTTACTTCAATAGTATCAGAACATAAACAATACGATTTTTTTTGTTAAGTATAAAGAAATGTGCACAATTTCATAGGAGATATTGTGTACCAAATTCTTTCCGATTCATAGAAATCTGCCGTTATTCTTCTTGTTATAAAACTATTGAAGTAAAAGAGTGAAGTGTTAGGATAGCAAAGGGGAGCATATTTCAAAATAAATTAAATAATAATAAATAAAAAATAAAACAGATTGTAGCTTAATGATTGTTTTATAAAGTCTAAATCGCAAAGAAGACGAAGTAACAGTGGTTTTGTGATTGATTTTTTTTTATTATTTTTACTACCAAAATATTTTTAAAATAATAATAAAATATTTCTATTAAAAATGGGACTCTAAAATTACATCACAGCGTCTTTTTTTTTTTTTTAACGATAAAGGCTCTTTATATGTTGTATATACCATAAAATATGTAAAAATAGTGCTAGAATTATTACCATAATTATGTAATGTAATAATTATTAATTAAATAATTATGAATTAAATTAATTAAATAATTTATTATGATCAATTTGTAAGACTTAATTTTGCATTATTTTAGTATGATGTTTTCCTTTCAACAAAATTATGTTGGTATTTACAAATATATAAAATTAAATACATAAATACAGATTAATATTTGCTAAACGAGTGGTCGAGTATTTGCGTATGCGGACAGGGAATTTGAGTGGTAACAAATATAGTTTATCGGCGAAAACTACAATACAGTTTACAAAAATACGTCTTGTTTTAAATTTTCTTCTAGCATGAACCTAATAACGGAATTTTTTATATAAGGTTTAAAATTAGCGAAAACATGCTTTAAAAAATAAAAAAAAAAATAAAGTTTTGCCACAAAATTATAACAGTTTAAATACATATATGTATGTTATCGCAATGGAGAGCCTATAAAAGGTGAGTAAGTGTGAACAATAAAAAATTAATAGATGGTATAAAACAGCAAACAAAAAAAAAAAAATTATAATAATAATCATAAGACAACAAAAAGGAAACATTGCCAGGTGGGGGTATCAACGTATACTGTATTCGAAGGAAAACTCACCTTTTGGTTAATTAAAGCATATATTAATGACACATTGCAATAAAAAGAAATTTTGTGCTTGATTTTCTCTTTCTGATACATAGATGATAAAAACATTTTTGAAATTAGTGTTTAAGCATATTTTCGCTTACCTTAAAAGAAAACTCATGAAATAGTACTATAAGAATTTTTTTTGTGAAAATGTCTTCATTTATCAATTTTATTTTCATTGTTTTAAAATTACCATATCGTACTACATATATATATACATATATATATAAATATGTATATATACTTATATATATTTATATGTATATATATACACATATTTATACGTACATATGTATATATTTATATATATTTACATACAGTTTATAATATTTTGCAGTATGCTATAATCTTTATTTTAATTATTATATCTTTTACAAATTTGTTAGTAGTATAATTTGTTTAATTTACACGTTATTTAGTATTATGCATGTTATATCTTAAGTCTAATATTAAAGTTTTAGTAAACGTTATTTTCCCTATGAATGTTTTGTTCAACAATTTGGCGTTTTATTCGTTTTTTACTTATAATTAAGTACCATTGTAAGGTCATAGAAAATTGCATATAAAATTAGAACATAGTAATATTGTACGTAAAAATTTGACTATTTTATATATCTGTAATTTATTAAATTAACATTGTGCTATGATTTTACTTGTTTACTTTAAGATAATGTTAAAAAAAAAACTCTTTTTAATCAGGGTATTTATAACGAAACTTTTGTGTGCGTATATAATTTTAGCATATAATTAACTCATTTATGCCAATATTTATAATTGTGAAAATATATGCATAATTTTATTAAGTATAAACCATTTATTAATCAAATATATTTTTGTGAATAACGGCGGCACTAAATTTTATTAAAAAAAACATAATTTTCTTCTATAAATACATATTTGTATGTATGTATGTATATTATAGCAAATTTAGTGTAGTGACATTGTAAAATTTAGTTGAGAAACAATTAATTACACTTAAAGTAACAAAGTTACATCACTTTTGTACGTATTAAAAAAATTAATTTCTGTAGATATGTTTTAATAACATTTTTTGTTTTAGTTTTAAGTGAATTGATATGTAAAAATAATTAAGACATTGTCAAATTTTATTTTGAAATCTATCATTCTCTTGGGAGCGTAACAACACGTACAAATTTATCATTAGCAATATAACTTTCGATTAAATTTTAAAAAGTAAACCAACTGAACAAATAATTGGCTGTACTATTACGTACCAGAACTTTTATTTGAATGAAGCCGTAGTTAAGCCCATTTTTTACACGTTTGGACTCCCTGCTTTTTCCATAAATTTCCTTGACCTAATAAATTTGTATTATCTGTATATCTACATCTATAAACATGTTAGAGGATTCAAAACTATTTATTTTTAATATTAATAGCTTCACATAAGGCAAGATATACTTCAGTTTTTTACTTCATTTGGAAGCCAAGCACTATAATCAACATATGCAACAAAAGGAGAGTTCCTTAACTGTAAATACCGTAATAAAAATTCATGTCAACTATTGCTAAGTGTTGCCAACGATCTGAGAATTTCAGATATATATATTTCAATATTTTTGAATTTTTTGGTAATTTTACACTAAACGGTAAATTTGATTAAGGATTTTTTTTTAATATTTTCATTTGAAAAAAGAACTTGTTTTACAAATTAATTTTTAACAGAAGAACGTTAAGTTATATCAATTTTAACTATGTATCGATATCTTAGAACTTTAGTTCTAAAATTTAAAAAAATCTTGAAAAATATGAAGTTTATGTTCACATATGCAATATAATGTAAACTCTGTTTTTAGAGCTGGAAACGACTTGTGTTAATTATTGTTTTTGAAAAACTTTTAGAATCATACTAAAGATGATATAATAAATAAAAATCAAATATTGCTTCATTAATTTTTTTTCAACTAAGTTTTAGGCTGTCACCACCTCAAATCAGTTGTGAATAAGACCCGCAAATATGATCAGCAGTTTTACTCTTCTATAATTCTTTTTGATATGTTTTATCACAAAAATGCAAATCATTGAAAAGCCGACTTTACATTTCATTGAAACACGCAAAATCTTGCACCAAGCTATGTTTAGCATTACTGAGGAAGATTAATAACAGAAGGTATATTAATAATAAATTTTTTAAATAGGTTTAGGTTTAGGATATGAATTAATCGTAAACGATACTACATAATGTCGACATATTTAGCATGCTCAATTATTAATTGTTAAGGTCTCCATAACGATCGTATGCAAAATAAGGCAATTTTCTAGGATTTTTATTTTAGTAAGCAAGTAGTTTTTCTTGTTTAAGGCTTGGTGCAAATAAGTGTAATAACAGATATTGGGCTATAAAATTGTGTATTACACAAACAGATAAAAATAACTTACTGTACTTTAAATAATTGTAAGAGTATGCATACTAGTTGTATAACAAATAACTTAAATAAAGCATTTAATTTATAATAGTAAAAAAAAATATTGCACATAAGTAACTTCGATTTGAAATATAAATTGTTTGTTAAAAACTTATACGATTGTAAACACAAATATTTATTCATATTATGACATAAATTATTTCTATCTTTATTCTATTTTCTCGTTGGCGGATATAAAAAATTGAGTATGTATATTAAAAAAAATGTTTAATAAATTTTAAATGCACCTAAATTTGCAGTCGCAGAAAACAAAATAATTATTATGCAGGTTGTTGTGTTTAATTAAATGGCGATACTGAATTTATTGTTAATACGAAACACTATTTCCTATTAAAAAATGTTAAAATTGAAGTTTAACTCTTAGCAATTAATTAAATTAGAGGAATGCATGTCTATGCATATAAAAAAAAGAAAAACAAGAAATTTAATTGTATCCTATTTAATAGAAAGTTCATAGTTACTGAGATAAAATACAATAACAAAGACAATTAAAGATATTAGATGAATCCCATCTTATGTCGAATGTAAACTAAGCACGTTAATCATAAATTGAATACGACATTTTTAGAAATTATATACAAATCAATATTCATAACGATTCCAATGTACAATAAAGAAACATGTCCAAACAGGAGACATGTTGAAATATGATACAGCTATAAATACAATTGATTAAATGCACCCTGGGAATGTATTTAAATTAATTTTTAAATGTTTACTTTATAAAAATTTCGATGTTTGCCGATGATATTAACAATATAATATACTACAGTATCACCTTTTAAACTGTGACTAAGATAATCTAGTAAAAAGATAATTAAAGGATTAAAATAAAAATTATTGTAAAACGGTTTGTAAACAATTTAATTATCTTTAAGCATTGATACAAAACGTTTTCGTATCATTGCTATCTATTTGCCCGCACTAAATCTTGTAAATTTATATTTTTGTTTTATTTACTATATTATACAGTGTTGTTTTATTTATTTTGTTTGGTTATTTAAAAATTATTTTTGAGAAAGAACTTAGCTCGTAGAGTTTAAATGAAGGATCAACATTAATCGTACTAATAAAATTATGAATAAAGACAAACCTAAACAGTGTTGATTTATTGTTGTTTTCACACAGCTTGAATTCGTAAGGTCGTGCGTCATCATGCTTGGTTTTCCCATCTGGAAAAAAAATCCATGTTTATTTATTGATAAATAAAATCTGCTTCAAAACGAAAGGATTTGAAACATTTAATAATAAATAATAAAATTATTCTGAACAATATTCTACATACAAATCCAACAATATATATTTAACAATCTTAGAAATGGTCTGGTTACAGACCAATTTTACATATGATCTAAGAAGTAGTTTCAATATGTGTTTGGAAAATTATATGGTATTTGTAATGTAAATATTTATTAAAGCGTTACGAGTCGAAAAAGAAACAATAAAGCTAATCCAAAACAAAAACATGTAGGATAATGTTGTGCACTACAATTGTTTCTATATATCAATTAGCTAGCATTCATTATGCACACATTGTGTACTATAGCGATTCATATTGCGTAGTCTACGACTGGGCGAAAATCTGTTAAAACTGTCATATGAAAGACATATTTACAGTATAATATGTTTGTATGGTTATATTCTTAAGAAAAATACTAGGTTTTATCATTTCCCTTTGTGACACACAATCTGCTTGTGTTGAGAGTGTTATTTTTTCAGTTTCTTTTAACATATTAATTAACATACATAGAGAGAGTTCGGTTATAATAATATCTAAAGGTTTACATTATTGTCATATGAAATCTAAGAATATGAATATTACTTAAGAAGAAATGAGTGAATGAATGAAATTTATTTCTTGAATAAAATTACTCCAATAGTTCAGTACTTTGAACCAACGCTTTTGTTTAAGAAGTTTCTTTACACTCAGAAACCGTCCTCAACCTCAGTAACATTGGTTTAATCCTACTAACTTTTTTGGCTATTAAGTCAATATGGAGACAACAAAGATAAGAGAGTGCATCTAGAGTTCATTTTACAAGCCGAGCATACAACTCATCAAAAGAATGCATGATTATTATGATTTTTATTGGTCACGCCAGTTTCGTATATAAAATTCGAAACAATAGCTGACCTTGTTAACCAGTTAAAGAGCTTATATGAGTATCTTGATCTTTAAATTTATTTAATTACCTACCTGTTGCATATTACTCCATCGATCATTCGGATCATAGTCAATATCATTGTGAACTATATCGTTTTTAAATGAACCAAATTGTTTATTATTTACTGGTGTGGGATCATCCGGTTGAGCAGGTGCCTCAGTTCCATAAAATATTAAATCCCATTGCGTTATTTGTGCTGAAGAGAAATTTATATAACGTGAGTACAGTTACAGCAAATACAAATTCTAATAAATAAATGTATGAGGGAATAAATAAATAATTAACAAAATTAACAAAAAAAAAAAATGTATATTATAAATATTGTTTGTTGCCTGTACCGTTAGAATCTTTAGAATGTGATACTGGCACAACTAGACTCATTGGACGTTGAGTACTGTCAACACCCGCTGCAGCTAAGAGTAATTGCTGTTTTTTCAAAATTCTTTTATCAGGAATGAAACTCTGTGACGATTTTTTCGAATTTTCTCTTTGTTTTGCATTACTTTTTTCGTTTTCCAAACTAGCATTAGATTTTGCTTGCATTTGACTTTGATTAAGAATCTTTTTACTGCCTGCAGTATGACCATGTTTGTCCTTTAGTATTGGTTGATAGGGCTGAAACTCTGGGAATATGGATTGAATTTTTTCATATCGTTCAAATAATTTTGTTATGCGTTGGTTTGGCTGTAAAGCTGTAGATGCCACACGGTTTACCGTTAAAATATCTGTAGTCAAGGAAGGCTGCTTTGTGGAATACGACTCCTTAACTTGTTTAATAGATTTAACTGGAAATTTTGATGTTGTTGTAGGTGATTTTATGTTAAATTTTCCATTATTGTTGCCTATGGACGAAGATGGTTGTAAATCTCCAATTACCTTCCGCCCTACTTTATCTTCTAGAATTTTTAATCTTTCAGTAGATTGTTGCAATTTATTCAGTTTTTGTTTCTCAACTGCCAGAGGAGATTGAGTTTTTAAATTGTTTGTTGATTTGTTTTGCTGAGAAATACGGTAAAATTTGTTTTTCTGCAAGCCAGTAGTAGTATGCATTGAAGAATCTTTCTGTTTTGTCATTCGTCCATCATTATTTGCATTTGTGTTGGATTTGTTATTCTCTTGAGATTTTCCTTTGTTGCTTTTATTAAGTTTCGTATTTTTAGGGTTTGAAGAATACAACGACGTTCCTGTTTTAGATGATTGTTGTTGTTGTTTTCTACTAGAAGGACCTTGATTATTGATTGCTTTAAACAAAGGATCATTTCTTAAATCGCCACTTGCTGCGATGTACACGGATTTATTAAGCGGTATTTTTAATGAAGATGAAATTTTTCCAGGCGATCCAAATTTTGAGAAATTTAAATTATTTGTTATACGAGGATACTGCGCAGAATAAAACTGATGGAAATTAGAATTTGTGGAACTCGAATTCGGAGTTGTAATGTCAACAAGTGCAGTACGAGGTGTTGAAGTAGGATCATTCGGGTGAATAGCCTGTGTTGTGCCGTAAAAAATTAGTGACCATTCTCTTAATAACGCATGACCTTCATTTATTTTATTAATTTTAATTTCCATTGCCGCAATGTTAAGAAATTAAAAATAAATTTATAAATAATTAACAAGATTTACCAACAAAAAAATGCCAATACTTATTATATATGTACATATAAACATTCAATTGATATGAATATTATTTATTGACTTTCAACTTACCCATATAGCGACCTTCATTGTGTATTTCAAGTTGCCAATTACCATGAGGAGATTCTCCCCAAGTATGGACGGACATAAAAGGCCATTGATTAAAACCAGAATGTGATGTATCACGAATTCTGAAATATATTAAAATTGCAGAATTCAATTGACTTTTTTAAAACAATATATATATATAAAGTACGTAGTAGTAAAGGAATTAGCTGAATTCATTTATATAATATAATCTAATGTACTTAGAGACTATATTTGATCAACTACAATGACAAGACTTTAGAATTTAAATTTCATTTTCAAATACTTTTATTACTCGAACTGAAATCAAACTAATTTTTAATGTAATAATCTTGTTGTAAATAAATTTTTTTGTTAGTGCCTTGTTCAATAAGTTAATTTTCCTTTCTTTCTTCAGAAGATACATATATTTATCGGATAAAACTTACCGAGGAGTTAGTAAAGTTACTTTAGTTCCCGCAGGTGATATAAGATTGAGTTGTATGTCTCCTCTTTTTTGCGACGTTAATGTAATTTTAGCCTGCACATGTTCCAAAAAATTTATATTTAAACAATTTTTCACAGACAGTTGTAAAGTTATGTGACCTTTTGGGGGAATTACTCTGTAACAGCAGAATATAGATAAAATATTTGAAGTTTTAGATATCAAAAGGGTATTTACTTATCAACGTGGGGGGCATTAATTTCACAACGTTGTTGTTCAGGCACAGTTTTCCAAGTACGTGCTAATTTTACCATCGCTGAAGCATCCATTAACCCATATCCGAATGAATGACTTACTCTGCGACCAACTCCATTTTTAGACCAATTGGGATCTATAAGATTAGCCGGTTTTGCAGTTCGAACAACAATATGTTGTAGGTCTCGCCAAGTTAAGTTAGGATTTGATTCTAATACCAATGCTGCTATACCTGCAGCTAACGGCGCAGATGCTGAAGTGCCAGTGTGAGAAACAGTACAAGAATGATGTAAATCTGTTGTCACTACTTGTTTTTCTGTCTGACTACCACTACTATATGTCGTCGCTAGCGTGGAACTACATTTTTCCGAATACCAGGGTACATGTCCTTCTTCAGTAGCACTAGATATTGAAAGCGTCCATATAGAGTTTGTATATCCATCACAGTTGCAATTATCTAATAGGCGTCCACCATTTCCTGATGCCCATATAAATATGCTACCTTTACCGTTTCGTCCTTTGGTAACGCCTTCAATAAATGCTCGTGAGGCCAATTCTCCGGGACCATCCACTGTTTTACCGTCATCGTCTGGACCCCAAGAAGCGCTGTAAATATCAATATGTTGAGGATTAAGCGACAGAGCCCGTGCTTCTACTGCATCTGTGACATCGCCATCTAACATTCGAACACCGCCGACACTGGCGCCAAATGCAATGCCTACAGCACATAATGAATTATTAGCAGTTGCAGCAACTTCCCCAGCACATCTTGTGCCATGCCGGTTTGAATCAGTTAAATCGTAGTGGGGCATAGGATCATCATCATGGCTGTTGACATCATAAGATGCTTTAGGATCCTGATACAATTTAAACAACAAAAACAGTTTTATTACAGTAAAACACTTTTCCTGCAAGACATACATAATTGCTAATAATATCTGGATGATCGGATTCCAGGCCATCATCTAAAATTGTTACTACAATGCCTTTACCAGTGATACCATCATTCCATGCTGGTATAACATTCATATCCAAGTCACCGCCGCGATTCTATATCAACAACAACAACATTATAATGAAAAATTTTATAAATCTATTTCATATACTGACCAAATACCACATTTGTGGCCACTTAGGATCATTAAAAGGAACTGCGTCAATATTCGATACAGCGGATGTCCGAGAAGGTCTCATATGAATAAAGTCACGTTTTCTTCTTGACTTTGCAACTTGCTGTCGGGCCCAACTAACTCTGTCATCTTTATCAAGTCGAGTTTGATGACTTAATGCAGCACTTAAGGATCGCTTAGAAACTTTGTGATGAGCAAAGTGATAATGATCATCAAATATCTGAAAATATAATTAAGAAATATTATAAGCTTGGCGGAAGTCCAAAAATTGTAAACAATTATTTTAAAAATCCATCAGCGTACGATAAACCGTACAAAGGAAAGATACGCAAAAATATTGAAATTAATCAAAGGTCTCATGACCATATGATAGTGAAAAACGTTATCAAACAATCTGTTATTAAATTTTTTTCAACAAAGGTCGTTTTAACATAAATGTATATAATATTTTCACGACGTTAAGAAGAGAGACGGTATAAAGGAGGATCTAGAACTAAAATTACATAAATTCTCTACGACGGAGTACTTTTTCTTTATTCCATTGTTTGCATTATCGAACATAATGCGTATAATATGCAGCGCAGTGATGAATGTACGAACACGACCAAAAATACAAGTACATACATATATCCTGCAAACGTCAACAAAATCAAAACTTTTTACCGTCTATTAAACAGTAGCTTTAAAAACGACTGCATATACTGTGGGTCAATAGTTACATTTGGACAAAATTATTTAAAGTGTTTTAATAGCTTATTTCTTAAATAGCCAAATTTGTAGGCTTTCGAAATATACTGCGAATGTGTACGAATGTATATAAAATCGAATGACAGTTTATTTCAAACTGTTATTGTTTATAGCGGAGGTTAAAATTATCACAAATTTAGCATTCAAATTGGGCGTAGAAACACATAATTACAATAATGGATGTTGAATCTTTCATACAGAGTGAATATCATTATTTGAATGATGTGAATTAATTAGAATCAAGTCGTTAATATCAGTTCTTACAAAAAAATTACCTTCGTGCGCCACATTAACTAACTATTGTCTATTGAAATATTTGTCCTGAAATCTCGATTTACAGAACCATAAATATATTTCTGAAATTTTATTCTGGCCTAGTATTGAACTGCACGTAATTTTATTAGATTATACAATGATGTACTTTTGTTTTTACTTCCAACTTTAGAACGCTAATGATCTTTTCCTGTGCTGTACTGTATTAAAAAATAATACAGTTTTGAACAAATATTATATGTATAAAGAAATGACACAGTCTAATTTATATTTTAAATCAATTTAACGTTTCATACATGGTGTCGTTTTTATTAAGTTCTTACATAATATGTTTAGTTGTCGCCCTTAAATTTAAATGATCCTGAATTAACAATAACGAATAAGATATACATATATTTTTAATATTTTTCTTTATAAGATAGAAGGATAAAATGCGAGTATTATAAATGATTAATTATTGTATAGAATAATATATTGACGTACTAGTAGTGTAGTATATAATTATTATATAAGTTCTAATTAGAGGCGTAATTTCATTTCTTCTAATAATCGATACACCTTAACAAATTTCTTTTCAAATACATCCATCATCTGCTTAATATCATTACGTACAATGGCTAGCTCCAATGCAGCGTCATCGTTACAGTTTTTCGAATTTTTATTATTTTCATACCAACAGGCAACTCCATCAACGTAATCATCTACGAATTCGGGTGCTATTGAATCTTCTATAAAGGATATGTCACGTTTTTTTACAAATGAATTCATTAGGAGCTGTAGAAAGTCACAGTTCCAATTATTTTGCTGAAAATAAAAATACTGCAAGTTTTTCAAACTATCAAATAAAATAAATTTTAAGCTGAAGAGCGAATTAGCTGACACATCAAGTAATTTTAGTTGTGTTTGTTTCTTAAATAAACTTTCAGGTATATCGTGCATGTTGATGCTACTTAAATTTAATCTTAATAAATTGTTATATCTGCGAAAAGGATGACCTTGTAGTGTACCTAAAGGATTATGCGATAAGTCCATACTTGTTACATTCACCGCATTCGAAATATGTGGAATATCCCTTAAAGAATTATTGCGTAATTCCAATTCGTTGACTTTTCCATATACTGTTAACTTGCGTAAATCGCAATTGTTTAAAACAACTGATTCCAAAATTGAAAAATTAAGTGTTAAATCCTGGAGTATATTGTTCGAAAGATCCAAAAATGATAAGTGATTCTGAGTTTTGAAAAGTTCCGATTCAAAAACCTTTAAGCGATTTCTGGCTAGGTTAATGCGTTTAAGATTTGAATTTTTTTCAAAAATATGTCTCGGAAATAACTCTAAAAAATTTCCAGCCAAATTCAAATCGAGTAGATTATTCAAATGAGTAAAAACACCAGCCGGCAACGTATCCAGTTGATTATTCTCTAGAGAGAGTTTTTTTAGTTCTTTTAAAGCGTTAAAACTTTGATTATTCAATGTATTTATTTGATTGTCATTTAGTAACAGAGTATTAAGATTACTCGCTCCCAAGAAAATGTTTTTTGGTATTTCCTTTAAAAGATTATAACCCAAAAACAAGTTCATTAAATTACTAGCACCTTCAAATTGTGGTTTTTCAAATGTTTCCACTGAACAATTTTCCATACGCAAGACTTGAAGGTCTGGAAAAGTATCAAACATCAAGTGAGGTATTTTTTTAATTGATGAATTGAGAAATGTGAGAAAGGTTTGCTTTTCGATGGGGCTTTGGGACATGATTACATAATCGTTTCGTCCAATTTCAATTCCGGTGCAAATGCCGGTTTTGCAATGATCTTGCATCCATATCCTGCGTAATTGCCCACAATAAACTGCGTTAATCAGGAAAATAATAAAAAAGCCGTAAGCACTCTTTAAAAAAATCATTTTATTATTACATTGAATTATTCTTCCTTTTTATTTTGATGTTTCTGGTTCAATTCTTTATATATATGCCTAAAAAGGCATTTTTATTTTTGACAGCGGTAAACCGCGTCAGCGACGTATTCTCTATGATTACTTCTATTCAACTGATGTCTTGTTTGTCACAAATTTAAACTACTAAGCATAAAGTTATTTTCATAGCTTTGATCGTATTTGATGTCCCCCATTCAAATTTCAATTCCAAATTCAAAAACCGTTCATTTTTTTTAAATCTTCACACATTTATATTTATATACTAATCAACTCTGTAACCCTAAATCATGGTTTTATTTGAATTAGCTTCTCAACCACTACCATATACAATGGTCCTGTACAGTGTGTAATTATGTATCCGTTGCGATCTCTTTATCTAATTCAATTAAACTTGTTATTGCTGCCTTTGTTATTATACTTGTATAATGAAACCGTTGCTTTTATTTATTATTTTTTTTCGAAATTTTTATTTCCATTTTCAAAATTTGGGGTATGCTGATGAAAAAAAATGTATTTTTGAGTAGGAAATGTACACTTTTCTATTTTGACATTATCAGCAGTACCAACATTCCATTATATATTATAACGACTTGCATTATCATCCAGTTTATTTTGAGATTAATAAAAATAGTAGCAAATATGTACATAATGCTTTTAAATTTTTGTATGCATATCTTCTTTCTTATATATAAAAATGAATGTATGTTTGTATGTACCTTATAGAATCGTAAACTATGTATTTGATCATGTTATGATATTTAGCAAAGTTGTTGCGCATGAGCCGACGAAGGTTTCTAAGTTGAATTAAATCGTAAACTGTGCATTTGATTATGTTATGATCTGTAACAAAGTTGTTGCGCATGAGCCGGGGAAGGTTTCTAATGGTATGACCAATTTTCGACAGGTGGAGCCACTGAAAATGACTAAAAATGAATTAAATCGTAAACTGTGCATTTGATTATGTTATGATCTTTAGCAAAGTTATTGCGCATGAGCCGACGAAGGCTTATAAGTTCGTATGACCAATTTCCGACAGGTGGCGCAACTGAGAATTACTAAAAATGAATTAAATCGTAGACTGTATGTAGACCTCTACATTTTTAAAGTTTATGTCAATTTTTTTTTAAATGAACAAAGTCAATAAAATGATTCAAATTTGTTTTAGTTGGAGGAGTAGCAACGCGCGCAGGGTACAGCTAGTATTAAATAAAAATATATTCTTTGTATTTACACTTCATTTAAATTTGAAAAAATTTATTAAACTTTAGTAAATTTCGTAAGATGCTTTATTTTTAAACATTTTTCTTTCAATTTTTTTAATTTTGTTTTTTTAAAGTAGTGGTAATGATTTCACTGATCTCACATGTCTGGCTACACATATCATAGAGACATTATTGGCTATTATAACCCTTTAGTGAGAATTGCGGTTTTGCTTTGCACACCACCATTGTTGTGTGATTTAAGTTCATCCTTGAGTGACGAAACCTATAGTTTAAAGTGGAATCCGAAGTAAAGGTTTGAGAAGATTTTTGATAGCAATTATTTTATTCCCAGAACTTTTGCCAGAAATCTGCTGGGAGAGGATCGCTGAAAGAACTTTTTATTTCAGATCAGAGGTTTGAACTCTCAACCCTTCGTCTATTAGCCAGTGTACTACTCAGTTGTCTGCGGTGACTTAAACAACTTATTCGTATTCTTATCATTTCCGCTAAAACTCGAGCATATAAGTCATATAAAGCAGTGAAAAGTCAGTCAACACAGAGGTCCGTCGTCCACTAAACTTATAAATTATCGGTTTTATTAGCCTCCACCATATTTTTTGTGTTTTGAAGATGTTCTTATCTATTTGTTACTTGTTATGCTTGCTGTGGTCTGCAAATTCGCTATTATTTCTATGAATGTTTGTTTACTGAGATGGATGGTGAACAAAATCAAAATATGATTGACTTTTTTTCAGTGATAGTAATTGACATAAGTCCAGAACTATAACGAGTATAGTGAGTAAAGTGTCTCACAGGGATATTTTGTATTGTATTTAAAATTCTACGAAATTGGAAATCTATATTGTATTTTGACGCCATATTTAAATACATTTATAAATATTTGATCATTTTGTTTAGAGTTTTCTATTAAAATTTTCATAGCAGACAGAACATTGTTATAATACGTCTCTAACCACTATTAATTCGTACACATTCAAATATGTATTCAAAATTATATATTTTAGAAAATATTAACGAAAGTTTCTGAAAGATAATTTTATATTATAGATTAAGCTCATGATTATTATATATGTATATATGTATTTAATACACCAAATAATTGTAATTTTTATCTGCTGACCAGTTTAAAAAAATAAAGAAAACTTTTGATATTATTTTTTTTAAATTTCTTAACGACATATGTTTACCTACCTTTCCCAAGTTTACAAATCCGTGGTCATGTGCTACGGAATCTGCTTTTCTATCTCTATCTCCATCTGGTATGTTCACTGCCCATGTGTGTGTGTAATGTCCAGCGTAGTTATTAAAATTTTCTTCATAATCCAACTCATAATTGTTAATCTTTGATAAGTTCTTTTCGACGTATGTGCTCGTGACGAAACCAATATTTAAAGAACACAAGATAATTAGGGCACTTAAATGTAATAAAAATAAGATGCTAGTGCCGTATTTAATAGTTATATTATTGCTGTACCGTCTACAATTATTGTCATCAAACTCTTGGTGATAACGTTTATGGATATTTTTTTTTTTTATATATCTGCTAGAGTTAACTATTTTTTGCACTAAATAAAAATCATATACTTTACTATCACATTGTTCAAATTGATTTCTTGATTCATTAAATGCTATGATTGATAATAAATCAGTTTTATGTGATGTTTCGTTATTAACATGATGAGTTTTTTCTACTTTCTGAAAGCAATTGTTTTCTTCAATGTGTATATTATTGTTATTCATAGATTTGTGTTTTTTATCGTATTTATGGAAGTTATCTGGTAACCATCGCACAACGTCGTTTTGCATTTTATTTTGTAAAATTTTCGAATTTAAGAATGTTAGAAGCAAAGCGGTAATTGCTCTTCGTGTGTTGTCCACATATGTATATAGGTTTCCTCGCTTCTAATAAATGCTGTAAGAATTAAAAATTATATTATTATATACAAAATTAATATTAAAAATTAATTGCTAGCAACAGGATTAATTAAAGTTTGTAGTAATGTTTCCTTAACACAGATAAGTTCTATTAAACTGGTCTCTTCACAGTACCATACACTGAGGTATGTGTATAAAAATGTTTCAACTTAATATCTTTTTTTAATTTTATATTTTGGTACTTGAAGCACTGTTCAGGAAGAATTATTTGTTAATATTACTTTTAGTAAATAAACATCACGCGGGAGATTCACTATCAATTTTTGCATTTCAATTTTTAACACAGTCACAAATTGTAGTCACAGTATGTAACTGATTGTAAATTTGTAAAAGTCGCCGTAGTCTAGTAGGTAGTGTGTCGGTTTCTTCGGCGACTTCCTCTCAGCAGATTCTGGCAAAAACTCTGAGAGTAAATAAAATTGCCATGAAGTTTCTCAAAAATCTGTCGTTCGGAATCGACTTTACACCTTAGATCCCGCCACTCACGTATAAAATTAACACACACAACATAAGTGGTGCTAGCGACTACGTCGTAATCCTGACTAAAGGGTTGTAATGGCCAATTATGTTATGTTATGTATGTATGTAATTGATACAAAGTTGATTTCAAATTGCGTGCAGCCTACGTCTCAGCTATCAATTTCTTTAAATTTTGACAGGTAGTACGTGTTAAAAGATTGAAGGAGAATCTTGAACTGGAAACTGCGCTGTTAAATGCCCAGGAGTTTCTTTCATGTTTTTTAATATTCAATTTAACTGCAGTGTTGGTGGATGAAACAAAATGAATTATAAATATGAAAATAATGCAAACATGTGTCAGGAGACTGGTGTTTCGACGTTGATCTTGTGTAATTCAGTAATCGTTAACAAGGTTTATTTATTTTATTAGAATAACTTTATTCATATAAACAAAAAACAATTCAAGAAAATTAAACGGATGCAAAACGCTTTAACACAGAATCGAAATGTAAAGTTTACTCGTTGACTACCAAAGAAAAAATAATCGATCGCGGTTGAATTCAAAAAAGACAAGGTTGTCAACCACACAGGGTTGCAATAAAAATTACTTGATACTATTTTAACTTGACAGTTCGGCCAATCCTGGACCCAAGTCGTCCTCGACTTCCTCGCCGGTGTCATCAATTTCAGGGAATGACTCACACCACCTCTTCATTTTGTCCGAACTAAAAACTGAGCAAAATTTTCGAGATGTCAATTGCAAGCCAGGAATGTCCTCGATCAAATATCGATCGTTCCCAAGGACTCGAGCTACGATATACGGCCCTCGATATTTTGGTTCCAATTTCCGCGAGTCACCAGTTGCTTGTGGTTCGTGTTCAAGAAGAACTAAATCACCCTCACTGTAGAGAGTAGGGCGACTATGCTTGTTGTCAAAACGTTTCTTCCACCGTTCTCGTTCACGTTCTATATTCTGGAGAGCTAAAGTTCGTTTCTCGACAATCGATACAGAGCCATCGGGCTTCACTTCATCCTGTACAGCAGCCAGTAAACGATTTTGCACTAAGTCGATGGGTTTATAGTCGAAAATTAGTTCATAAGGAGCAAACCCTGAAGTTGAATTTTTCTGTGTGTTGATTGACCACTGTAGAATGTGTAGCGACTGGTCCCAATTTCTCTTTTCCTCAGTGGTAGTGCGGAGGAAAGCTAAAATTGTCCGGTTGACACGCTCGACCTGGCCATTGGCTCTAGGGGTACGCACTGCTGTCTTCACGTGCTGAATGTTGTGTTTTCCGCAATATTCTTCAAAATTTCTTGCTGTAAATGCCGTACCTCGGTCGGAAATAATACGTCGTGGTAAACCAAAATAGCTGGTCAGCTCGTTTAACGCGTTGATAACAGGAGCTGTCTTTGTATTCCGAACCGCCTTCACCACCACAAATTTGGTAAATGCATCTGAAATTGCCAATATATGGGTATGACCACGCTTACTTTTCACAAACGGTCCCAAGTGATCCACATGTATTTGCCGGAATGGGAGTGGTTCCAGTGCACCATAATGTAAGTTACCCTCAGATTTTCCACCCTTCACCTTGTTATAACAGCATTCTGTACATGCGGCTATGTACTCTTTTATATATTTTCTCATACGAGAGAACCAGAAGGTCTGTTGTACTCTCTCAAGGGTCTTGTCAATACCGAAGTGGCCTATGTCGTCATGACACAACTTGACGATTCGCCATCGTACCGCTTTGGGCACAACAAGTCTCTGCCCATCTTTCGTTTTACGATAAAGCCTGTTGTTCTGCAAAGTAAAATCTGTTTTGAGCTGTTTCTGTTGTTCAGATTGAATATCGCCACGTAGGACACCAATTATCTTTTCAAGCTCCTCATCTTTGAGCTGCATGGTGAAAACCCAGTCCTCACTACCTACGTTAATATTCATAACGAATCCAGCAGGTTCTGGTTCCAAGGCTGGTAAGTCGGGTGCCCGGCTTAAGGCGTCAACGTGGGCCATGCGAGAGCCCTCTCGATGTACAATCTCGCAATCGAATTCTAATAATTTCATTAGCCATCGGGCAATCTTGGGAAGTAACTCCTTGTGTGTCCGAGCCTTAGTAATTGCGGCGCAATCAGTCACTAGTCGGAATGGTTTACCCAGTAAATAAATTCGAAAACGTTCCAGCGTCTCTACTACGGCCAAGACCTCAAGTTCATAACTGTGGTATTTTGCCTCGGTGTCAGAGCAATGTCGGCTAAAATAAAATACTGGGTGCCATTTATCGTCTCCATAAGACTGTAAAAGAACGCCGGCCAGCCCAAGACTACTCGCATCTGTATGTACCTCGTGTTGAGCCGACACATCGAATATAGCAAGTACAGGTTTATTACACAGAACTTCTATTAATTTTTCAAAGGATTTCTCCTGCGGTTCACCCCATTGAAATTTACCTTCGTTACTTTTCCGTAGTAGCATCGTAAGTGGTCGTGAAATTAAAGAGTAGTTTTCAACGAATTTCCGGAAAAATCCTGTAAGACCTAGAAATCTGCGGACCTCGGTTGTGCTCGTTGGTACCTTGAAGTTCTTAATGGCACTTATCTTTTCGTCCCCAGGCGTGATACCGGACATATTCACAGTGTGACCCAAATACGAAATCTCTTCCGCGAGGAAATTACACTTATCCAAGCGTAAGGTGAGTCCACTTTCCTCCAGAATATTTAAAAATCGATTCAAACGGTCGATACCCTCATCTACGGTTCTGCTGGGGATTATGGCGTCGTCAAGATATGCTAATACTTCGCCTGGCTTCATAAATTCCACAATACGGTTCATTAAGGCCTGGAAAACTGTCGGGGCATTGACGAGCCCAAATGGCATCCGGTTGTACTCGTAATGACCTTCGAAAGTGACGAACGCCGTGAACTTCCTAGACTGCTCTTCAATTTCAATTTGGTGATAGCCCATACGTAAGTCAAGGGTGGTAAAATAACGATAACCGGACAGTTGAGCGAGAAGGTCTTCAATTACCGGCATAGGGTACGGTATCTTTACTGTGATCTTGTTTAATTGGCGATAGTCTATGCACAGCCGATGCTCGCCATTCTTTTTCTCAACAAGTACTATGCCTGAAGCATACGGAGAAGTTGATTTTCGAATAATTCCACTGTCGAGGAGCTCCCGTATGATATTCGATACTATAGGGCGTTTTGCAAATGGAATTCTATACGGCTTGGAACATATAGGCTCGGGCGTTGTGACTCGGATCTCCATTTTCACCAGATTACACTTTCCCAGTTCATTTATATTTTCCGCAAAACAAGCCCTATGCTCATTAAGCACGACTTGGAGTTGTTTACCTTCGTCAGACGTCAGAGGGTCCTTAGCATTTATGTTCTGCACCCAGCAATCGCCTCCTTCAATGATCGTACGTTTGCCCTCTTGGCACAATAGATTACGACCAATAAGTATATCCATAGGTATTAAGGCGTCATCGACAATAAATACCTCAGCCTCAAAAATAGAATTGTCAATTAATAAGGTCACGATCACCTTACCTGAAGAAACATATTCGCCTCCTGCAAACCCTTTTAAAACCATGTTGCATTTCATTATTTCACCCATTCGTTTTGAGAACGTTTCCCTTATAAGACTGCGATCGCTACCAGAATCTATAAATGCTACGGTTTCAATGTCATTAACTTTGACTGTTTTACAAAGTTTGTCATTCTGCTTTACGTTGTTATCAGCGATTTTGTTTACCTCTCCACTTTGGGTTTGTCTTGATTTACAATCAGCTGTCTTATGTGATGTACGATTGCATTTACCGCAGCGATCTTTCCTTTGTGGTTCGGGACACTTAGCGGAGTAGTGGCCATAATTGGAACAATTGTAGCATTTGATTTTATCTAACGGGTTGTTGCTTTCCTTCTTCTTCGCTCCGATGTTGTCTGTTGGGTTGCCGTAATTATTCCTTTTTGGTTTATTGTACATACTGGTCGTTGTTTTTATTTCGTTGTAGTTACAGTAGCAATTTATATCATTCAAGAGCTGGTTGCACGTTATATATTCGTTTGAAATTTTCCTCTTCAAGTCAGGGTCATTAATTCCTATGACAATGTGACGGGCGATAGCTGATTCGGTAAGATTACCTTTTTTCCCAACAGCATACATTCTATAATAATATTCCTGGGGAGACTCGTTCGACCGACGTATCATCGTAGACATTTTGATATGAACGTCAGCTTCATTTTCGGTATGGGGAAAATCTAAAAGAAACTTATTAGTGAAATGAGACCAAGACAAAAATACCTCCTGTAACGAATCGACCCAGTATTTCGCAGGGCCTTTCATTTTCTGCTGGACGGCAAATATTACCGACTGATCATCCCATCCATATGCTGTCTTTAGAACATTCACACGTTTTACAAATTGTGATGAGTTTATGGATTCATCTGCTGAAGGATTGAAATCTGGAACTAGAGAAATTATCTCTTTTATTTGACCATAAGGGTTGGCTGTGTTGTGGTATGGCTGAAAAGCATTTTGTGAAGGCAGAGATGACGGTGGCATAGCGTACACACTACTAGGTAATACTGGCGGTGGCTGACCGTAGGTCGTTGAGGGCATTGTATGTTCCATATAAATATTCTGCGGGAATGTAGGTTGAGCGTAAGGAGTCGGTGAAATTATGTTCTCACAATTCAAAGATGGTGTTTGATGTTGCAACACAGACGAAACGTTACCAGTGTAGGTTGACGGTGCTACATGTGGGTTGTTGTACTGGGACGCAGCATTATTCGTTACTACCATAGGATAATGACTACCAGCTGTGACGTATTGGTGACTAAAAATAGGACGTGCTGCTGTATCGGTCGACGTAAATGAATACTGCTGCCGTACGGGTGTATTCGTGGATGTTGTTGGTTGTGAACGAGAAGGTGGTTGTGTATCATGCAAGATAGCGTTGGCTGAATTCGGTGGAGTATTTTCTGGCGCCGTAAAACTTCGCATAGGAGATGGTACTATAGGTGTATTGAAATCCGATGGTTTATACCGATTCATTAACGGTTGCATATTTGCTATCAGTTCCTCCAACTGCAAAATTCGTTGCGACAAATCAGGTGAATGCGTTCGTGATGCCATGCGTGCATCTTTTGCGTTGTGATTATCTATTCGGTCAATCAATTGGTTCTTATTACCGGAACATGAAACACCAATTTCTCTGCACTTAGCTTGCAGTTGCTTAACAGTCAGTGTTCTTAAATTTTCCATAGCGTCTTCCAGGAATTTCGGTCTTCTTCTAAGAACTTCGTACGTTTTCTAGGAATTCAGATCCCACTTCTGAAAAATTGTCAGGAGACTGGTGTTTCGACGTTGATCTTGTGTAATTCAGTAATCGTTAACAAGGTTTATTTATTTTATTAGAATAACTTTATTCATATAAACAAAAAACAATTCAAGAAAATTAAACGGATGCAAAACGCTTTAACACAGAATCGAAATGTAAAGTTTACTCGTTGACTACCAAAGAAAAAATAATCGATCGCGGTTGAATTCAAAAAAGACAAGGTTGTCAACCACACAGGGTTGCAATAAAAATTACTTGATACTATTTTAACTTGACACATGTGGAATGTAAAGTCTTGAAAGAAATCACTCTTTTACATGTGGATTATTACATTACAGAGAAAATGCAAAACACTTAAGGTCGCTAAAAACTGGCCTTGTGCTTTAGAGTTTTAAAATAATATTATCAAAATAATTGACTGTAAAGATTTGAGTATTTCAATACTTACTCATCTTTCAAAAAACTAGTTTACAGTATAGGAAATTAAAGCAAAATAGACAAATGTTTCGAACAAAGCCATATATTAAATAGAAACTGAATGCATTCAAGATAGATTGGTATCAACTTAACGTGTGTATGTGTTCATAATAACATTGTGTAAATAAACTTCTGTTTATTTTTTATATATTTTGATTTTTTATGCGATTTTTGTTAAGCATACTACAACAAATAGATAGCACTACTACTGCAATCTAATAATTGTATTCGAAAGCAATTAATAATACAGGCATAAGAAAGAAAAATTATAAAACTACTATACACAAACTTTGAAAACGAAATTTGTTAAAATATTTACTTGTTTTTCAAAATCAGATTCTCAGTAATGGTTTAGTTAGTTATTGTTTCGAAATTATATAATCTCTATTGCATTGCAGTTTACGGGCAAAGGGGTATTTTATTAAATAAATAATTAAATCTATTATCAGTAGAATACTCATATGCGACAATAATGTTTTTATTATTTGGTATGAGGTAATGTGCAGAAGTAATGAAAGCGTTACTTATATTTAAGTTTTTTATATAAAATAATTCTTTCTTAACTAACATGGAGCTTCTGATGACACTAGCTGAGGCATCCGTTGACTTCCAATTGTATTTGAATACATAATAAAAGATGTGTTTTCATAATTAATTTTTTGTGTATATTACGTTTAGACAAAGGGGATGTATTTAAATACATATATCGGTTATAATTAGCCATATACTTCCTGCAAAACTAAAAAATGCAGACAATTGATTTGGAAAGTCTAAATAAATTACTAACTTTCCAGAGCATCCTATAGGATAAAGCGTTATTATTTTTTGAAAAGGTGTAGCACATCTATACCTAGCGCATAGGGAAAATAATAAGCATCTTCTAAGTAGAAATCAACGCCGTTGAAAAAAAATCACAATTCAACTTGGACAGAAAGTGCAAAGGACGAAAGATAGCAATACAATATGATCGCCAGGCTGCTATCCGGGCACTTGGCTCTTATTAGTTAAACTTGAAAATAACATGGGATTGTCGGAGGAGACTGAATTAGCCAGGTAGGGAAAATATGGTTACTCGCAGCTGGATCCCATGACAAATGGGAATTCCAGGCGATGAACTTGCTAGTCATGAATCAGATTATAGACGAATGTATTCAGAACATCCAGGCACTGCAGAATAAAAGAACACTTGTTAAGAATGAATATTGTCTCGAATGCAATATGTAAATCCTGTGATTTTGAAAATGAATTATTAAACATATATTTGAAACCTGTGCAGCATTAATACATCCCAGAATATTATATCAGTTGGACAGCGAATTGTCCTTGATAGCGCCGAGCATTACCCTGAATATCGTTAGGGCAATAGGGCTGAAACAAATGTTATAGGGTATATTTGTGTATTGAGGGCAGTATAATTGATCGTATAGTCGCAGTACTTTGACACCTCTACACGCCGATTGCAACCCAAACCGTTCAAACTTGTGTTGGAATACCTTTTGAATATTTATTATATTGACATACGATAGGTTAAGTTTAATTGCTACTACTGCTGTTTTGTTATATCTTACTTAATATAAAATATCACCTCTATGGAACGACTACAATTTGCAATTTATTTTCTTAAGTCAACTTATGAAATTGTAATGCACATTCATTCAATTTAACCAAATTAGTAATTCTACTTAAAAAATTACTGTATTCTAGAAAAGACATCTCAATGCATTCAACTCTACAAATTTCTTTTTAGAATTACCAAATAATAGAAAGATAAATTCATTGACCTAGATTCCCTGCTTTAAACAATTAGATGGAGTCTAAATAAAACGTCTAAAGATTAATGTTTACCGCAGTAGAAACTTTGCATGTCACGATTAACATATTAATTAGCGTCTTACAAATTATAAACAAATAAAGTTTTGAGGGCGAGTCGCTGATTCTTAATTTTTTTACACATAAAATCGATTTTTTTTAACATTATAATTGTTATGATGGCAAAAATCCTGTGCAACATGTCTTGTGCGATGTGATTGAAACTAAATTAAACAAAAATTTAAAACACTATTGAATAAGGAGAACTTTATTTCTAAGAGGCATCAATTAGCTTGAATGATCTTGTATTTGTTAATCATATGGAATAGGTACTGTTATATGACAAAATATCTTCTTCTTGCATTTCAAGTTCACTTCTTTATGCAGTAAACTAATACCTATATCACTTGTCGTAATTTTTAAAATATTGACTTTACATCTGTTGAGACCAGATTGATACACTGGTTAATGTAAAAGTCGAATTATCTTTGATTCAGGAAAATCTGTGTCTACTTTATGTGTTCCCGTCAAAACTAAACTCATCAAATACTAACAGTAACCGTGGTTTAGAACTGAAAAAAAAAAAACACTTATTGAAAATAGAGATAGTACCTACATTAGGTGGAAGACGATTAGAACTGGTGATTTGAAAGCTGTTCATAAATCCGTGCGGACGGTAGTTACCACGAATTGGTATGAACTTACTCATCAGAAAAAATTACGGTCCTGGGAACCGTTTTTCAACAATAACTTGTAGTCTACATAAAGTGTCCAATTATGCGTTTGAAATAAAAATTCTTAATTTTCTTTTTATGTTTTAAAAAATTAGCTGTTTTGTTAAACGAAAATTTAAACACTTTTTTGAAAGCAAAATTGATTTTATCAATTTGTTTTCAATTTTGTTTGTGCGTGTTAAAAGTTGATTGATCGTATATGCTCCCGGGTAAGATGCTCTTTAAAAATTTACATAGTTCCAGGTGTTGTATATGTGCACAGTTTGGGTAGATGAAGGCGATCAAAAATTGGGAAAATTTAGAGTTTCTTATTGCAAATTTGGCCAACACAAAAATTATTAATAAGCACTTTTTTTTAGCTTAAAAATTCAAAGAATTTCTTAAACTTAATTAATGTTTAATGTACTCAACATTATGCTTAGACGAAATGTTAATCATTTTGACAAAATCAATCACAAAATTTAAACACGAAAGCACATAGATATGAACAATAATTTCGTGTCATCCTATAAAAGCGATCATTGTTGTTTTTTACGTATTTTAAATGTTCTATTGTAAATAGCAAATTTGGCTAAAACATTTTTAAATTATATTTTTATAAACATTTCAACATATTTTGTAAAAATTTTAGAAAAATAATTTCCTATCAATAGCAAACGTTTTGAACAGCAATATAGAATAGAATATTAATATGTAAAAGCAAACAGTGCTTTTTCCTCTTTAATATTGTATTTCATCAATGCTATCAACAAATATTGGCCTTTAAGCCTCTTGAGATACAGATTAGCACACACAAATGAAGGTTTATACTAAGTTATTGAAATGTTTTGAGGAGTGTTGTTGGATGCAAGTCCTTTTTTCCTAAATAAATGGTTTACGCCCGAAATAAAATTGAATAAATGTTTTGTTGTATCTTTTTTGAATAATTATAGTATATTGTTGAAAGCAATCAAAACGGAGTAATAAAAGCGCTTTTATTTAGCCTCTCTTATTATGTGTAATTATTGATAATGCAAAACTTTTCATTTTTATGTATATTACTTTTTAGTTTTTTCTTTCTTTGATTGTCTTCTATTCGTAATTATGGTATACGCATATTTTACCTTTATCTTTTTAAGATGTGACGGCCCCACTTCGATCTGGTTTCTTTTATTTATTTCTTTGTTATTTATATTGTTAATTTAAACATTGAAAATAATTAACACGTTGACACAATTTTTATTATGAATAATAATCTAAACTCTTTGTTTTTGTTTTTTATTTACAGTGGAAGAAGATTAATTAATTTTTGGAATATATATATATCCGTATGAATTTTACACGTCAATTTTTATATCAATTGTTTAACATCTCACAACCTTTTATGGAAAACATTATATTTTAATAATGGTTTAAAAGAAGATATATATATATATTTTTTTTTATTTTATGCAAATTTTTCTTATTTGCAAATTTTAATTCTGTAAAAAACCACTGCAGAAACACGAGTAAAAACATACAACCACGACGCGTAATATAAGTAAGATTGCAATGTTACCATATTAATAATCAATATTAGATATGATAATTAAAGGTTTTCACAAAACAAATATTCACCAACAATAATCCAAAAATTTATGTCAGCCGTATAACAATTTAAAATATATAATTATTTATTTTTGATTTCTATATTTGCAGAACTAAATAAATGTTTAAAAGATAACAATTCCTTTCAGTCAGGTAGCACCTAATGGGGAATAATATAAAAAGTTTTGTTCATTCACAATAACAACAAAATAAATCAGTGATACCAAATTAGTAGATCTATTTACTGTAAAAACCGCTGCCGATATTTTATAACTTCATTAATAAAATTAATCA
Source organism: Sarcophaga caerulescens (assembly GCA_927399465.1). Classification (NCBI taxonomy): domain Eukaryota; kingdom Metazoa; phylum Arthropoda; class Insecta; order Diptera; family Sarcophagidae; genus Sarcophaga; species Sarcophaga caerulescens. The sequence continues at coordinate 141,301,946 of OV656872.1, read as the reverse complement.
AATTAAACCAAGCCAACCAATGCTTGAAGGACGTAAGAAGTATAGAGGTATGAAACATATAGATATTTTTGGCTTTCGTGAACATTTTAAGTTAAATTTTAATGGCAGAACAAACTATAACCAAATTAGTATATTTATTAGGTACTTTTGTAGTCTAGTGTGTTAGACTATTAGCGTGATGGTAATGGGTTCGATTCCCACCAAAGCCGAGCATAAAGTTTATGTTACTGAGCATGCAATAATTAGTTATAATTTACAATTATAATGTAATAAATAAATAAATAGATAAGTGTATTTATTGCTTACTATTACATAAATACATAATTGGCCATTACAACCCTTCGGACTTAGCTTTTCGCACTACTTATGTTGTGTGTGTTAATTTTATACATGTGATCCCAGCTTAAAAAGAATCTTTTCCATGGCAATTTTATTTATTTTCAGAGTGTTTGTCACAAATCTGCTAAGAGGAAGTCGACGAAGAAATATTTTTTCATATTTCGTTTTGTTGGAGATGTCTGACCTGGGGCTGGAACCGATGCCTCACGTCTGCTAAGCCAACACTCTGCCTACTAGATTACGGCGGCTTGTACTACCTCTTTTTAATACTCTTATTTCGTCGAAGATTAGTCGGTCGACGTTAAATTTTAGATTCCTTTATTAACGTAAAAAGATTGTTCGTAATTCAGACTAAAGACTTGCGGTAAAAGCTAAATGATAAAAATATTCGAGCTTTATATTCATTATCAATGACACATGATATGAACATACCCATTATAGGATATGAAATACAATCTATAAACATCATTCTGTACCGGGAATTCTAGGTTAGGTTAGGTTGGAGGACGTGTACTTGTCATCTGTGACAAGTACAGTACCCGGAGGTCGAATTGACCCATTGTACAACGTCCTAGCTTCTCACACCACTCATGTTGTGTGCGTTAATTTTATACGTGAGTGGCGGAACCTACAATTTAACGTCGACTCCGAACGACAGATTTTTGAGAAACTTCATGGCAATTTTATTTACTCTCAGAGTTTTTGCCAGAAATCTGCTGAGAGGAAATCAACGAAGAAATATTTTTTTTTCATATTTCGTTTTGATGCCTGACCTGGGATACGAACCCGGGTCTACCCTACGGGTAAAAATTTAACAGACAAAATGATGTGGTAAATGCACGGTTACCTAAGCATGCATCTGAAGTGATTCCTAGATAAGAAACGAAAAGAAACTTCACCCAGTTTAAGTCAAAGTTTGGTTGAGTGTATTTTATGATATGGTCACTGATTTGCACTTCCGTAAATAAAAGATCAATCAAAGTTTACTAGCAACCCTTTTTGGAAGCAATTGTAAAACCATTTAAACGTTATATGTTCCAAAATCAGCCGTGTACTTTCTAGCAACATCCTGCACTAGCTCAAAACGTTAAAGCTTACCAAATTCGTCTCCGAAACAATTTAATAATATTAAATCTCCCCTGAAGAATGGTTCTCCGACAGTTCTAATTTGAATTCGATGGTTTGGAAGACATGGTTTACCACAAAAGAGACTCTAATAGGAGTATCAATATCACAGCCTATATTCACGCAATGGATAATATTCCAGTTGATATAACTTAAGGCGTGAAGGTCAAAGGCGGACATTTCGTATAAATATTTGCTATTTTGTTCACAATATTATATATATATATCCATACTAAAATACATAGATACTTTTGAAGAAAAAAAAAATTGGTTCAAAAACTTCTATTGTATTGGATTTTAAAGCATAAAATGTGTTGAATAGTATTTATATCGCTGCTAAGTAATTAGGATATGCTTAAAAAATGTGTCAATTTAGTTATAATAACCAAAATTTATGGTAATCAACTGTAACACTTTTATATAGTCTAACCTAGCGAAGATATTGTTCCAACTATGTATATACGTACATCGTTACCAAATTATTTTCAAATTTGCCTTCTATTAAAACATGTTCGTCCAAATAATTTCATTTTATTATTAAATAATCTTTGTCTGTGGCTTCGTAAATGGCCAGGTAAGGTCTATTGTTAACCATTTCCATGTGTTTAAATTAATCCATTATACGACAACAATTTTATTAAGGAAAAAAAAAAATAATAAAGTGAAACAAGATATAAGGTATAATAGTGGTATATATTGTATGAATTATAATATGCAAATGTGTTAAATAAAATATAATTTTGATGTAAAGTACTTTTAAAAGTACAAATAATAAAAATATAATTAATAATAGTTAATATTAATCCTTTGATGTTTGCGTTCTTCATATTTGAATACATAATAGTTTATGTTCAAAGCTATTTTTTTAACTTTTCTTTTTTTAAGTTATTTTAACGAGTAATCGTGTGTTAAGAATATGTTTGTGTTAGTGCGTATATAAACAGAGCAACAGTTCGTTTTTATTGGAATACTATCGGACTATGTACATTTGTATAAATGGGCCGATTGTTATTTTCCAACACAATATTAAAAACATGCGCTCTAAATAGCAATTATTAAATAAAAATGAATGAAGTTTATTTATGTGAAACATATTTATGGAGTTTCAAATAACTTTATTGTAGTTTAATTTATGCTTAATTCATTTATTCTTATATTTTCATTTGTTGTTGCTAATAATTCTCCATTAAGTTATTATATTTATGATCATCGTATTAAGCCATTCATACATTTCATTGAGAACAACTTGATTCAACGTAACTGTAAACAGCTGTTAGGAAAAATCAGACGTTTTGGCGCTTATAGTATTTTTTATACGTACAAAAAACAAATCAAACGATTTCCAATCCTTTAGCTCGAACAGAGACACTCTTTCTGTGTTATGAAACAAGTGAAATTTTTTGGAACTTCCAGTCAACAATACATTATTACATTATTTAGCGAAGTGAGAAGAGAATTCCTTTGGAACATTTGTTTGAATTTTAGTATTGCAAGTTTACTAGTTATAAGCAGTCAGTTTTCAACAGACATTGAAAATAATCGGTTCATATCTATTCCGTTACAATTTTTGCGGCCAATTTTATTTAACAAACATTACAAAAACCATAAAGTTTCAACGTTTAAAGATAAAAAGGAAGAATTACATTTTCTACACAAAGTGTTTACACAGTAAATTTAATTGAATGTAAATTTAATAGTAATCGGAAGTTAAACAAATGTTATGTGTACATACATATATATATCGTGGGTGTTTTTCATAGATAATAAGTATTTGTTTAGAAAAAATTCAATTACATATTTTTATGCATTTTGTAGAATTTCGTTGAAGTACCGAACATAAAAGTTTTAATTATTTTCTGAAGATATGTAATAATTAACCTACGAATTCCTTAATTTTACATATAACGTATATGCCAAACTCATTTAGATGCATATGTGTGATATGCTAGTGAGTGTATGTATTCATTAACAGAGACATCTGAGTAAGTTTTTTCGCCAAAAAATTATTAAAATAATTTCAAGGATATAAAAGCTAATCAAAATTATAAATAAAGCGTTAAATGATGGATGAAAAAGTAGATTTGATTTGGTTACTAGCATATTTAATCCATTATAATGCAGTTGAGAATAGAAACATCTATATATGTATGTACATATAACATATAAACATTTAATTTTTATTATCAGAAGAATACTTTTTCCTTATTGGATATTCGCGAAGAGCTAGTTTTGTTGCTCATGTAAACTTAATTTGATGATATTTTTACATCACACGGTTTTTTTTTTTTTTTGGTGCAATATTTTAAGATAGTGATATATTTTCGGCATTATCATATATTGATGTATAAAATCGATTTTTAGTTGAATTAAAATCTAAACCATTAAAATTATTCTATTATTTTAATGATACAATTTAATGATACAATTTAATTGCATTGTATTTTCGTTGTAAAATTATCTTTAGTGCAACTATAAAATGTAATGTATTTTGTTATTTATATATTAAGAAAATTGACTCTTTGGAAAGAATCGCTCTAGAGACACTCATTTATTTGTACAAGGCTGCGTTTGAACATTTAAATGCCATCATCAGTGTTAATGTATATTCAATAAGCTCGGTAATTGTAGGCTATTTCTGGAATAAAATATTAGTTGCATACAGATAGGAGAGCACAACCACTATTTGTTGCGTTCGACAAAGGATCAAATATTTGGTAAACGAAACAAGTCATCCTAATAAAATGACTGTTTTTGACTTACGTATGCACAATGTACATTCTTATTAATATATTAATATTTTAAGTTATTAATGATTTCGTGTGATAATACTACTTCTTAATTAATCAATACATAATTATTTAGTTCAAAGGTCAGCTGTAATTCACCTGTACAATTATTTAAATTTAATATAATTTTGCTTAGGTACTTTATATGATCCTTAAATTTTATTACCTGATCTCTTACGAATCGAATTTATATTTTATTTTCTTAACGCTTTCTCTAACTTCATCATAAAATCTGAATGTTGTTCCTCTATTTATATTTAGTTTCAGCAACTTTGTCTGTCCATGTGTCAACACTATTTATATCATTAATCATATTGCCCTTACACTCTTTACTTGTGATTCCTTCCATGTATATGAGTGTGTCACTAGAACAGAAGTTCTAGAAATGCCGACCATGAGACCACTCTATCATTTCGACTGATTAGTAAAGAAAGGTTCAAGGCTTTACTTCATGGGATATTTCAACATTTTTGTTAGGGTCACAGTTTAGCTTCTTACATAAACCATGTTACGTGTGTTAACTTTGTCGATGACTAGCAGGACCCACAACACCCACCTACTTTATTATGGCGACAGATGCAAGAAGATACTGGATGATATGAAACTGTCTAAGACTACAGGCTTGCTTACGTACAACAGAATTCGAACTCACAATAGCCACTGTTAGAGTAAAACAAATGTTAATTGTTTCCGATATCATTAATGTGGCTATTATACGTGCAGATTCTTGATATTTATTTCTACGTGGACAACAGTGATGATTTAGCGAAATGTTGACATAAATACCATTGAATGTAGGAAGGAACTGCGCACAATATATTGCAGTCAAATGTCCAGTAAGAATAAGCACCGAACAATTTCAGCACTTCAACTCGGAAGTTCGAATGGATACATACATAACTGGTCTTTACAACCCTTCAGTCAGGATAACAACCAAGCTTCTCACACCATTTATGTTGTGTGTGTTAATTTTAAACATGAGTGGCGGGAGCTACAGTTTAAAGTCGACTCCGAACGACAGATTTTTGAGAAACTTTTCATATGGCAACTTGATTTACTCTCAGAGTTTTTGCCAGAAATCTGCTGAGAGGAAGTTGCCGAAGAAATATATTTTCATATATCGTTTTGATGTCTGACCTGCGATCCAGTCCTCTTGTATAATAAGCCAACATATTACCTACAAGACTGTGACGACTTAGAACGGATAGCCTACTTCAATAAGTGGGCATACATACGCATCTGCGAACAATACGGGGAAAAACTGCCAAGATTGTCTTAGGAAATAAAGTACGCTTGCGTGGTGATTTAGTATTAGGCGCCAGCAAATGATGACAAGACAAACTACTCCGAAAAGGGGGAAGACCTAAATGAGTAACATACATTCCCAAATTAAAATGGTCAGTAACGATGTGAAAGTAAAGTATAATAGAGCAGCTAATTTCATAATTTTCACTTCATGGCGATTTTGTTTTACTCTCAGAGTTTTTGACACAAATCTGTTGAGTATCAGTCGCCGAAGAAATATTTTTTCATATTTCGTTTTGCTGGAAATGTTTGATTTGGGGTTTGAACCGTGGCCTCACGTTTAATAAGCAAACAGACTACCTACTAGACTACGACGGCTATGAAGTATTCAAGGGTAAAATGAGGTGTTCTTTAGGATTTTAAAGTACGAGGCCCTAAAAGAAAGCGTTCATCGATTTTAGATATATTAAAAGAATAGTAAAAATTTATTGTATTATGTAGAGTATTGAACATATACAGATTCCTACATACATCCATCTATTTACTATACTGAAGTATATAAATTAAAATTAATTATTAATTTCTTTTACATCCTTTTCGTTTGCTTACAGCATGTAAAATTAGAGTTAAATACGTAAACTCGACATTTAAATCAACAAGAACTCTTTTTCCATGCTTCAGTTGTTATTGCATTAGTAAAAATCTAAACTGAATGATGAAAGAAACATTTTAAAAGTGCAATATTTCAAGTGGTTGTTGTTTAAAAGAAATAATTTTATGCAAATGTATACACTGGCTAAAGCTTAAAAAAAGGACCACTACAAGCAAAGTACTTGAAGGTAATTAGAAGTAAAAAGGGGATTAAAATACAAACAAACATAAATGTAATGTAAAAAGCACTATAAAATATATTTAAATGAAAAAAAAGCAGTTAGAAAACAATGGCAATTAAATAAATAAATGGTGCAAGTGCCTTTTGGGATACCTATAGGAAATTACAATTTTAAGATTTCAGAGAAAATCTAAATTCAAAATCGTAATATCCGTTTCCTGAACTATGCAAGAACGAAGTGTGCACGTAATAAGTGAAATGTCAATTTGTTGTGGCACATAATAGCGAACGAATGCGAACGAAAATGAATTTCTACTATTTATGCAAAGGTTTTGCTTTATACAATAAACGTAACATGAATTTGAAATTAAATTGCGACATAAGCTACATACATACATATGTACATAAGTGTTAGATAATAGAAAAGAAATATTAATGACAATCATTGTATTATAATACCATTTAATATACATCAATAAAATGGAGCTCTATGCTGAACAGAGTCCAAGAAAAGAAGTTAATTTATTATTTAACAATAAAACTAAAAGTAAAAACAATTTTAGCAACATTATATGGGAAATAAAAAATAACGAATTCGATATAAGTGAAGAGGAAAATCGGAAAAAATTTCAAACACATTTTACATTGCAACACGCAAAAATATATCAACAAAACGAATTTAACACAATTTTTGAGAATAATATCAACAGTTCTTTGGATATAAACTACAAATTATTTTATAAGGATCCATTGAAAGCATTTTCCAGTACATCAGTGACAACCGCAGATACAAACTCTATATCTACATTGAGCTATAGTAGCAGATATACTGAACCAATCTCCTCATCTACGAGTGTCATATATTCAAATAGTCATCTGAACAACTACTGGGCTCTATTGGCTTTAATACTTGTTATTGGTACAGCTGCCGGTAATATACTAGTATGCTTGGCCATAGCATGGGAACGCCGTTTGCAAAATGTCACCAATTATTTTCTAATGTCTCTGGCTATAACAGACCTTATGGTTGCCGTGCTTGTAATGCCGCTGGGCATACTAACATTAGTTAAAGGTAAGTTAAAATAATTTTTTATCGTATCGACTCCACCTTTTGAAGTATTACCCATATTAAGCCCTTATAAAATATTATTCTTGACATATTAATAAAATTTTAAAGCATTTTTAATTAAAAATTGTTAACGTTTAAACTGCTGCTTTTGCTAAATGGATCACCATTTTTGCTATTTTAAAAAATTGTTTACCAGATATAAAAATAATTAGTACCGAACTTCTGTATCTAGTATCGATGATTTAAATATTCACTTTTTTTAATTGTAAACTATTTTAAAATGTTCTATGTTCTAATTCTTTAAAATATAATCATATCAGTATGACCAACAGAAATATCTCATGTATCTCATTATATGTATGTATAATATATACATACATATGTATGTATAATATATACATACATATGTATATATTTGTAATTATATATATCTATTTTTGTTTGTACATACATACATACGTACGCCTTCATACAAAATTTTCTACCAAATAATACCCTTTTATTTCAATCGTATTAAAATTCCCATTAATCATTGAAACGATTGCTAAAGACACATCTATTTTTTGATTGTGTCTTTTAAAATCGTCCTTATGTTATGTACAAAAAAAAATATTCAAAAGGTTTAACAGACCCGACAACAAAATTTACCATTCTCTTTTGAAAATGTTTGCTTTATTATAAAATGAATGAGTATATTAAGAGCACGTTTACATTTGCTTTAAAACAATTCCTCTCTCTTATTACGAATTATTATTTCAAATTAAAGTATTTCGCTTTGCCCTAAGTAGGCACAAATTTCCTTTTTATGTACACGAAAATGTAGATTATTTTAATGCCTTTGATTGATGAAGTTCGAAATAGTGCTTAAGGACTTCATTAAAGAAGTATGTGTATAAATTTTTATGATTGAATTAAGTAATTAAATTGAAATAATTAATTTAATTTAATAATTTAGTTTAATAATTTAATTTAATTTTTAACTTAATAATACATACGTACATCTGTGTATACATACATACATAATTACAATAAATCATTACAACCTTTCAGTCAGGTTTACGACTTAGTTTCTCGTACCACTTATGTTGTGTGTGCTAATTTTATACATGAGTGGCGGGACCTACAGTTTAAAATCGATCCGAACGACAGAAATACGCTGAGAGGCAGTCGACGAAAAAATATTTTTTTGTATTTCGTTTTGTTGGAGATGTCTGACCTGTGGTTTGAAACGAGGGCTCAGGTCTAATAAGCCAACATACTACCTACTAGACTATGGCGACTAATTTAAATAATTTAATTAAACTGAAATTAATTCTCAAGCTACCCGAAAAATGGCAAGTGGCTTGAGTGAACAAGTGGTACTTGAGTACATTTGGTTTCCAATAAAGAAAATTTGAGTAGGCCCATTTCAATTTCGCCTTTGGTTCGAAATTTTTTTTATAAAATGCAATTACAATATATTTAATTTATATGTATATGTAGTAAAATATCTTTAACAGCTTAATTGACTGATTACGTCTTTATTATATAGAAAAGGAGAAAATTTCTTATTTTCAAAAATTACTTCTTAACATACTACAAACATACATACATACATATTTCCTCTACGTTTTTTTTTTATTAATTAATTATAAACTATTAATTACACGGTGCGACAGTGAAAATACACCCGAGTAACTACATAGTCCACGTTGTTCAGTTAGTTGAGTAGAACTCAAAAATACCTTTTTTATATTTCTCGAACCCTCCAAACTTGTTTTATTTGACAAAAACTGTTTTTTTTACTTTACGCGCAAACAATCCAGAAATTTGTGTGTAAAGTCTAGAAAAACAGTTTTTGTCAAATAAAAAAAGTTTGGAGGGTTCGAGAAATATAAAAAAAATATGTTTGAGATCTACTCAACAAAACTCACAACCTACTCTATGTCATTAGCCGGGTGTATTTAATTTTTTTTATTTTGTCGCATAGTGTTATTAAATAAAGCTATAATTCCGGATATTCCACTGACATATATTGTACATACATATTACATATTTCGCATCTAGACGGAATGTTTTGACAACTTAAATAATTTTATATTGAAAAAGTTTTAAAAGCGTCACAACTAACTAATACGTATGAAATAATAAATACATTCAACATTTAATCAGGTCTTTAATACAGATTTCATACATAACAACAAATAGTAATTATAAATGTTCCCCTGAACTCAACTGAAAATTTCAACTTGAAAATATTTTTTTATTTTTCAATGTCCATCCTTCAATATCCTTGCTATGCTTTAGTTTGTGCATTCTAAACATTCAACATTGTTCTATGGATCTTATACAAGTTGAAGGTGAAGATTGTTCGACTGTTTACACGTTCTGGTAAATTAATAACTGACCTCAAAATATTTCATTTTAGCAATTGTGGTTGGTTGTCTTCGTCAATCGCATTCGTCAAGTCTATTGTTTTATTATAGCAATTTATAGCGTTATTATTTTCTTATTTTTCTGCTCCAAATATATACATATGTATGTACGTGCATACTACCTACATACATATGTACATATGTATATGTAACTATATATAATATATTATTTCTTTGTCAAGTAGTAATAAGAACGGTATAAATTGAATGAAGAAGAGTGGGAAAAATCAAGGTCATTGCAATTATTTAAATATCGATTGCGACGTGAAGGCTTTAAGAACATTTGTTTCGTTTTTAAGAACAAAATAATAAATAAATTTCAGCTTTTACGAGTATTATTTCAGGTTTTAAATATACATATGGGCAATTTCGTGTCAAGTGACCCAATTTTTAAAATCGATGTCTTCCGATTTGGATGAAATTTGCACCAAGGTTAGTACTATTTGGATAGTTGGCCAGACACAAATTTTCAGCTCTATCAGTCCAGAACTGCCGGAGTTAGAGGGGGTCAAAGTTGGACATTTTGGTCATACAGGGTTCTTTTTTATGTGTGTAACTTTTCACCTATTGGCCTAGCAAAAATTTTCCAAAGGATATTAGATAGCTATTTCTTCAATCTTTCCAAATATAATTTTTTTAATTTTTAAAAAATTTTTTTTTAATTTTTTTTCAATTTAGGCCCTTTTTTTTTTTTTTTTTGCTTATAAGAAAGCTTATAAAATTTCCTTTAAGGCCTTCATAATCGCTTAATGGGATGCGAGTGGGATATCTATCAAAAAAATTATTTTTTAACTCAAGAATAAGATTTTTCAATTTTTTTTAATGGATGTTTTTTTTTTGCTCAAAGAAAGCTTACTTCTTAATGGGATGCGAGTGGAAAAACTCTAGCGTGCGATACTGAAGCTCTAGTAGCTCAATTTTATCAGCGAGATGATATGAGTCGAATGATGCCAGGAATGAAAGACTGGGTGTCTGTTCGAATCGATGGCCAGAAAGTCCAAATGCAGAAGAGGATGATGTTTTTCCACTCGCATCCCATTAAGTGACCACAAAGCTCTTAAAGGAAAAGAACTAAGCTTTCTTTGAGCAAAAAAAAAACATCTATTAAAAAAAATATAGTGCATATGGTAAAATTTAAAAACTTTGGTTTTGAGTTAAAATATTTTTTTTTATAGATATGCTTCTTGCTACTAAGTGCCCACAAAGACCTTAAAGGAAATGGTCTAAGTTTTCTTTTGAGGAAAAATAAAAAAAAACTCCATTTCGAAAAAAAATGGGGAAAAATGAAAATGGTACATGTGCCAAATATTGAAAAATCTTATTCTTGAGTTAAAAAATAATTTTTTTGATAGATATCCCACTCGCATCCCATTAAGCGATTATGAAGGCCTTAAAGGAAATTTTATAAGATTTCTTTTAAGCAAAAAAAAAAAAAAAGGGCCCAAATTGAAAAAAAATTTATTAAAAAAAAAAAAAATAAAAAAAAAAATTTTTTAAAAATTAAAAAAATTATTTTTGGAAAGATTGAAGAAATAGCTATCTAATATCCTTTGGAAAATTTTTGCTAGGACCAATAGGTGAAAAGTTACACACATTTTAAAAAAACCCTGTATGACCAAAATGTCCAACTTTGACCCCCTCTAACTCCGGCAGTTCTGGACTGATAGAGCTGAAAATTAGTGTCTGGCCAACTATCCAATAGTAATAACCTTGGTGCAAATTTCATCCAAATCGGAAGACATCGATTTTAAAAATTGGGTCACTTGACACGAAATTGCCCATATATTTATTTAGAAGTCATAATATTAATTTAATTATGAAAATGAAGACATTTTAATCAAACACGTCAATAGTAGTATTGAGGCTTTAAACTAAGCAGCACAATCATCAGTCAAAGACTTTTAGAAAAATTGTGAACTCATTGTCCAGGTCTTACCGTGTTGTTATTGAAAAATAATTATTTTTATATAAAGTTTGGAATGAAATAAAGAAAGTATACAATGAAATAAAATTATTTTATTTGAAAGCATAATGTACTAGTACAGGGCGAGACATCATCAACGAAAATGAAATATGAAATAATATTTCTTCGGCCACTGCCTCTCAGCAGATTTCTGGCAAAAACTCTGAGAGTAAATAAAGTTGCCATGAAAAGTTTTTCAAATAAAAAAAAACTGTAAACTGTAGGTCATGTTTAAAATTAACACACACAACATACAAAAGTAGTGTGATGAGCTAGGTCGTAATCCCGACGCAAGGGTTGTAATGACCAATTCTGTACGTGTAAATGCATTTGATCATGTTATGATCTTTAGGAAAGTTTTTGCGCTTGAGCCGGGGAAGGTTTCTAAGTTGGTATGACGAATTTACGACAGGTGGAGCCACTGAAAATTACTAAAAGTGAATTAAGTCGTAAACTATGCATTTGATCATGTGTTGATCGGACAAATACCAGACATTTTAGGATTCATCATTTATGATTTTAATAACATTTAGTATAACTCATTCCCGTAAATTTTAGTTGGTGGCGTAGCAACGCGTGCTGGGTACAGCTAGTAGTAATTAAAAACAAACAAAAAATAAAGCTAATGAAATGATTGAATTTTATTTTATTATAAAATTTGTACCAACCATATCCTGCAATATTGGTTCCTTTTCTAACTAATTCAAACAGATTGAAATAATGCGATTAAGAATTTTTAAATAATTATATTTGTATGGTAGAAAGTACGTGTGGCCAAACATTTAAAATAAATGTTAAATATTTGGTAAGGTAAACATTTGCCATGCGTGTCACACACTAAGACGTATGATTAATTTTCTTGTAATAATTAATTTTGTCATAAGAATTAATCATACGTACCATACTACTACCTCACAGCAACTTTACATACATATATATGTACATATATTACAAATTGTATACATATGTATGTACATTATTTCTCAGTACAATATATACTCCTATATAGAGGTAAGGATTGCAAAATATTCAATATTAAGAAACAATATTATATGATATGTTATTATATGGCGATGCTTGATAACGCGAATTTGAGTAATTCAAAGGCAAGTTATGTCTCCTCTGCAATGATAAATACGGTGATAGACTTAATATTTTCGTTAAATAGGTACAAAATAACTGTAACTCAATATGAGTAAATGTTGATCAGGTTTAAGTTATCTGCTTTGGACGGGGATTATCCCCATCACGGAGGTTGTAGTCTATAAAATATAAGTGAGTAAAGATGTAAAAGTAAAAAATTACGTAGGAAAGATTAATCGATCGGGAAAATCCCCATTTGTTTTTTGGTAAATTAGGATATGCGTATTTGTATTTATTTAAAAATATACAGTGAGTTTCGTTTAAAACAGTGTAGTTGTTGTAGCAGTAGGAATTTTGTTTTTATCAGATCGTGTGTAAAGTTACGAAGTCGCCGGAGTTTAGATGGTAGTGTGTTGGCTTATGAGACGTAAGGCCGTGGTTCAAAACCCCGGTCTGACATCTCCAACGAAATGAAATATGAAAAAAGATATTTCTTCGAGTCGACCTTAAACTGTAGGTCCCGCTACCCATGCATAAAATTAACACAAACAACATAATTGGTGCGAGAAGCTTGGTCGTTATCCTGAATGAAGGGTTGTAATGACCAATTATGTATGTGTGTATGTTTGTAGAGGTACATTAACTACTAATGTATTTAATGAAAATACATGTATTCAAACCAGGAAAACATTTAATTGTCTGAAGTTTAAATTAAATCAAACAATTTAAAAAGTAACCGCTTGCAATCATAACAATATCTATGCACTGTAAACATATGTATATATGTATGTATACATACTATATACATGAGACATTTACAGATCAGTTGGTTTAATATGTTTCTAATGTGATTGAGCATTTTTGATTCAACATCAATTCCAACTGTCAAGTAAACTTTGTATCAATTTATACAGCCTAAAGATGGAAAAAAATTGTATTTTTATCGTCATGTTATTTATTTTTTTACCTTTCTCTCCACTTTATTTTCTATAAAAATGTTGTAATCAATTCCAGCTCACTAGGCAAATATTGTATGAACATGTAAAGTGAAACAGAGTATAACAGAGACATAAGATGAGACATTTTCACACGAGAGTGCTTGTGTAAATGAACATACGTACAAGCATAGTAAATAGTCGCCTACGGTGTAGAACACAATGTGAAAACAATGGGAAAAGTATTAACAACTTAGTTATTGACACTGAACAATACTGTAGGTGTTTATCAAACAGACATTAAGATGTACACAAACTATTAAAAGAGTTAATATTGTAAAAGGTTTATGGAACCCTAGGCTTTTTTTTAACTACTTCCTATTTAAGGAAGAATAGCAGTGAATGCATTTTAAATATAATTTTTGCAATTTTTAATTATTTACTTTTTGAATTTACTTTTATTTAGTTATTCTGACACTTTTGGATTTTCTTTAAACCTCTAGTTGAGTTAGTACCCCATAACGGTATGTCATAACGTTTTAAAATTTATTGAAATAAGAGAAGTTTGCGGTCTAAACTAAGTTTTGAGTTTTTACCAAAAAGCCAATTCTTTTGCCAACCTTACTGTACGAGAGAGAAATTTTTTGACAGTAATTCACAACTTGTTAACTACAGTATGTAACAGCATCGACTGTGTTTTTACGTTTTGTAAATCTGACTGTTCCAAGTTATTTACTGACTGTACTGTTATACCAATTGTGGCCTCAAGTTGGCTGAAAACGTAGAAACCAGATGTTGGTAATTTGGAATTTGAATGACAACCTCAACTACTTCTAACAGGGTAATGATCCTGAATCTTCAGTCACTTTTCTGGGAAGATGTGGCTTAATACTTTTCACAAAGTCCCTTTATGACACCAACAGATTATTTATGGTATTACTTGCAAAAACGGTTGCGTAGTTGCCTAATCTCAAGCAAAATTCAACAGAAAACACAATAAAACTGGTATAGCAACTGGTCGTTGTTTAAAATAATTCACATTCGGTACATGTCGGGATCCATGAGGAATAGGTCTAAAAGATTGCAGAGCTTTAATCCAAGTGCCAAATTGACTCACTAAACCTCTCTGTCCTAAGTTGCTTATCGTGAGGGCCATTTGGTAGTACGTTCGTAGGTATAGCCCGGATAATTGTTTTATACAAATATTCCATGACATCGTGGCACTCAAAAATACAAAATAAAGATATGTTTCAATACGCAAATAATATGTCCGTAAAATAGTGTCGCCGGATAAGAAATTGTTGTTATAAAAAATATAAATTTTAAAAGGGGGTAGATACTCGTAAGAAGGCTAAAATTTTATTATGTTTTCATCTGAAGTTAATATCTGTTTTTGTTTTTCAGATTTGTTATGTTTGTAAATATTTCATTATGAATTTGTTTTCTATCATAACTTATCTCTTCTAATTCTAGGTTACTTTCCATTGGGATCGGAACACTGTCTTACGTGGATTTGTTTGGATGTGCTTTTTTGTACTGCTAGTATAATGCACCTGTGCACGATTTCTGTTGATCGTTATTTATCTCTTCGGTATCCAATGCGTTTTGGACGTAATAAAACACGAAGGCGCGTCACTTTAAAAATTGTTTTCGTGTGGCTTCTATCGGTAGCTATGAGCTTACCGTTAAGCTTAATGTACTCAAAGGTAAGTTGCACAGAGTTTGCAAAGTTATAATGTTATTGATAACAATTCATCTAGAAAATCTTTATCAACTACCTGAGGAAAATTTGTAAAGCAATCTCATAGTTTTCATAAATAATATCTCGAAAGTGTTACTATATATGACCACGTTTTAGCATCCAGTCTTTCAAACCATAACTTACTATTTATTACATATGATATCTGTGTGGAAGAACCAAAGAAGCAAATATGTTAGTCTAGAAATCAAATGTAGGATTGCTCTTGTCTTGTCATATAATAGGCAATTGTGTAGCATACACCTCGCTCATCCTTTCTGTGCTTCTCTATGGCTCAGAGGCTATTACGCACCAATGAAGCAGCATTGAGGGTGTACGTAAAATCTTCCGTCCAGTACGATTTGGTGATGATTAACGAATCCGATCCAATAATGAACTGTATGAGCTGCTCAAGGACATGGACGTTATTCAGCACATTAACCTCCAACGGCTTCCATAGCTTGGCTATGTCGGTCAACTAAATACAATGCTAATGTTCCGAAATTTTATTCTTTTTTAAACGTACAAACTTTTCATAGAATAAAGAGTTTTTAGAAATGTTTTAAAACAAAATGAAGACTACATATATTTATGTATGTATTTTTTTTATGCGTTCCCTGAATACATATGTATATATTTTAAATCTACAAACAAATATTGTGTTGTATTGTAATTTATTTTTATTTATAAAATTATCGATCAACAATTTGTTTACAACAATTCTTTAATATTTCATGCCGCAATTAATGTTCACAAATAAAACAAAGTTCTATTTAACAGTAAAAACAAAACAAAAAAAAAAAAAAAAAAAAAACTCGAATAGCTGTAAACAATATTCTCTTTTATCTTTCGACAAATTTATTATTTCATTTATTTTGATATTTCCATTATTGTTATTGAAATCCCGATAAAGATTACGCCATTATTTCTGCTTAAAAATTAAGTTGTTCTAAATATTTAATCAATAATGTTCGTTTATCTTATTATCCTGTGTTACATACATATGTACATATGTATGTATATAATATACATATGTACATATATAGTATATATTGTTTTTTGAGCACTTCTTACATTTAAATTTAAATAAAAAAATAATGTGGGTGAAAGACTTTTTGATGCTATTTGTGAAATATAACATCGTTTAAATATCCGCCAACTTCTCCTGGTGGAGTGCATTCGAAATGTTTAAATTTCTATGACATTGGTGCATAAATCAGCCTGATTGGCCGATAACATCTGTTAAGTTGACTTTTAGGACCGCTGTGGTGGGAGAAGTCAATTCTCACGATATCAATGATCAGTTCACATCACATTCACGTGAGATGACCAGCGACCTCTCTGTCGTACACGTTAGGCTATGCAGGGCAGTTACAACAGACCTTACCTTATTATATGCATGAAAGTGTCCATCCATTTCTTGATGATCCGATAGAAAATGGCTATCGCCAAGAAGTTCTAAAGTTTCTCCCTCGCAGTTGGTCTATGAGCCATCCATCTTCTGTAATACACTCGGCACAAAAAATGTTGTTGCAATAATATTTCTTAACTTGTAGGTTTCGTTAATAAATTCCATGTTCCACGTAAGCTTCTCCACGAATATTTCTTGGCTCACCTCAAATTCCTCTTGTAGTCAGTGACCTAGTGACACTTTATAGAGTTCCCAATTCTCCGCAATATCGGATTACCTCGCCATATTAATAAGTTTCCGTCACTCTTTACTAAGCCTGTTCAGATCCCGTTTTCACCAGATTGGTTTCTCTAATGTTGATCCGTTTTGTACATGCTTTCTCAAAAGTCAATTTAGCCACTGTAGCTTCAACCCCCAAAACACGATTAATTTTACCGCGCATTAGTGGGCCCTTGTCCAAATTGACAAGACGATCATAAGGATACCAGGGTACCCATAATAGAAATCAAATTTACGTTATTATATTATAATCGAAAATTTATCTGTACGTATGTATATGTACAATTACTTACTATTCATACTTAAATAAAAAATTAATATGTAAATAAAACGAAATAATGTTTAAAATAATTTAGGAAATTTTTTTTTCTCATATCCTTTTTATCCTATGTTATTGGCATTTAAGGATCATGCTTCTGTTTTAGTTAATGGGACATGTCAAATACCCGACCCTGTTTATAAACTTGTAGGATCTATAGTTTGTTTTTACATACCTTTGGGAGTCATGTTGTTGACTTATTGTTTGACTGTCAGATTGCTGGCACAACAACGTCAAAATATTGGAGGACCAAACCAAACAGGACCGGGCTGGGCTAGTGGGTGGTTGGGACAAACACCAGCACTGGGTAAGTTACATTTAAATCAATTATCATATAACAAATGTATTACAACAAATATGAAATTACACATAACGGTAATAATAATAGTAATTTTACCTATCTAAGTATCTAATACTCTAAATACCGTAAATGATTTGAAAAATGATAAGATTATTTACTAAATTATTTGGATTTAGTAGGCACTCTTCATAAATATTTTTATTTTATATTCATTTATACTTTTTCTTTCTTATTTACATATTTATTTTATTTAAGCTAACTGTACATTAAATTTACAGACAATATATGTATGTAGTACATAAAATATGATTTTAAACGTACAAACATTTTAAAAATTCACCCTAAAAAGAAAAAAAACAGATATGAAACAGTTTTTTATATATAAATTGTATTGAGGTTCCGAAATTACCTAAGTATGTATATTCAAGTATCCGTCTCAGTATATGTATGGACATAGATCGAAGTATGTAGATGTTTAGTTATGTAAGTGTCAGTAAATTCTTTTGACCAACGCTTCATAAAACACAAGACACCATGAGACTTATTAACAGTTTAAACTACACTCGGATTTTAGATGTATTGAATATGTATCTAAAGAAGTTAACCATCTTAAATTTCTTTATGTTCAGGATAAGCACTCAAAAAGATTATGATAAGATAATGAGTCCACCACATACAGAAAGAGTCCAAATCAGATTGTAGGAGGGAAAAGAGCTGAATGTTTGATGTACTTTTGAAAAGATAAGAGGATGTCCTATGTTGATTAGAATTAGGAAAATCGTCTGATTAACATCATATGTAACATCGAGGTATTTCGACCTCGTATTACTTAAAACAGTAGTCGGTTTAGTTTAGTAGGCAGTGTGTTGGCTTATTAGACGTGAGGCCACGGTTCAAACCCCAGGTCAGACATTTCCAACAATATAAAATATAAATAAATATTTCTCTGAGAGTAAAAGTTTCCAAAAAAATCTGTCTTTCGGAGTCGACCATAAATTGCATATCCTGCCCCTCATATATAAAATTAACGCACACAAAATAAGTGGTGTGAGTAGTTAGGTCGTAATCTTGACTGAAGGGTTGTAATGATAAATTATTTATGTATATACATATGTATATAGTATGTATGTATGTATTTATACGTACGTACGTATAGTACATTTACTTTCAATTTGATAAAAATCAATACTAACTCGATGGTATAGTTAAAAGTAAATCATTAATAAACATTTAAGAACGAATACAAAAATTGTTAAGGTAATTTAAAAATGTAAATATGTAGTATATACCATTTTTATTTTTAGTTAAATAGAGTTTTTTTTTTATTATTAATTTTATCAATAATTTAAGCTCAAAATTCTTTACGAAATTTTTAAATTTTATTTAAGTTCTCATATTATTTAAGTTCGATATTTGTTTTCCTGGCTATACTACACAAACAAGCGGAAAATGTGAAAAATAAGTGATAAAAATATTTAAAATTTTATGAAGGATTTTTTGTTTAAAGAATGGTTTAGAATTACCAAATGATAAAAGATAACAATTTTTTTTAACAGAAAGACGTTGCACTTGGCGTCGTTTGTTGAAAACCGGACACAATACTTCGTCAGCGGTTTCACATGCTCATTCCGCTAACTCTACAGACACTGAATTGTCGACATTAGATAATCATGAACTTTGGCTGCCAGAATCTAGGTATGTATGTACATACTTTACATACATAGGTTATGTGTTTAATAAAACATAATTTTACCTATACAAATTTTAAAATAAATTTGTTTGTGTTATAGTGTGCCAGAGCCCACACCAACAGCAATGACTGCTCTGCAACAATTTGGGGCAGAAATGTTGAAGCTATCTAGAGGCTTGGAATCGGTTGCTTCATCATCAACAGCATCACCCACCAAATCTGAATTATCCTCTGGAAATCTTTTACCCTTTCCTCATACATCTTTACAAAAACCAAATGCATTACATCAGTATTCTTTGCCTGCGCATCAACAACAGACTTTGCAGATGCACAATCACAATCAACATCATCAATTGCATACACATTCGAACCAAGAACAATTTTCATTGCAACAATCGTACAAAGTGCAGGAAGAGCTCATTTCTTTAAATCAACAAATATTTTTAAAAAATCATGAATTTCGTCCAATAAACACAACGTCAACCTTAGTTAACACTGCTAAACCCTTTCTATCGGCGATGATTTTCACACACGACTTAAAGTCTCAAAAACGGTAAGAGTTAAATCTTCCCATTGAAATATAATCGAATACTAATAACTTTAACTATAGTATTACCTACATGCATACATACATAAATCTTATCAACTAAAGCACATCCTTTGAGACAAATTCTTACTACATGCCAACGAGCATAACTGAAATATCATATCCTCCATATGGCTCTGACGCAACTTGTTGATAAATTCATGTAGTTTTTGCATTTGTGATTGCAGTCGTAACTAGCCCGGTTTCCTTTCCGTATAACAGACTAAACTTCACACATGCATAAGATATACTAAACTTGGCTCGTCTTGATTTTTGTGAGCTTCTCCATACTAATCATAATCGTTCGAATCATGCTCTCGTTTTTTGATCCTAATGTTTTGTTTTTGTTATCCTATAAGGTCAATATAACCGAAACTGTCTAATTTATCGCCTGGTTGGCCTTGTATCATAATGTTCTTCGTACTTGTTGTGTCTTGCATAATTTTATTAAACGTTCACTGTTGCTGAATCTTAATCTTAATCTGAATAGTTCAACTGCTAGTGCAGATGATGGTGTTGTCTCTGCCTATCTTTCCCTCAAAGCCATCCAAAAGTATATTTATATCTTCTCTTCGATTTTCATTGAGCATGATTGTTACTTGTGTATAGAAGTTAATTTTCTTAGTCACGCCAAAATTTTCTATTGGGGCATAACACTGTATTATTGTAATGTGTCAGATTAACGCCACTCTTGAGTTGAACAATTCAAGTATATTCCTTGAAAATTTTCTTGAGCAATTAAAAATTATATTAAAATTTTTATTTAAAATTTTAACATATTTTTAGATCATTGTCGCCAATCCTGGGAACTTGTAGACATTCTTTAATGAAAAAAAGAAGAGCTTCTATGGCAGCACAAATACCACCGCCCAATACACCAACATTTTTGTTGCCACATAAAAGAAACCGTTTTTATAGTTTGCCACAAAGTGTATTACTATCAAAAGAGTCTACGCAGTCGCTTATAAAACACTCATCTGATGAACAATTGCCCACCAAAACGGCAACTTTTCGCAATAAAACTTATCATTCTGACTCTGAAGTGGAAAGCAAGGATAGCGCCAAGTACAAACATGTTTTAGCTGACGACAATGATGCGGAGTTAATGCAGTTACCTAAAATATGCACCTGCCCGTACTTCGGAAACAAACCCTTACAGAATTGTGTGAAGCCTGCAGAGGTTAAAATAATATCGACCACATTTAAGGTGACAAAAACATCGCCTAGTGACATTGTTGTAACGTCATTGGGCGATGAAAGCAGTTTACTATTAACAAATACAACAACAACTACATCCAGTTTAAGTCCGCATAATGTGCCCATGAATATAAATAGTAACCATTCGGAAAGCTCGTTGACTGTTCACTCGGGTAATGAAGGGAGTAGTTATTTAGTTGCACCTCATACGCCCAAAAGAAAACTAAGCATATCGAAAACTGCATCTATTGTTACTTGGGATGCTGGAAAATATCGTAGAAGAGGTTCTAGTTTTGGTGGAGCTCACACGTCTTTGTTGCTTACTCCAACAAAAACATGCACTCTGACAACATCAACTTCGTCTACACCGCTAAGAAGGTCAGCTACGCTAAGAAGCCATAAAAACATGAATTATAGTGGCACAGATATGACGACGTTAAGTTTACTAAAAACAAAAACAAAGGCGCCACACTCTTCACCCTGCCTCTTACAGCGTAACCAAACCGTAAGATCACATCACTCAAGAAATTCAAGTGTTATATCAAGGAATTCTTCGCGACACGGTCGAATTATTCGTTTGGAACAAAAGGCTACTAAAGTGTTAGGTGTTGTATTTTTTACGTTTGTAATTTTATGGTCACCTTTTTTCGTGCTCAATCTTTTGCCCACCGTTTGTGGAGATTGCGAAGATAATATTGATCACTGGGTATTTGATGTGGTTACCTGGTTGGGATATGCAAGCTCTATGGTGAATCCTATTTTCTACACAATCTTTAATAAAGTATTTAGACAAGCGTTTAAAAAAGTACTTTTATGTCGCTACACAAATAGATCGGGATGGCGACCTCAGAGTTAGCATACACTGAATGATATGTTGTCTTTAAAAATTCGAATAGAAAAATATCGAAATAGAAGTCTCAATTTTATTAATTTTGTAGAAAATAATTGCGTCATGACAATTGCAAATGTAACGGAAAACAATAACTTCTTTTGTTTTTTTGGTATTCAGTACTTTACGGTTCCTGCAACAGATTAACAAAGAAATGCTAAATTATGGGTGGTAAGTAAACTTTTTAAAATACAATTTTTTCATTTGGCTTAATGTTTAAATATTTAAGTTACAATTTGTATATATTTATTCTAAATTATGTAATTACATTGCTGTGTGAGAGATAGTCACCTTAAATATTCAAACTAACAGGGAAGAAGATGATTTAAAAATATAACTGTAATGTTTTAAAACGTGTGAAAGTTGCAATTCTAAAGTGTTAGGTTATGGGCATTTAAATAAAAATATCCGGATAATTATTATTGTTTTATTTAAGCGACGAATCATTTTCACTATACATACGCACAATATACTACAATATCATTTAATATTATTTTTTTCTTTTAATTCATTAATATTAATAATATTGTGTAAATAAATAAATCTACATTACACTCAAAACAAATTCAATTGCTTTAGTTGTAAGCCAGACAATTTTTTCATGCACCATGTACTATAAACAGTATGCCCCGGATATAAGCACCGGCTTAGTAGCGCTCAAACTTAGGAAATCTTGGTTTTTCTTTAAAATGTACTGAAAATATTTCGCTATATACATACATCTCGCTTTTAAGCATTCCCCGCTTATAAACGCGAAAAATTGTACTTCAGACCTTAAATTAACTTAAAAAAATTCGTTTATATTCGCCAGCTTTGTGACAACTTTCCTCCCAAAACTGATACTCTTCCCTAGCACCCTCGTTCGTGCGGTAAAACGTTTCTGGATTTCTTGAGCGATTGGCAGTCACTATTTGCCATTAATGCCATACATACTTGGAAAAACTAGTAAAAAATTCGACAGCACAATGCAATACTAAAGAATGTTGTCCCATCCAGAAGGCATAACCAACTGAGGCAATGTAATGTCAGATAATTGAATCCTTATAGAAAACTTACGGTCCGCCAATTATCGCCTTTCGTAATTTTTAAAGCTGAAGAGACACGGGGGGTCAGTAAAGTTACAGTTTTGTTCACCACACCGAGCTCTAGGAGGTGATCAAAGCCTTTTCCGAGCAGTCATTCCATCGAATACGAAGCCATTGACAGCAGTGAGACAAATAGAATTCTATCCGCTTGAATGACTCGCGGTTATTTGCTCTCAGGTGCGGTATATCGATATAAGAATTCTCTGCTTAAAAGCACTGTCCCGCGAGAGTTTGAAAGTGCTTATATCCGGGAAATACTGTATAACATGAAGATACATGGATGTATGTATGTGTATTACTAGATGTGTATGTATGTATGTACATTTTACATACATAATAAGTAAATAATTGTATATCCACTAAATAGACAAATAAAGTAAAAGTAGTATAACTAATGACAGTGAGAATAAAGCAGTTTCAAATTTCATTTGTATAATTTACACTTTGTCGACGTATAATAATTGTGAATGTGTTAATTCTATTATAAGCCTTATTTGTTAGTAACATATTAATTGTTTTAACTTTCCAATATGTACATATGTAGCTAATGGCGTAATAATAATGGATGAAATTCAATATAACACAATGAAAGCAATTCATATACTAATAAAACACGTTTCAATCCATTGATGATAATAAGTTTTGTAAGCACACAAAAACAACAGCAGTTCAACAGATTGAAAGAGAGTGTGAAGGATAAAAAAAAAGTGAATGCACAATGGTATTGTATTAGGAGGGAAATGGCAAACAAATCAAATGAAAAGTGAAAAAAGTAAAACTGTTGTTGTTTGAAATCATACTTTTGCTCGCTCCTACTGTATAGTATATTGGAATAAATATTGCAGTGCACACACAACACGCTCTGTAATGCTATTAAATATACAAATTCAATTAAAGCATCATCGAAACGATTACTTGACTCCGTGCTCTATAAACTATGGAAATTGCTTTGAAGTATGCTAAAAAAGTTGACTGGCAATTTACAGGAAACTCAATAAAACATTAACAACTTTATAATTGGAAAATTGGCTTTTAATGAAAATTGTTGCTATAATCATAATGGTGTAAATAAATATGTTGTAACATGAATACCCTGCAAAAATCTTTAAGAAATAGTGAAATAATAAACAATCGCAAAAATTCTGATAATGATAAACTATGTATGTATATACATATGTATGTATGTGTATGCTGCAGGATTATATGATTAAAGTACATTGTAAAATAAGATTAAAATGATACGCGTTATTGAAAATGGATTGATTGGCAAAACTCGATATTTTCATAATATGTACTGTATCCTTAGGTGGAAAACAGAATAGTCGCTGCAATATAACGTAACGAGTAGCGCTGCAAGCTATCAAAAGTTAAAAACATTAATTGAAATTGGTGTCAACAAAATATGGTAGTTATAGTACATATAGTAGAAGTATTATAGTAGAAGATGAAGCGTAAAATTCGTATTTTGAAATATGTTGCGCGACAAATATAAATTGTAAAGATTTCTGTGATTTTCAATATATTCAACATTAAATATTTGAAACATAAAATTTAATGTTGCTTGAGAGAAATTAGTAGTTGGATATGCATTTATTATATAATTTAAGACCTATGTATTTTGTTAGAAAATTCACACAATATTCTTGCACTATTCTATAAGTTTTTGAAAAGCTTTTTTGGCATTATTATAAGAGAGCTTCTGTTCGCATATTTTCTTGCTACACTACTCATTATATGGTAAACTTCAGCTTCTACTACAACTACTTTATTCTATTTCAGGTCTTAGTCTTATCACAGAAAAATGTATACGTTTATTTTTTATTAATATAAACGGCGTTACTTGATTATTAAAGTAGTTTATAAAATTCTATGGCTTATGATAGAGTGAGCCATGCTATTAAAAAACCATTGCTTGTGGTTTGACCGTTTTAAAGATTGTCTCGCATTCTGACATTTTGTAGCTCGATCCATAACGTTACGCGTTAAACATAACGCGCGCGCTGTAAAAGCCTAGATTGCGATACATGTTTAGATCTCTAGCATATTTATACCGCTAAAATGAAATTTCCCATCTTTTACTAAACACAGCAAAAGTAATCAAGAATCAATAGAGTTCGAACATATCGATTTATTTCTTGAATCTAAATTTTAATTATTAATTATTCATTTTTACTGTAAGCAAT
Source organism: Sarcophaga caerulescens (assembly GCA_927399465.1). Lineage (NCBI taxonomy): Eukaryota > Metazoa > Arthropoda > Insecta > Diptera > Sarcophagidae > Sarcophaga > Sarcophaga caerulescens. Next base: position 141,276,477 of record OV656872.1, on the reverse strand, counting down.
TGAAAGTGAAGCAAGCTGTGAATCTATGTTTATTTACTATGTTGTCAATTCAATTAATTTATTTCAATCAATACTTATGGTAAAATATCAAGAAATGCGTAGGTATTATAATATTGTAAAACAACAATACATATGTACGCTGTATAAGTGTTTACTAGTTTTATATTTTTTTTTTTATATTTAATTGAAAACTGTAAATAGATTACGAATTAAATAAAAATAAATTTTGTATATATAAAATCAATTGAATATTAATGATCAAATCGTATTATTTATATGTATATACATGCATACATATACTAAAATTATACGCCAAGTAAGTAAATTTAAACAATAGGCACTAAATAGATTAATTATTATAACAATTCTATATCCATCACTCGGTTATCTTTGCAAATCCTTTATCGCGTGACGAAACGAAACCCGTAATTCTGTTACGAACCGAGGCAACAGTCGTGGGAATTGGCGACGATCCAGCGAAATGGACGTTGTGCACTGTGCTAGCTCCGCCATCTTTTGATACAGGGTTTAGCAGATGTCAGCGTAAACGATGATCCTGTCTGCTTTGGAAGAACCAAATCGAGAAAGTCCTGCTTCAAGTTTTTATTTTGGTTCGACAATATGACTAAGTACTAAAGAGTAACACATATTCGATTCTTTGATTATAATTATCCCTTTTTTTGATCCAAACAATAGCCACGAGATACATTGTACCAATTATTCTATTTTTCAATGTAACTATGTGACTAAGTTTTACAGTTTCTACACAAAAAAGAGGATTTTTTTTTATATTTCCAAACAGAATAGGAGGCAAAAACCAACACGACATGAAAAATATTCAACTTCTTTTGAAGAAAAACTTTAAATTCTGTTGTATTTGATTTCAACACTTCTTAAGTAAAAAATTCAATCGTTTACTACTGTTTTATAGAATAGACACAGTATTTATAAAAAACCGATACTAACCGCAAAAACTTTTAAAAATTTCGTCCGTGGCGCTAAAGAAAAATGTTAAAATTTAACAATTAAATTTAACAGTTTAAAATAAAACTAAAGAAAAAATTTTATAGGCTATTTCCAATTAAAATTCCTGTCCACTGTTTATCTCTCTCTATCTTTCTCTCATTTTAGTTCAGAGCACATTTGCCGTTATGATGGAACATTTAATTAAAAGTTACACACAAAAATGACTACGATATGCTGCTGTTCGTTGTTATTGCCTTTCATGATTTCATTGATTTGACTTCGCGATGAATGTGTATAGTATTTATATGGAGAAATATTTTACATTCCATATACATATTGATACAAACTGATGCAAATTTTGAAATAAATAATTTAAAATTAGAGTTTTACATTTCCACCAGAGTGAATAATAACCCCATACATACACATGCATATATACATACATACATATGCATATATACTATATACATACATATGTACATATGTATGTATGTATATGCCATTAAAGACAGAGTGTTAAATGCTATCGTTTAATATTTTTTGCTCAAAATTCGATTTGGGTAGTTTATCTGCGTGGTAAGTACATTAAGTACAGGCGTACAGTAAGTAAATTAGTTCAGGTGCTTAAAATTTATAGAGCTGCTTTTTTGATACTTTTCACAACTAGTAGTGTGTTCACTCTTGGACTTCGATCCATTAAACTGATCGAAATCAATTATTTCAATTAAAGGTGAGTCCACACATTCTTCAAAGTATTACAATAATTAAAACAAACAACACAGTATTCATACATACATACATAATTTGTCTTTACAAACCTTCAGTCAGGATTACTTGTTGTGTGTGTTAATTTTACACATGAGGGGCGAGACCTACAGCTTAAAGTCGACTCCGAACGACAGATTCTTCATTTTTCATGGCAATTTTTATTTATTCTCAGAGTTTTTGCCAGATACATATCTGCTGAGAGGAATTCGCTGCAAAAATATGTAATAGGTAGTCAAGTAGGTAGTGTGTTGGCTTCAGCGTTGCCGTTTTGGTTATTTTTAACCAAATTTGGTTATTTTTTTTTTCTAATGTGTAAATGTGTATTTTTTCTTCATTTTGGTTATTTTTTTATTATCATTAATACAGCAATGCTATGTTCCTACCTGGTTTATGGATACTTATACCGGATAGGGCACAATGGAATGGTGGGGTACTCCAGGGGCAAAGTGGTATACCCATCTTCACAGATGGGTCTAAGTTAGGTGGATGTACAGGTGCTGGGGTTTCCTGTATGGAACTCGGTCTTGAACTCCACTTCAGGTTGAATGATGTCTGCAGCGTTTTTCAGGCTGAGATTTTCGCAATACTGAAGGCTATTGAGGCCATAGCTGTTGGCCCATCTTCGGATTCCGAATCTTACATGATCTTCGTTGACAGTCAGGCTGCCCTGCGTCGGTCTGGTGCAAATAACGGCTCGTTCGCGAGTGCAAAGAGTCGTTGAGGACTTTTGGACCACGCCGTATCCGTCTAAGGCTCTCCACAGATTCATTAGTAGCTTGGGCTGGTTGAGAGGTGCTAGGGCTCCATAAATGTAGTCGCGCTCTCCCCCTTTTTTGTTTGTGTCTGTTTTCTTTCTGTGTGATTCCTCCGCTTCCCATTCCCCCCTCCCCCCTTATCTACATGCCCTCCTTTCATCCTATTCCCTTCCCTCTCTAAGGACGTTGTACAATGGGTCAATTTCGACCTCCGGGTACTGTACTTGTCTTAACTGACAAGTACACGTCCTCTAACCTAACCTAATACAGCAATCACATCTTTAATTATATTTGAAAATTTGCATTACAAGCTTTGCAATCGTTAGCAAAGCGTTTTATTTCTTTAAGCGTTTTTATTACTATTTATTAGTTTAACTACACAGAAAAAAATAAAATTTTTGTATTAAACCTTAAATTTGTTAAAAACAAATACATTTATATAAAAAAAAAAATTTTGGTTATTTTTCTCCTTATTTGGTTATTTTTTATTTTAATTTTGGTTATAAATTTTTTTTGGTCGTGGCAACGCTGGTTGGCTTATTAGACGTGAGGCCATAGTTCAAATCCCAGGTTAGACATCTCCAACATATCGAAATATGAAAAATTCGGCTACTTCCTCTCAGCAGATTTCTGGCAAGAACTCTGGGAGTAGAAAAAATTGCCATGAAAAATTTTCTCAAAAAATCTGTCTTTCGGAATCGACTATAAGCTGTAGGCCCCCACACTCATGTATAAAATTAACACACACAACATAAAGTGGTGTGAGAAACTACCTCGTAATCCTGGCGGAAGGGTTGTATTGACCAAATATGTATGTATGTATGTATGCTTGTATGTATATTTTTACATTTAATGAGACTACTAAAAAGGAAAGCTTCTCGGGCAAGCATTTGAGTGCTTATGTAAACATACATATGTACATATGTATATGAAGGCTTAACAAAGTTTCTTCGTGAAAATAGTATGTACATTTGTAAGGTTCATCCCTTGTCATTAGTTCTATTCAGTATTTGATTTATAGTGTAACTAATGACATGAAAAAATTTTGGTCGATTTTTTCCAATAACTTCTCTTGGGAGCGTATGGCTTTCCACAAAGAATTTTCATCTTACACGGTTTGGTGCTGTTATGTTTGCGTTTTTATAAGTATGTTTGCTGTTGGCTTGTCGAACATATTAAAATTATATCGCTAGCGCCATCCTTTCGATACTGTTGGGAATTCCTCCTGATAATACGGGTGGTTTAACACCATTTTATACTTTTGATTTGCTTAATTTGAATACCACCGTCTAGACATGTAGCATAATGATCTCTGTATCATCGTTTGTTTATCTCGTGAGTTTGGTTTGCTTGGTTTTTAACATTAAGCTCTCAACATTCATGATATTCCATTTTCCGTATCAGAAACCTTGTGGGAGAATAGCACGTATACCTTAACTTAATGTGGATTTTGTGTGGTTGAGAATGAGAACTTCGTCTCTTTATTGTGTACGAACTAAGGCTAATTTAAAAATAACTAAACGAAGGCAAAAATTAAAAACATTTTTTTTATATAAAAAAAGTTAAGCAAATGCTTTAACATAAAATGTAAGTATAGTTGCGCTTGTGTTTTCAATATATTTAGTATAAACTTATTTACATATACATATTTACACACATATGTATATACGTAGATACATCTGCAAATGAATTTAAAAGTGGCTTCTGGTACATATTCAGTGTATGTATTTCAGGGAGCCGTTTTTATATCGTTTGTTGAAGTATTTGGTTTGCTTACCCTCATATGAAATTAAACTCGTGCTGTGCTTTCCTAATAATTATTTCCATTCATATATACATACATATGTATGTATGTAAAATTGAATGTTTTCCGAAGAATGTTGGGAAACGTGGTTTCTCACGTGTGTACTTTGTTCATAATGTTTTTCTATTTTAATTTTAAGAACTATTACATCAGAACGTGATATTCTTAAATAAAGATGCGATTCTTTAGAGATAAACACTAACATTTAGCATCAACAATTCGCCTAGGCTTTTAGGTATACGAGTATTGGAGTAGAGAATATCTAACAAGAGCCTCTTGCCTATCGGCATACACTTAAGCCATAAAGTAGGCTTATTGTGCGCTCACCATTACATGATACCAACCCTTCTTGGTTCGGTCATCAATGTAATGAACGGATATGGAATGCAAAAGTCCGACTACTCCTTAATGACTAGATACCCACATAACGCGTACCGATCCATATTGGAAGTAATTACCTTTTTTTCATTTCAGGACGCTTCTTAATACCGTATCCTGTTGTTGCTCTAATTTTCATTTGAAACTCAGCATATCGTCGTCGAAAATCCAAAAGTACGTAACAGCACTTTTTCGAATTTTACAGGAGAAGCAAAAAACGTTATAAAATTAAAAGTACTTTATATGTTACGTCATTTTGAATTATTGATATAAAAACGTTATTTTTGGTCGCAAAAATCTAAAAATTGGTAGAGACATGTTAGATAACCTTACGAATCATAATCAATTAAAAACTCGATTTTGATTTTTATGATGATACGTACTTTTGGATTTTCGACGACGATATGTACATGTTTAATAAATGTATGTAATCTATGGATTTTTAATTTTTTATACCCAAGTGCAGGCGCAAGATATTCGAGCTTGAGATTGTTTGGGATTGATTGTAAAAATACTTGATCCATATTTTATTCAATATCTTCAATATCAAAATCAATGGACATTTTACAGGATCACAAATACAGACGGTTACGAAAGTAATTCGGAGTAATTTTATTAAACTTAAAAGGCAACATGGACCTAATACGGGGTCCCACAAACATAAGCGTAAACATCTATTCAGCAATTAAATTTGATTATGAAATTAAATACAGAATAATGAGAATAATAAGAAACGATTTAATTCCTTTATGTTTCTGGAGCTCATTTGTTCTTTGACTCGGTTAAATACCAAATAAATTTGTTAGATTGCTTCAAAGATGGATAGTCATTTCCGGTTTCTATTGATTTCGTTGTTCATATTAAAATGCTGTTCATAAGTTAAAAAAGAAATACAATGCCATTCTACAGAAACATTACATAACTTCTGTGTGAGTGTAATTTATCAACTACGGCAAAAGTTTTTTGCGTAACGTGTAATTGCTATTTTTGATGGATGTTAAGGTTATGGACGAAATCATAGACTTTTTGGAAAACAATGACTATAAAGTTATGTAAGTTCGTAGGCATTAACAAAATAAATAAATGTTGAGTATTTTTAGAAATCTTGTTAAACATTTGAAGGAAAATTTATGTGCAACAACAAAATGTATGTTACAACACAAATGGAAGAATAATTATTCAGTTTACATTTGAATTCTGTTACCTTAAATGATATTTAGAAATGTAATGGAAATGATATCATGATTTTTAACTTTTTAATACTTTTTCTTATTAAATTTATACGTTATTATTTTATTGATATTGATATTGAATTTAAATAAAAGTATTTAAATGAAGATATAAGATCCTAATTACTCTTTTCAGCTAAGTTCTGCAAAAGAGTCAAAAAGGAAAATGCCTGTGTAATAACCTGTAAATTTATTTAAAAACAATTATTTTTATGTCATGGGTTCATTGCAAATAATAATTAGAATTTACCGAACGTAAACGTTGCACATCCATGGTATAAAATTTACCGGCTGTTACTTTGACAACACGTTTTGTGTTGATTAAAAATATAAAAATGTCCCGCTTAATATGGTTGGCGTTAGGCCACCATTGAGACCGAAAAAAGGCTTCACCCGCACGTATACTGTGACCACGAAGAAGTTCGCCAAAATATGTAAACATAAACAGCTCAAACAACGTCAACGCTAAATATTGCAGCAAATTAATTGCTCTCATCATAGAGCTTTCTCCCTGAGCGTAAAGAATTTATAGACCGGAATTTATACAGGAATTTAGAAATACATTTAGAAACTTACTGCCACGCCAACGAACACTAGCAGACATAATTGTAAAGTAATTTGCAGAGATTTGAACAGGCAGTATGGATTGAATAGTTCCTCTAGTGTGTCACAACTTTCCAATATAAACCTATGCAAACGCACGCACTCTACAAGTGATTCATGTAAAGTGATCCGAAGTGGTTTCCCATAATGACTATAATGTGGAGCGAAAACATTTAAATCGGTCAGGCTCTCTTTTGAGTACACATATTGATTCAATTCTTCGTCTCCGTTCACCAATAATTCAGTTTCCGATTGCAGTTTCCTTGCACATGATTGGTAAACATAAAAGTTAAGCCTTAAATTGATGATTCAACAAATTATACTCACTTTAAATGTTTCAAGTCTTCGCCGGATAGTAGCCGAGCATGATAGTCAAGATTTTTTAAACTGCAAAACAAGACGTCAAACTGGCCTAATATGGTAATAATAATGGAAACAAATAATGCAGAACCATTCCCAAAGATACAACCCATTACGAATTGACACCAAACCTGACTGATGTACGTTAGTTCATAATACACTGGTTGCTGTAACAATATCTCATAGAATTATTGAATTTCATAAAATAATGTATACATACTAATGGGTTAAATGGATACCAACACTTCAAAGGCAGTGTATAAGATCTCAGTAACAAGGGATTTATTGCCCAAAAAACCACACCAGTCATACAGCATCTCAACCAATAGAGCGTAATTTTATGCGCCAGATTATAGGACTTGGAAACGTTAACAAATGTTAAACCAGCCATGGAATGATGGCGATGGAATACATTGATTTTTGCAAGAAATTCTACCAACGATTTACCCTTATACAGCCAATACACAATGGCATAACATGCAAACAAATATATGATTGCCATGGTTAAAGCATCCGATATTTCCTCCAATTGGCCTTCTTGCAGCTTGTCGTATGTAGTTTTCATGAATAGCAAAGCCAAATGTAATGTAGAGAAGACAGAAAACGCGCTGTAAGAATGAGACAATAGCTTGGCGCTCAATTCCCAAGACTTTCCGACGTACAACTCCAATTTTACCGGAACTTGACCCACTAATTTCATGTAAAATAATTGCAAGTGAAACAAATCACTTTTTCTTTCGCAATCATCCTTTGAATACAAAACACTTAATGAGCCACCATGATAATCGTTCGACGCCATCTTTTTTAAGAGCCTATTAATTAAAACTAAACAAAAAACCTACTACTTTCGGGCTTTTAAATGTTTCTGCCACGAATATTCTTAATTACCTTCAGTGTGCAAGTGTGTATAATTGAAATAAAAAAAAAAAAAAAAAACTACTTACTCGTACAATACTTTGATTGATTTAATACAGGTTCACTAAACTAGTCCGAAAGTTTAAGTGTAACCCCAAATTTTTTTTTTATTCTTTTTTACTTTTAATTACTTAATTACTACATATCCGAGTCACTCCATTTTCTTTCTATTCATTTTTTTCTTTGTACTTGGGATGCAATCACAGTCTATATTTAAAAATTTTTTATTTTTCTAACACACCCATTAATTTAATCTGATTTTCTGAATTAAAGTTCAGTTCCATCGTATTTCAATAATGAGCTCAAATATAAGTTTACAAGTTTTAATGGCGTTAATAATTGGATTGTAATTAAACTCGTTACTTTTAAGAAATTTCATTGAACTACTTCTATATGTATGTATGTATGTATGTACATACATGTATAATTATAGATATTGTTTGCGTCATTCGAATTTGCATACTTACAACTAGTATAGATTTCATTTTAGAGTTTCATTCGTAATCCTTTACGGTTTGGTTATCCACCCGTATTCATTTTTATCTCAATATTAAGCGAATTATAAAACTCCTTATAAAACTCTAGTCTTCCCTTGTTTGAGTCAGTTCTTGCGTTTTGGTAAAGTATTCACCATATTATTCGTGGATTTTGGCTCAATCTTGCTGTGGTAGGTGTCAAGAACTCTAAAAATTGTTGTAGTCAAGTAGGTAGTGTGTTCGCTAATTAGACGTGCGGTCACGTTTCAGACCTCAGCTCAGACATCTCCAACAAAATGAATTACAAAAAAAATTATTTCCTTCGGCGATTTCCTCTCAGCAGATTTCTGGCAACAAGTCTGAGAGTAAAAATAAAATCGCCTTGAAAAAGTTTCTGTAAAAAAATCTGTCGTTCGGAGTTGACTTTCAACTGTAGGTCATGCCACTCATGTATAAAATTTACACACACAACAAAAAGTGTTGTGAAAACTAGGTTGTAATCCGAGCTGAAAGATTGTAATGATCAAGTATGTATGTATGTATGTATTCGAAAATTTTTATTAAGAATATTCATATTTGAGATAACCGTTATGAGCGTCATTCTTTGTTCTTTTTCTCTGTAGTATTTAATGCATATGGCAATTTTTATGAAAACATAGCTAATAATATTTGTAAATAAAAACAAATTTACATAAGCGTTTAATATATGAATATATACATGAGTGTTCCATTTGACAGCTAGTCATATAATTTTTTGAATTTTGTCGCACTAAATCTTTCCAAATCTTGTGATTCTGTACCATTAAACATTGTTTTCGTCGGCGTTATGATCATTACTTCTAAGCAATATCTTCATTTAAACAATAGTTAGTATTTTTCTTTTTTGCCATATCCATACATGTATGTATGTATGTGTGTTGGCACATCTCTATGAACACAATATGAATAAGTTTTTTAAAGTCCAACGTACTGTTATTGACTTGACTATAAATTACAAAATTAAAAATAAATCGCTTATGTACGCGCAAAATTATCCATTTATCTTTTTTTTTATTGGTTTTTATTATTATTAAACGTTTCTTTCATTGTGGTTATACTGTGCATTACACTGTGAACAATGAATATTCATTAGAAAAAAGTAAATTCAGGCTTACATTTGAAGGCGCCTTTTTCGAAATTCAAACGGCTATAAGACTTTTGTTATCTATGAAAACATTTAGTGCGATTTCAAAACTCAAGTGGTTGGGTTGGTTTTTCTTAGTTACAAATACTTTTTTTTTAATAAGAATATTGGACATGCCGAAATTATTATTCATATTGTCATTTGTCGCTGTAGTAATATGTTTGTTATTTTTGTGGTCTAGACGAAGGTTCTACAAGGTGTACTGGCAAATGAAAGGACCACTGGGACTACCTTTCATAGGCTTAGGATTCGAAATGATGAAACCTGAAAGTTAGTGGTTGACGTAATCAACTTTTGTGTGTGTGTGTGTTATGAAAATATATTTGAGTTTTTATTGTAATAGGTACAATACAGAATTCTTATTTATTAAGTGCAAGAGTTACAGCAATCTTTTAAATAACACTTAAATTTTATGAAATAATGGAAAAAATTCTTTCTGTTTAGAATTTCTGCAATACATGCAAAAAAATGGTGAAAAATATGGAACACCGTTTGTATCGTGGATGGGCACCAAATGTTTTCTTTACGTTAATGATCCAGAAACAATCGAAACGATATTCAATTCTCCACACTGCACTAATAAAGGGGATTTTTATCGTTTTATGGCCACTGCCATTGGAGATGGACTATTCACTTCTAGCTGTGAGTTGAAAAAAATAATAAAAAAAAGCAAGAATCAAATAGAAAATGTTATTAATTACATACAAATTTTATTTTAACAACACAAATTATATAAATAGTTCCACGTTGGAATAAACACAGACGTCTTATTAATCCCGCTTTTAGTCGACAAGTCACTCAAGCCTTTTTACCCATATTTAATAAAGAAAGCAATCGTCTATTGAGTAAACTTTGTAAAGCTCAGAGTCAACCCTTGGAGATTTATGAAATATTAAAACGGAGTGTGTTGGAGTCTGCTTGCCGTAAGTCGTTTATCTTTTCTCTCATGTTATTTGTTCGTTTTGTTTGCTTACGCTGAATATTAAAGAAAAGTTAACAATAGTTTATCGATTGCATTTTTTTTTTTGTAAATCATTTCATAAAAAACGTGTTCATTGTTTGTATTGTTCATTTTCCATTCATATTTATTTTTTCCTTTTGTTTAATCCACGTAAACATTTGCGGGCAAATGTCGGCTGTGCTGAAAAATTTAACGGAAGTAGAGACAACAATGGGCAAAAAGATTAATTTCCAAAACGAAGGTTCAGCAGAAATTTTTGATGCATACAATGGGTAATATATACGTACACACATATGTTTATACAGTCAAGCAAAGAAGTCTACATACACCGCTGTATGTAGACATTGTCCCGGCGATTTTTTTTCAAATTTAAAAATGTCTTCTTTAATAGCCTAGAAATTATTAGAAACACACAAAAAATTAGCGTGAAAAATGTCTATACACAACGGTGTATGTATGTATGTATGTAGACTTTTTCTGTGACTTTTTGTATTATGTCTATCATTGGTGATATTATTTTCATTATAAATTTTTATTCTATCTGTTATTATACGAAATTTAAAAACACCAGAGAAAAAATAGGGAAAAATCCGGCAGATAATTGGCTTTTCAGGCGAATCAGTAAAATTATTTTTTTTTATTTACAACCACGTGATTGATAGTCGATGTTAAAAGAATATATAGATACGTTTCTTTAAACTATTTTATTAATAAAAAAAATATATTTGATGTATATATTGCAAAATATATATCTATCTGAGGAACAATAAATTCAAAATTTTTATTCATACGAATATATACGAATACGAATTAATCTGCTCTTAAGTAAAGTTATGAAAACCTTCGCACTTTACTATATTTTTCTATTGTTTTTAAAATTGACTTCAATTTGATCTGACGTCAGAAATAATTTTCGTATAATTTTTAAATAAAAAAAAAAAAACTAAAATATTTAATGCCAAAACAGAAATGCATGTAAACAATACTGGACAAACGTCCACGAAATGTAACGCATCGTACATTCGTTTTTAGAATGAGAGCGATTACTGAACCGAAATAAAATTTCAGTAAGCATTTACATTGCTCTTCATATGCTAAAAACGAACGTACGTTCCATTACGTTCCGTGGACGTTTGGCTAACCGGGGCTTTAGTAAGTGTGTTCAGAGACCAAAAGAATCAAAATATCGTATATTACATAAAACAAATCTCCCTAAAATTTTATAAACATTGAATTGTACTTTCTTATATAATACTCGTATATAAAATAATTATATAATAGGTATATTTTTTCTTAAAAAAAAAATCTAATTTACTGTTCTTTGTTGCACATTTATGTTACTCCATCATGTGGATTTGATTGGTAACTTAAGGCTAACTGAAGTGTGCGTGAAAAGAATGTTATCGCCGTGGTTATATACAGATCTCATATATAGCTGTTCATCGTTATATAAACGTCAACAAAAGTACGTGAGCACTCTATATAAATTCGTTGAAAATGTGAGAATGTTTTTGTTACAGTTATTTTCTTATCCTTAACTCGATAATGCTAACAAAAGTAAAAACTGTAATTTTATTCTTATTTGACAGCTCTTGCATCAAAATGATAATATGAAGGATTTATCCACATTAATATCACAAAAAGCAATAACAAAGGAGTCTGAAAAGATACCAAATGAAAAAGTAATGTATGAGCATCACTACGAAAACCACCTGAACACGAACAATCACAACAATTGGAATGTTGATGTTCATGTTTATGATACAACAGATGACAGCAACGAATTGAATAAAAAATCAAAATCTTATGTTTTCCTCGAACAAATCCGCAATCACATCGATGATGGCCAACTTACATGGCAGGATGTTAGAGACGAAGCAAACGTAATTGTATCAGCTGTAAGTATTGTCTAATTAAGACATACTGTGAACATAATGGTATCAAACTTGGTTTATCAATGCACACATACTATATATGTATATGCAGCTTGAAAACTGTTGTTTAGAAAAATTTCTTTATGCTTTTCAGACATTTGAGACGACATCTACAGCTTTGTATTTAGTATGTTTATGTTTGGCAATGCATCCTGAATGTCAAGACAAATTGTATAAAGAGCTTGTCGATATTTTTCCATCGCCGGCGGAATGTTCCAACAACGCTGGCAATGGCGGTGTGACTACTGAGGAAGAACAACTGAGTCGTGATGGCAATGACAGTATAGTTTTTACAGATATTACATTAGATCAACTGGAGCGAATGAAATATACTGAAATGGTAATTAATGAAGCTATGCGTCTCTTTGCACCTGTACCGATGGTGTTGCGTTGCGCTTCCAATGAATTTCAGTTACGTAACGGTATAGCGATACCAAAAGGTACACAAATTGGCATTGATATTTACAATATGCAACGTCGAAAGGATATTTGGGGACCCCTTGCTCACACTTTTAATCCAGACAAGCATTTTGGCGCATGCACTAAACCACATCCATTCGCGTTTGTGCCATTTACTAAAGGTTTACGTATGTGTATCGGATACCGCTACGCTATAATGTTGATGAAAGTTATGTTAGCAAAAATATTTCGCAATTTTCGACTTACGACTTATACGAATGTCAATATGGAGAATATTAAAATTAAGGGGACTATTTCATTAAAACTAGTGGAATATCCTCTATGTCAACTACGACAAAGAAATTTATTAAGTACGAATATGAATAATAAGTAATAATTTTGTCGCAATGCTATACAAAATGATATGATCACACCAATTAGGTATTACAATTAGGATTTTATAATATCTATACAGTGGCACATAATAAAATAAAATAATGAAACGGTCTTGTCTACGAATTCAATATTATTTTGCATTGACGAGGAATATCAATAAGAACACAACGTTTATATTACATTTTTTCCCCGTTCGACAGAGCATTTGCTGCAGTTACCTCTGCATGGCTTTTAGTAGTATTAATGTTGAGGTTCCATATTAAAAGCTAGAGTACATCTCATTGTGGTGTTCATCGAACCGCGACTTTGAAAAACAATTTAGGCACTCAAAATAGATTTGTATGTCTTTCAACAAAAGCAATAACCGCAGGAATAATATCCAGTTTTCTCTTATGGTGTTAATAAGCGACTCGAGTTTAACGTTTGAAAGCACGCTCTGTACTAAGGATAGCAGCCAAAGTATAAGTGTAGCGCAGTTTCAGTAGGTTTAGCCTTTGTGTAGTAGTGTTTTACCAGGTCCTAGTGAAGGTATAGACGGCAATAATTGTCATAAGCGGATAGACTGATGGGCATAAAACCGTCAGCTTAATTGTAAGATGGTTTACCTCCTTTGGGAACAAAGACAATCTTATAAACCAGATAATCGTATTAAAAAAGTCATGGTATGGGTTCATCTACATATACATATGTTCATCTGTAAATCCGTTGGTATGAATGAATATGTTTGTTCTGAGTTGTTGTTCTTGAAAGCCAGTGGCGTGCGTGTCGAAGAGTATATCCAGGGTGTCCTTACTATTGGTAGTCTAGAATCCATTAGATTTTTATATGTTATAGATGCTGACTTATCTCGGAAGAAATTTCTACATTACTACTGAAATTCTTTTATGTTTTGCTCGTTTGCCTTCCTGATTAATTCTTTTAATCCATTGTAGCCGCCGTAGTCTAGTAGGTAGTGTGTTGGGTTGTTAGATGTGAGGCCATGGTTGAAACGCCAGGTCAGACATCTTCACCAAAACGGCGAATGCCTCTCAGCAGATATCTGTCAAAATACTCTGAGAGTAAATAAAATTGCCATGAAAAGAATCTAAAAAATCTGACGTTCGGAATCGACTTTAAATTGTATTTGCCGCCATTCATATATAAAATTAAACACTCATAAGTAGTGTGAGAAACTAGGTCGTAATCCTGACTGAAGGGTTGTAATGACCAACTATGTATGTGTGATCCTTTGTCTATTTGATTTGGTTTCATTAATACTTCCCCCCTCCCCCCCCCCGACGACAGTGTTTTCTTCACCGCTCCTACTCATAAGTAGACCAATTAGCATCTTTCCCGTTTAATAAATTAATAATTCACATTTAATAATATTATATATAATTATATATATATGTGTATATATATTATTTTGTTTTTGTTTGGTAACTAGAGATATACAGTACTCTGGAGTTATAGATTTGTAAATATATGTTTATAAATTGTACATACATAAATTTTATAAATAGGTATCGTAATATTTCATAGTAATTATGAATATTGGAATTGAGAATAAAAATATAAAAGAGAACTGTTGCAAGGCTGCTTATTAATTACAATAAATAATGTTTACTATTATAAGGATTCATAGCGAAATTCTTTGAATTTATAGCGGATTAAAACTATTCTTAAACAAATGGATTGCATTTCGTAATGCTATTAGAAATTTAAAGCTTTTTGAAAATTCGAAATATTTTTTTTTCTCTGTTTTTATATACGTTTAAAGTTACAGCTTATGTTATTATGTCGAATAAATAATACATTATACAAGTAAAATAAATGCTATGTGATTTGGCTATATTTAATAGATAGTGAATTAAAAAACAATTTAAACAGTTTAAATAGTAAATTTAAGAGAAATGTCTGAAATGACAAATGGTTGAAGGATCGTATTTGCCAATTTATGTTTAATCTGTACGTTAACCCTTTAATAAGCAACGAGAATAGAATTCACGATCAATTGCATCGTTTGGAATGGCATTAGACCATTTCAGTATTAATGACAGAATATCATCGGCTTGTATGTATTCAAAAATGATACCTAAAAAACAATTCCACGTATAGAAGAAATGACGATTTACATTTTCCACTGTTGTTACACATTCACAGTTTATACATGTCAGACGACCTTGTTGGAGATCAACAAATTGTTCAAAGCATTTTGACCAGGAGTCTAAGGTAAAACTTTTGCCAATATCCATCAGAAGATCAGGTTGTCCGTAATTTAAAACGATGGGCAATACTTTGTCCATGTTATATTCGGCTAAATAAAGTTTAGCCAGCACATCGAATAATGCAGGGACATGTGTCAACACATCAAAACATTTTACCTGCTCATTGCGAGACCAGTAGTAGCGCAGCAACACTGAACCCAACTCGTGGAATGAACATGAGTTATCGAATCTTAAAGGGAACATACAATTATCACAACGTACAATGTCATCAGAGAAGTTTAAAAGTACAAATCCTTGTGTAATATAGTCCCTAGAAGAGCCATCCATTTCCCATATAAGTTCGGGATTTAAATAATGAAAATACATTTCATAACAGTGCCGCTGGGCCTGCTTCGGGTCATCACCATGTTCAATCATCACTTTCGACAATTTCTCTAAGAGTTGTATTAACTCCGGTGCTGAATATTCATCAAATAGCGTACGATAGCGTTCAACAAAATTCGTATTGCTAAATTTAGAGCTCTTGCAGATCAAATATAAATTGTAAATTGTTTTCTCTTCAGCTGTAATGTGTTGACTAGATATCCCTGCTGAAGAATTTATGGATCTATTAATACTTGGTTGCTGTTTAAGAGATGATGTAGATGTTTTCTTCAAACGACATACAATTTCCTCGTCGTGCTCATATATGGCTTTAATGTCTTTAAAAGGCAAGGATCTTTCGTTTGCTGGTATTAAATCACGAACAAGTTTCTGTTGTTCTTCTGCGAAGATATTAAATTTATATTTTATAATATTTTTTCCAAATTTTCCAGTTACTGTGAGTAATGCATCCTTGAAATGTTTTTCGCCTTTCGTCGGCTTTAAATTGTCACAAAAAGAGTTTTCCAATACATAGATACCATGAGGCGAGCATTCTCCAGGAGATTTTTGATTTAGAGCTGCAGTAGCTCCTAAGCTACAACTTCTGTCAGTTGTTCCTGAGCTACCTCCGGAGCTGTTGTTGTCGCCATTTGATTCACACTGTGCTATAGCATCAAATATGACAGAAAGATCATTTAGCAATTCAAACTGATGTCGCTCCATTAAAAAAGTTTTTATTTGGTTTAAAATTCCCAATTCATAGTCCTCCCTTGCTTTGTCCGCAAAATATTTTACATTTTTTCGCATAAGCCAAGCGCATTCTAAATATTTCTCTTGACTGACAAGAGCTGTTGCTTGGAACTGTAAAGATTGCAATTGTACGGAATATAGGGAACCAGTTTGGGTAAAAATAATTATTTCATTATTACAAACTTTGCAGTCCACAATGCGTTCAAACTGATTACTCCACAAAACTACAGAAGAGTTTCGCATATCAAATATATACAGACCAAGTTCTGTGTAAGTCAATAAAAAGTCTTGTGTCAGTTTCTGTAACTTGCCGAATTGTAAATTCTGTGGTTGGTAATCTAACATTTCATCGTTACAATCATTGTCGACGGACAAGTTATCATTATCATTGTCCTGATCCTTATGTATTTTGGCTGGTTGACAGGCTAGAGCGAACTTGAATTGATGAGTCTGTAGAACATCACCTTCAAAATCCACTTCCCATATACGGGAACCAGGTCGAGCACAAAATATTCTTGAAGGTTGTTGTGCTTCTCTCGACGAGATTGAAAAGCAAGCTCCGTAAGTGCCATCACGTGGTTTATTTCCAATCTGAAATATCATTGATGGCTGTTATAATTACACACTAAACTTTCAATTAAATTAATACCTGTTTATACTCCTCATATTCTGTGTTACATAAAATGCATTTTGAACAATTCGATACCAATAACAGAGATTCGAAATCATCAATTTGCACAACAGGCGATTCCAGAAACAGAATTGGGTGTATAGTCATGTTAACAAGACTTGTGCCCTAAAATGATACATGAAAAAAGCAATTTAGCTCGTTCTAATTCATAGTTTCTGTAGTTCTAACACTGGAGACATAATCTTTCATTTTAATAACGAATAGTTTAAATGAAATACCATGTTTATATTTAAATTTACTATCAAACATTCAAATAATTCTTGAAAACAAACGAGATTTAGGTATTCAGATTATCAGTTAGTGACATCTAGCAATAGCATAAAGAAGATCACACTATTTAAAAATGAAAAGATTTACGCCTACTTAGATGCCTAGTTGCTATAGTATTGTTGCTAAAATGAATTATCAAAGTATACATATAAGTAAACACTTACAATAAACGTTGAAAGCAAGACCAAGTTAACCTGTCCTTTTGAATCACCATAATAAAATTGTTTTTCATCCTGTGTCCAATGAATGCAAGTGACCTGTATTGACTGGTCACTGCACAGATTGGTGAATATTACTTGAGGCGCAGCCTGTGCTGACAAATTAACGGCATACACACAAACAACCGAACGTTGAGTTGAAAATCCAACATATTTCTCATTAGCCGATATAGACAAATGATTCACTGATCCATGTTTGCTCGGAATGAGGTGAAGAAATTTTCCATGCCTATTGAAAAGATATAAAGACCCAGAAGTGGCTCCCAAAACTATATAGTTTTCAGATATGTCGAAGCAGGTGTACTATAATAAAAAGGCAGTCAAAATGAAATATAAGTTATCTGTTATCTTTAACCCAATTGTGATTAACATTACCTTGATGCGATTACTATGTTTCAAAGGCTGATGTATAGCCAGAGAATAATCAATAAAATTCGTTAAGCAATACAAATTCATCGTTCTGGTCGGTAGGCTGCTATTTCTAAGAAGTCACAATGCAAATTACGCCAACTATTTTTACTCCATTCCCGAGCAGTGCATTTCAATAAATTTATAAAATTAGAAACAAATGTTCTTCCAATTTTTACAACAAATAAACAACACCATGAATAAAGATAACAGGGTTGTTGTTAAATGATATGAAAGACGGTATTGCCATAACCAAATCGTTGTTAAATGTGGCATCAGGCATTTCTTAATGACACTTCCCTATTTATTGGCAATACTTGGTGGCATTTCTTTTATATATAATTAAATTTTCTGCTCAAATTGCAAATAACTATTATAGAAATAAATTTGTAAAATGTTAGAAAGCCTGTTAGTATTAATATACATCTTGCTTTGCGTGTATTCTAGTTAATATTCCATTTTCTGTTGTGGGTATATTCCAATATGCTTTTAGGAATCGCAGTAATTGTTTTAATATTGGCTACCCTGAAAGGAATTGTCATTTTGTACAGAAATAAAATTGTTTTCACTTACTCGAAAAATAAAAGACATTTTCCAAAGGTTTAAAAGGCTTTTATGAAAATTATTAATTATAAATAAATTGTCATAACTTATTGCCACTTACGTTCTGTGAATAATAATTAGGAACCGTGCGATAAAATATTAAAATGAAAATGTGGTTGTCATTCTAGATTTGACACTTTCTATTTGTTCTGTTTCTTTTTTCCAACAATTGTAAGAAAATACCTCCTTTATTTTTGCTATCCAGCAGAAAAATAATTTTTTATAATTTGTGGAGATTTAAGTTGATATGAATGTAATTAATTCAGTGGCAATCAAAACTGAAACATAATTTTCCGAATTATTGATTTCTTACAAAGAGTAAAAGAAATTAAATTTTGCAAATACATAGAAAAGACAAAAAAAAAATATTTTGTAACGAAAACAGTATTTGTCTGGCTGTGTCGGTCGGTTTGTTGGTTATTCAGATGGTTGTGTAGTGGTGCCGTGCCGTTGTATGTGTTTGCAAATGAGAGGGTGCTTTTGTTTTCCGGTTCAATCGAGCGGAATTAATCGTCTAAAAGGATAAATATAACTTTAACAGTGGAGAGAGTTTTTCTAAGTACAAGTTTGGATCTGTCGCACCCTTAAAGCATTAAAACCGCAAAGCTTGTTTGAAGAGCAACTGTAATTGAAGTTAGAAATATTGTTTCTAGAAAGACAGCATTAGTTCAACGCGCCTTAGTTGCACCGTAGTCCAAAGGATGGCTGAACGCCCTAAAAATTTGTTTGCTGGTAATTGTTGAAAAAATGTAAACATTAATGGAATTATGATGAATATTTTATTTGCTCCGATTTAGGTCGCCCTGGAATGCCACCAAATGAATTAAATTTAAATCCATTAACCGTGCGACATGTTCCATCGTCGCTCTCATCAACATCGTCGGGTTCAGCATCATCTACAAATAGTATTCCTCCTGGTGCGCTTCCAATAGCCCTACCTCCCGGGCGCACTCGAGAGCGCATAAGGCAGCAGGCATGTGGAAAACTGCAGTTAGGGCCTAGACCCGACGATGTATATCAATTTACGTCCGATGATTTGGAAGATCTTGGCGAAATAGGTCGCGGCGCTTTTGGCGCTGTCAATAAGATGGTGTTTAAAGCGAACGATATGGTTATGGCGGTAAAACGTATAAGATCTACTGTAGATGAGAAGGAACAGAAGCAGCTTCTTATGGATCTGGAAGTGGTTATGAAATCGAATGACTGTAACTACATCGTACAATTCTATGGTGCACTGTTTAAAGAGGGTGACTGTTGGATTTGCATGGAACTAATGGACACATCGCTAGACAAATTTTACAAATATATATTTGAACACAAAGAACAGAGAATACCAGAATCGATATTGGCCAAAATTACAGTGGCAACTGTACACGCTTTAAATTATCTTAAAGAACATTTAAAGATTATTCATCGCGATGTGAAGCCTAGTAATATATTGCTGCACAAACGTGGAGATATTAAACTGTGTGATTTTGGTATATCCGGACAGTTAGTTGACTCAATTGCTAAAACTAAGGACGCTGGTTGTAGACCATATATGGCTGTAAGTAATATGTGGGATGATTTTAGAATGGTTTTATATCAATGAGTGCATTTTTAGCCTGAAAGGATTGATCCTGAACGTGCGAAAGGTTACGATGTCAGAAGTGACGTGTGGTCGTTAGGTATAACCTTAATGGAAGTAGCTACCGGAACGTTTCCTTACAGAAAATGGGATTCAGTTTTTGAACAATTATGCCAAGTATTTCGTTATTTTTCATTAAATTTCTACTATTTTAACTTTGAATAATTATTGTTGTTATAGGTGGTACAGGGAGAACCGCCACGTCTTCAGCAAGGACTAGAATTTTCCACCGAATTTGTTGACTTTGTTAATACATGGTGAGATTATAAAAACAAATATATATATATATGTATTATTATCAAGAGTAATGTGTATATATATTTTATTAAAGTTTAATTAAAAATGAAAGTGAACGTCCTAAATATGACGGCCTTCTTCAAATGCCATTTATATTGCGCGGCGAACGCAGTAATACAGATGTCGCTGCGTATGTAACCGATATTTTAGAAGCTATGGAGCAAGACGGTATTACGCAATTTACCACAAACCAACCAGCTGAAAGTTAATGGAAGAAATTTTAATGACTCGTTTGACTCATAAATCCTTCAACTAAAACAAAAAACGGTAATTTTCTTTAGATAACTGAACTATGGGTATTGAAGCTAAGCAAAAACACCCTACACAACATTAGGAAAGATAAAGTTATTGTTGTTTACTTGCTAGGAGGTAAGATAGTGTTTTGTTAAAAAAAAAAAAAATTAAAAGATAAAGTAGCGTAGATTAAAATTAAAAACTAATTAAAATAAATACATAATTTAGGCATAATGAGTAAAAGGCTTTATAAAAAGAAATTATAAATTGCAGCCCTGAAAGGTCGCAAATTAAAATTTAAGCTTGAAGTTTTACAATGGTTTGCCTTGTATTATTTTTTTTTTAGATAAAATATGAAAAATTATTAACATATATAGTAATTAAATTCTTAGTTGCACATATTCGAAAACAATTCACAATAAATGCAATAAAATAAAAAACACCAATTTAATTAATATAAAATTGTAAAAATAATATAAACCATATCGTTAAGGAATGCAAATGATACCAAGAAAAAGAAACACTGCTTTTATAAATAACGTGCATTTAGTTTTAAGGCAAGTAAAATAAAACCCAAACGAAGGAACTCTTTTGTTGTATTCTTATCGCGCTTATTGAAATAATTGTTTGCAGTTAAATTCTCCTTAATCTCAGGTTGATTAATAAGTTAAAATTGTTAACAATAGATTGAGCCAATTTACGTTTTTTTTTAGTTCCATTTGCAATTTCTATTTATAATTTCTCTCACTTAATATATTTTGGTATACTACTCGTAATCTGAAAAGAGAATAAGTAACTAAAATCATACGCTATAAAGTATATAATTTTTCGAAAATAATAGGAAATAAAGTATAGGGTAACCAAGCATTAAAACGAACATTTAATTGAAGTGGATTTATCGTGTTACTTAAGCAGCTGTATGTATATAAATAAAAATATTACAAAAAATAGAATACCGCCTTTATACACAACTTTGTAAAAAAAACAAAACCTCAATTGAAAGCAATCAAAGCATGCGTCCAATTTTGATACATACATCACACTTTTATTTCTAATTATGAATAGCAGATATTTTTTACAGCAAGTCTCTTAATTTTTAAAAGCAAGTTAATAATGCTCACAAACAATTTGTAAAAAAACAAAAAATAAAATAAAAAATAATATTCAGACATACTTATGTAGTAACATTTAATAGCTCGTTTTATTTAAATAAATCAAAAATGTGTAACAATGGAATTAATTTAATAAAACTAATGAATAATAAGAAGCTTCCATACGACAATATAACAACGTTCTTTGAAAGTATCTGATTAGTTACCTAAAATAAGTATTTACTACATTAACATAGGAACATATATACAATTTATGTATATTAATCGTGTGTTTCTACTTAATATTACTAGACTTTTAAAAAATGTTTTTGTTATATTTCCTGTATTTTTAATGTCTAAACCAGACTCGCTTAACAAAGACGAATTTAAGACGATGGGCCAGATAGTGAAAATAACTACTATTTTTATTATGTAGAAGAAAAATTCAAATATCGGAAGAAAATGAGAACATGAAACATTTATCAATAGAATAGTGTGCTACCAAATACACGGTCAAAGCCGTAAAAAATTGATTGTCAGAACAAAATTTGTACATAAAAAAGTGGCCGGTTGTGGCAAAGTTTCGAACTCAACTCTATCGAACATTCCTATCCTGTACAGATAAAACATACGCATATGCGACGACTTGTGTTTGCTAAATGGGCTGTAGATCAGTTGACAACTGAACCTAATTTTCAACGAAAAATCAACTTTCTGGATGTATGCGAACAAACAAAATTGTCAATATGAAATCCAAGAGCGTCCAATGCATTCCGAAAAAGTCACGGTTTGAATTTCACTGCGTTGATTGCGGACTAGCAGCGTTTGTGAACTACATTGGCCAGACGATCACTGTCAACGGCGAGCACTATAAGGCTTTAAATAGCAACGTCTTTTGGCCTGAATTGAATGATATGGACACCACACCATGTGGTTTCAACGATGTTGTTTCACACCTAATGGCTTGAATATGTCTTATGCATACTTTGTTTTATATAAATTTAAAGATGCATAGATAGCACTTAAAAAGATACCCTATATATGGAATTTTTCATTTAATTTATGGAAATATACGTGTAAATATTGCTTATATGAATACATATTACCTATATGTTAATTCGATATACATACAATATTAAACTTGTGATATTCGTATTATTTTCAACAACTTTTTTATATAAACAATGGTTACAAAGTACTGTTTTGGTACCATATAAAAATAGACAAAAATTCCAGGAATAATTATGCACAATTAAACTGGATTCCTTTTGCGAATGAGCAGAATGACAGACGAACTAGTTGTGTGATAATAAGAATGATATTTGTTCGTGGAATAAAATCGCAAAATATATACCGAGTACAAAAAATACATATCAAACAAACTTGTTTTACTACATTTTAGTAGACTTTAAGAAACATTTTAAGCTCTCAATACTTTGGTCAATGTTTGGGGGAATATCGTTTCCTGCAACCAATATATCATTGTATCAGTCGTACAAATAATTACGACACATAAAACACCTGTGATCAGGTCTGTGCGTCCGAACATAAATCATCATCACCACAGTAGTATACATATGTATGCATGTATCTTCAACATAAATTCTGTAAGTAAATGTATTTATAATCGCAAAAATCCATTGAAAGAAAATTAATAATACATGCATACATACATATGTACATATGTATATAATCGACGTGTACGAATGGTATTGTATGTGATATGTAGCCATATTGGAGTGCATATAAATTTAAGGTTAAATTGAGATTATGTCGGAGCGTAATGATATAATAACTACACCCCTGAGACCATTAGCAATTCAAATCATGTATCGTCGTAGCAATTATGTAGAAATGCAATTATGATTGAAATCAATACCGGTTAGTTGCTAGCTAGTTGGCATTACTCGGTATTGGTTGGAGAAACGGAAACAGGATGTGCATATAATAACTGGGCACTGTATTGAAATCCACTACTCACATGAATTCAATATAACATTGCATAACATCATGATTTCATGCTTTCGCATAAGTATGTTTGTACATTCATACATTTAGTTATTTAAAACTTTATTACATACAAAAATATTTATTACAATACATATGTAAGTACATATGTACATGAATACCTACATATATGTAAGCAATTTGTATAAAGTAGTGCATTAACCACCACATAACCACATACATATGTTATATGTACATATGTACATAAGTATGTAGATATTTTTTTTTAATTATTGATTCCTTGTAATTAATTATATTAACTGTAATGATTTCGTTTCACTTTAGAGAAGGCGAAACAAAAATTTGGAATATTGTTAATAAAACATTTTAACTTGACTGTTAGCTATCGCCGCTAGTGCTTGAATTTTTAAGATTTATTCGAATATTAATAATTATAGTAAATATGTAAATAATTATAATAATAAAAAAGGGAAGCCATAGCAAATTTGGAAACATTACTGATCTACTAGACTTGTAGAATACTTATGCATTTCATAAGTTTGCGTGGACGAGACAAAAGTCTTAACAAATTACAAATTCTTGTAAACAATTTTCTTCATGCATATGCGTATGTACATATGTATGTATGTAAATATGATTATTCTATTTGCTGTTTTGAAAGCGTAGCTATTAGTTCCATTAGAATTGGCACTTCCTTATGATCAAAATTGCCTAAAACTGCTTCTAATTTCTCTCTATTGGGTGACATATTTTCACATGAACTCTCCATAGAAAACATTTCTGCCGAGTAGTGGAATCCATGCCAATGGAAATATTCCATTATCATTTGATTTAATAGCTTAATTAGCGCTTGGCCATTTGTGGCTGATGTTAATGGTCTCTTTAATAAGGTGTTGCCTGCACTTTTTCCCTTCATCATGGCAATCATTTTCATTTGTAATTGACAACGCACCTCTTGAAGAACACCGTCTTCTTCAAATTTTGTTTTAATGGTGGCATAAAGCTGATTGATAGCCTCCTCTTTTGAATGGAGATCCTTTGACATTTGTTGATTAAAGTCGATTTATCTGGGGTCTTATACAATTTTGTAGTAGCCAAACTGCTTAAAATGCTAACTTTCTATCGGATTCAATTGCTTTGTATTTCAAATATATACGTATACATTTAAAAGTCGGATTAATCTTTTTGATATAACAATTACTTTTATTTAAATATTTTTCCTCTTGACAACTATTACTTAATTTGACTTTTTTTTGAATGCGTACGAAAATATGTGTGTATAATGTTTGTTGGAATTGCTAAACATTCGTAGTGAATTTTAAAATTTAGTGTACAAAATGTGATGGAGTAAAACCCTCTGTAGAGTTGCATTAATTGTAATCTACCTACCTGCCTAAGTTGAGGTGGCTGTCAACCCGAAAAGTCGGAATAGAAGCGCTTATGAGGCCCATTATGATATCCATTTTACCTAGTACTGGGAACTATGCGAATATTCTGATGAGGCGACCTCGACCTGTAATGTTTTGTTTATCGGTAGATTATTTTGATCGCTCTCACTGTAGACACCAAATTGTATCTTTGGTTTGCACATTTCTTTCATTCTTAGGACCTTTTATGGGTACTTTGATTTCGAAGTACCTTAGAGCGAGAGTGTGATTTCCTGAAAAATTTCCTAATTTCTCTATATAGACGGTCTTATCTGTCCTTCATCACGTCTAGGAAACCATCTCCTAGAGTGTCCTTTTTCAATCTCTTTGATGCTATCAAGATTTCTATACTGTCCTTTAGAATTCAGCTGTATGTAATATTAGTGCTCACAGCTTCTCCGTAGTCGAAATTTTTCCGAGTTCGGCTTGATTTTCTCTAACCCAGGGAATGGACAGGGACCTTGGAGATTCGCTCGAGAACTCGCTTAGGGCATTGATGCTCCCTGCTTTCAGGGCTCTCGCCTCCTTTTCAGAAGCGGTCGCCGGTTACGAGTTTCGTTCTCAAGCTCCACATTAGAAGTATTCTTATTATCATTGTTTATTGTCATCATTGATTGTACAAGTTTTTCCATTTTTGGTCCCACGAGTTGCGTATAAGGAATTTAGGGATCTAGGATACTCCATTCAGGACTGAACTAGTTTTAGATTGACCCTCAGCCACGCTGACTCGTATAATACCTTAATTCATGAGACAATGAGCAGCTACCTCCTTCTAACCAGCAGGGTCAGGTCTTCAGAAAGTGTAACAAAAAGACATCTGAAAACTTTTGTACTAAGTGAAAGGAAAAATAACAAAAAGTACTCATATCAATACTCATATAGTAAAGAAGCGTTTATTTATTAAGGTGTTATTCAAGAATCTTATATTAGAGAATTTCCAGTCGAAACACTAATAATAAGTATTTAGGAGTTTGAAATAGAATTTCCTTGGGATTACTTAGTTAACATTAACTGGCACTACTGGTTGATACAGCCGCCAGACTACCCTGACCATAAAAGCTGACCCTTAAACTACACTCATTCCAAGCTTACTGTAGTTATTTAAGACGTTGTCATTCCAGCGTAGATTAGTCAGGAAGGATTTCAACCTAGCCTCTCACACCACTTATGTTGTGTGTGTTAATTTTATACATAAGTGGGGGGGGATCTACAGTTTAATGCCGACTGCCATGACAGATTTTTTTAGAAACATTTCATGATTATTATATTTACTTTCAGAGTTTTTGCAAGAAATCTGCTGTGAGAAAGCAGGCGAAGAAATACCTTTTTTTCACATTTCGTTTTTTTTTTGGATGTCTGACCTGTTTAGTGTATTTATTTTGCGAAATATACAATACGGCCACCTTAACATTTTATCGGTTTTTCGTATCAGTTACAAAATTTATAGCATTTAATAGAAAAGTTTGTTTATTTTATGTCGGTAAAGTTACAAAAGTAGGAAGCGCTATATGACAACGATCACAGCTTCGGTTGCTCACAAACTCACATAGGCACATATTTGGACTCTTTTATATCGTATTGTATGCATGTGTATATTATAGCACAACCATACTACTATGCTTACATATGTATGTATGTATGTACATATATTAACGGTTGTGATACAAGCCAGACAGACGACTTCTTACTGCAATTTATGTATAAACTTATAAACTGCATATACATATATGTATATGTACATACATACTTATGTATGTACATATATGGCCTTTTAACTCTCTTGAATGAATACGGCAAACAATTCTTAAGAGTTTTTCTCACTATTTTTACAGGGGTTTTCTTTTAATAAGGTAAACAACGGCAATTTTGTTTAAATGAATTCATACCCAAAAAAAGACGATAATCATGCAAATTATTTTATTCTTTTTCCTCCTTACGTTTTGAAAGAGAATCTAAAACTTTTTTACGTTTTTCTTAAAACTTTCTTTAAAACTTTCTTTAAAGCTTTCGAATTAAGGTAAAAGGAAAATTGGGTGTAAAACTTTGAAATAAACAAACATACATACATATGTACATATGTATGTACATATAATACATACAATATTTACGTTCTGTATGAAAATATTCTGAAAGATTATCTTAGGAAGAAAAAATCACTTCATTAACCGAATACCATATTTAGGGAGCTAAAGTCTTAAGATCCCTTTAAGTGATGCCTTTATAAGTGATCTCATTAAATATACTTTTTGTTGTTAGAACTACGTCGTCTGTATAGTTTCAGTGCTCAACTGAGACAATTCAATCAAAAGTTTGTCTACAACCAGATGCCACATTAATGATGAAAATGCATACCCTCCTCGTGCAATTAAACTTTATATATGCAGATCGTGGGTTCAAAACTTTCGTGTCATCGTGTCTACATATATTAATTCCATGCATTGCCATATCTATGGTTTCAATTGATATTGCCATATAATTGGTTTCAAAATAAGCGGACGCGTTATGTCCTTTTCCAATGCCATTCGAATGCTCCTTTACAGCAGGACGTGAAAATTCCATTTGTTCCTGAAGTTTTATATGCAACAAAAATATCTTAATGATCCTTTAATCCTTTCCTCGCTACAGATATATATCGCAACCGATCTATTTATATTGCTAAAGTTAACTGGCCTATTCTCTTACTGCCTGCTGCTTTGGAAGTGTGAATTGCAGCAGCTATTCTCACATATACTCTACTCCCTTCCTTCAAGTAGTTTCGGAGCAGCTATCCTCGGCCATTTTTGGTCCTCGAAAACCAGAAATATATGACACGAATGGACGTGAATGTCTTCAAACTTCAGAGCATGCTTCTTTTGCCTTTTTATTTAAGGTTGCCGTTATATTCTTTAACACTTAAGACATATTAAATCCAAAGTCAATCTGTGCAAACTACTTTAAAAGGCAAAATCTTTTTCTGGAAACTCCTTTATCATTTTGCTGTTCGTTACTTGTGAACAATAAGGTTTTTAGGTGTCTGCCTTGTTTGGCATTTTTTTTATTCCAATCGCCATTTAGGTGCTTTATTTATTCAGTTGTTTATTTATCCATTTATTGGACAAATAATGATGATAATATAAAGAATAAATGAAATACAAAAAAAAAAATCGAGACAATTGGAACGAATTTCAAGAGAGTAACTCCAGCAGCGAATGAATGATTGAAAAAAATATAAAAAAAAGAAAAAAAATAACAACAAAAAGAGACGATTTGATATACTGACAATGTATTTGTAAACATTGTTATTCTTTTATTTATTTGAGTGTAAATAATCAAATCAAGATTGTGAGTGAAGATTTGTTTAAGAGATGCTAAGGCCAAAAGGATGCGCACAGTTGAATAGAGGGTTTATTTAAATGATGTCATATGCTTTCGAATAGCCTTTATCATTATCTCAGCTTGAGTATTTTGTGAGTCCCTTAGAAGCCCAATAATATCTGTGACACCATTTAGCGGCCGTCCTTTTTCCGACTTGACAGCAAGGCTGTATAGTACGCCAGCACATGCACCACGTTTGCCTTCCCAATTTTCAGGACTTGGATCAAGCCTGCAACAAAATTAGATGGAATAATTAGCAATAAAAACTCTACTTTAAATTAATTTATAAAAGAACTGACTTTTCCAACATATCAAATGCTTTCGCTGAAACCCAAAATTCCTCACACTTGTAGCATTCGTTGGCAATTAATTGAAGCAAAATAAACGATTCAGAATTTGTGTCCCTAGTGAGAAAAGTGTTCCAAGCCTAAAGATAAAGAAAAAAAAAGTATACTTACATTTAATATCATATTATAAATAGTTTAAGACAAACCAATTCAGGATGACCAGAATGTATATGGCATTTGGCAAGAACCATACAGTAGGTATGTTGATTCTTAATGTCTGTATCGGTTATTTGCAAAAGCAACTCCTCTGCTTCCTTGTAGTATCCCGTGGCACATTTTGCCTGTGCATAATTATAATTGAAGGTATCATCGTTTACAAAGTAGCTACGTATTGAATACATATAAACAAGAACTTCCTCAAATTGTCCATATAGAAAGAAAGCCGATGCCATGCTTTGTCTTCCCGGAATTGTGTCACATTCAGTTGCTGAACTACCCACTAAGTGTAGATTTTGTTGTGCTGTTTTTATATGTTCTTTCTTTAAAATTCGATTGCAGTTAATAGGTGAGCCTAAGCTTTTTTCATAGTCATACTTACGGATCCTAACTGTTGTCCAAGTGCAGCATGAACAACTCCTTTCAGAATATATTCGTGCGGTACACTGGGTTGTACTTCCTTCATTAGGGAGTGGGCTTCCTGAACATTACCATTTTTCAAATAGAATGTCGCCAAATTCAAACGAGCTTCTGGTACTATATTCAGTAAATCGGGAAAAACTTTTAAAGCTCCCTCACCGTTACGGAATACAACCAAATTATGTCGAATCAAATCGGCGCCAAAGGTGCCATTGTCGACGATATTTTTTATTTCCTGTTCCGCCACACGCCCGTTAAATAGACGAAAACGATTGCATGCCTTCAGATTAATGGCGATAGTACTATCAGGAAATTTACTGAGATAAACCTCTAGAACTTCTTGCGACATGTCATAGTAGTCCAGTTTATAGAAACAGAGTGCCAAATATACGTTAACGGCAGCAAAATCTCTGTAAATAAATTTAATTCATCACTTAAATTGAATGCCAAAATCTTAAAACTTATTCCTCCAAATACTCGTATACATTTTTAATTTTTTTTTTTTGTGTTACAATCCACGCCAATGTTAAGACTTGTATAATATTATATACAGTCCCAGATCCAAATTACTTACTTGTTATCCAGTAAGAGACGTTTGTAAATATCAATGGCATCTTGATAATGCGCCCTTAAATAATGCAAGGAGGCAACGCTTAATTGATCTTGAACAACATCTTGCAAAGAGTCGTGCAATTGCATCACTTGCTCTTCATTATTGAACTTGTGTGCCAAATGAAACATGAGGCGTAATTTCAAGCTAGTGTTTGGCACTTGTTCCACCAATTTTTGGGCCTCGTTATACATTCCCAGATAGAACATACAAACTGCCATATTCAAATTGATGTCATCTGTAGCCGGCTCTAGTTTATATACATCCCTGTAGATTTCGAGGGACTTTTGATAATCACCCAAATGAAAATAACAAAAGGCTATCCATTGATTGATAATTAATTGCCTTTCATCTTCTTCGGCGTCATGAAAGAATTCCAAGAACGCTCTGGCCCCCGTGTAATCGCGTTTAATAACGAAATCCTCTAATGATGGTGATTTTTTCTTTGCATTTGAATTTGTCGCACTGAGTGCGTGTCGGGATTGAGCCGAATCGTTTTTACTTCTGGATAAAATCTAGAATTTTTTATTTGTTATAAAAAACATTAAATTTTGTTTGATTTTTATAAATTTTTACTTTTCTTACCATTACAACTGTGATTCGGTCTGAATGGTTGTGTGCTTTGAAAAATGCACTTGTCTTGCTTAAATTATTTTTGTTTGCTTTTGTAAATGTTGTCATAGCAACTCAACTCAATTCAACTCAACTACTACCCTTTTATTGTTGTTTAATTGTTTATGTTTTGTACATATTATTTCAAAAAACCGATACTCTCTTAACACTACTTAAGACTTGAATTCGTCTGAATATCCGAAAGTTTTGACTGGAATACAGTATTCTCCGGATATAAGAACTTTTTCTTCGTTGACAGTCAGGCTGCCCTTAAGGCCATTGCGTCGGTCTGGTGCAAATCACGACTGGTTCGCGAGTGCAAAGAGTCGTTGAGGTCTTTTGGACCGGACCGTATCCGTCTATGCTGGGTTCCGGGTCATAGCGGAATACTGGGCAATGAGACGGCGGATGCCCTCGCTAGGTTAGGTTCCCTTTCGGGGGGCGATTTAATAGTTGGTCCTGAACCCCCAGTCTGCCACCTCTATGGCCTCATCGATGGATGGGTCAGGGAGGAAGAGCAGAGGCGTTGGAGGAACGGATCAGGTTGTTCTGTCTCTAGACGTCTATGGCCTGCTGTGGACAGTAAGAGAACAGATTGGCTGCTGGGCTTGGTTAAGGCCAGCGTAAGGTTGGTTGTCGGTTTTATCACAGGGCACTGCGAGATTAGGTCGCTGACGGGGATCTGGAACAGATCCCAGCCGGACTATTGCAGGGTATGTTGCGATGAGGAGGAGTTAGAGACTATCGAACACCTCCTCTGTAATTACCCAGCCCTTGGTAGGTTGAGGTTGAGGACCCTTGGCAGAGCCTTCTTTGAGAGCTTGAGTTCTGTGTCGAGAGCCGACATCAAGGCTCTCCACAGATTCATTAGCAGTTTGAGCTGGTTGAGAGGTGCTAGGGCTTCATAAGTGTAGTCGCGCGCTCAACCCTTGTTTGTGTCTGTTTCTTTCTGTGTGATTCCCATCCTCCCCTTACCCTTATGCCTGTTATAGTATATCCGTATTGCTACAGATATACTATTTGTTTTATAGTAACCCTGGAGGATCCCGTAGGATGCGCAGGGCTCTATTAATGACAGTTATACAGCCTATAGTACACCAATCCTCGAGGGTCCCGTAGGAATCGTAGGAGGTGCCAATAAATAGACTGTGGTTTATTTAGTTATTATATTCTTTATTTACTAACCTGGAGGGTCCCGTAGGAATCTCAGGCCGATCTTTTATAAAGTGTATATTTAATACAATAACAATAACTGTTTAAACCAAACTGTGTCTTATTCTAAAACTTATTAACTATTTATATTAAAAAACCTACAGACAATACTGCTGACTGGGAAAATCAATCATTGGTTACAAACCAATGATTGCGTAACTGCCAGTCAGCACTATTGCCGGTTCATTCTTATTTCTTAATAATTTTGCTGACCAGCGGAAGTCTGCAGGTGTTGCACAACCGCTAGTCAGCATTTTGATGTTATTAACTTATGACCTACTTAAAGTAAATTTAAATTTGAAGTTGCGAGGGTGACTCACAACATCCCTCCCCCCTTCGAGGGATTCGATGTCTGGTGTGGGGGAAGCAGAACGGGGAAGATGTTACACTTGGGCAGTTGTGTTTATTTGGACTTGCTGAGCTGGTAGGTTGGGCTTTCTAGTTGGCCTTCGAAAGGATCTGTTCGTCTTTACCATCGTTGGCTACGTGGTTGTGGGTGACTTTGTCTTGATCTTTGTGTTGCTTGGCCGCTGTTTTGAGAAGATCTTTGGCTGGATCTCAAATATGATGAATTATTTGAAGTTGTTGTAGAGTTTGAGGCGGAGGATGTGTTTGATGTTTGTTGCTGCTGTTGTTGTTGCAGATGATGATGCTGCACCGGATAATGGGCCTGTTGAGACATTTGTGACATTTGCTGAGATTGTTGTTGATTATGCCTGAGTTGTTGCTGCTGTATATGCTGTTGATACTGTTGAGCTGCTACAGCAGCTTGTCTTTGTTGTTGGTGGTGATGCTGTTGTTGCTGCTGTTGTTGTTGTTGTTGTTGCTGCTGCTGCTGTTGCTGTTGTTGCTGTTGTATAACCTGAGTTTGGCGATTTCTTCGGGCGGCATTGGATGAGGATGTCACCACCACATTATTTTGTGTGTTTGTTGTTGCCAGAGTCTGTGTAATTGCCAGAGCGGCGGTATTACGTGCAGCAGCCGCCGTTGGCATATTATTAACAAAAGGACTCCGTCTTTGGGATTCCATTTTACGGAAATAGCAGGGATGTATCATAAGTAGAGGTTCGACCCGTTGCCCCGCTGGTGGCTTGGGCTGATTAGGCAACTCATATTCCACACTGCAGTCCACATGCAAAGGTATTGAGTAGTCTTTGGCCGCAGCCGACGTTTGCTGGGACGACGAGGAGGAGGAGGAGGCGGGTGGTTTGTTAGAGGGTAATCGATAATGACATCCCTCCCCCCTTCGAGTGGTTGATTGTATTTTGTTGGTGAGGGAGGGTGTATCAGATGATACCCTTGAATAGCTGCCAATGTTGTTGTATGACGTTGGTTCTTTGTAGTGGTCCCATTGTTGAAGGTTTTTTGTGGCTATTGTTGTTGCTGGTAGTGCCCTTGTTGTTGCTGGTTTCGCCCGTAACTATTGTGATTGTGGCCGATGAATCAGCTGTAGGGTTGCTCTGATTCCGTCAGGATGATATTCTGTCGCTTATTCTAAAACTTATTAACTACTTATATGTATATTTATTATTATCCGTCAGGATGATATTCTAAACTTAGCGATTTATCTCATTTTTTTTTTTTTTTTTTTTTTTTTTTTTTTTTTTTTTTACTTAAATTAGCTTAAAACCTCCTTAATTTTAATCCATATTCTTATAATGTAAATTTTTCTTATTTATTATTCCTATTCCCTGACCTACATTAACAAAACTTCTAGTTCTGTTCTTGGCCTTGAAATTATTCTATGCCGTCGTTCGCATAAACATTTACATATGCATATGTATGAAGATATGTATTTTTAATGCATGTGCGAACTCAGCTTTGGATTTTTTTTTTTTTTTTTCTTGATTTTTTCCAAGAATATTTGATTGTATAAAAGTACGTATGAGTGTATTAATGTATGTCTGCATGTACATATCTTTCAATGCCCGCACAAACACGGTTTGGAATTTGATTTTATTATTATATTTTTTTTTCTTTCTCTATTCTTACTATTGTCCAAGACTAATTGTGTGTACTTGCACATGCATATACATGTGTACGTATTGTATGCATGGGGATGTGTATAGTGTTTTTGGTGTTTGGTTTAACCCAATTCGCCACGCGCTTTCAAATTAACCTTTGATTAAACATAAGGTTTGCGCGTTTATAAAAAAAAATTGGTTGTTTGATGAAAAATATATATACAAAATTTTGGATGATTTTTCCTTTTGTTCTTAAAAATTTTTCTGAAAGATTTCCTTTATTATAGCTTTTATATCAAGCAAGTGCAACGAAAAAAAAAAAAAAAAAATTTCGTTGCAAATGCTTTTTGTATTCTTCCAGCTGTATGGTTTGCTGGGTTTTTTTTTTTTTTTTTTTTTTTTTTTTTTTTTTTTTTTTGTAACTTAAAATAACATTATTGCTATTGTCATTTTCTGGAGTTGCTTGCAAGTAAATGCTGACTGTGCGTTCCTATAAGAACAAAATAATCGTGTGGAGACTCAAATGCTTGAAAAATATCGCATTTTATAATGAGTCTTTTTGTTCGTTTTCATTTTTTGTTTGTGTATAAAAAAAATTTTTATGGGGCAACCAAAAATCTCCGTTTTAGTTGCTTTTTTGTATCAATTTTTAATTGCCCGCAGTATAATTTCTGGTGGTACTCGCGGCGGTTGTTTTCTGACCACCTACTACTGTGTAGATAATTGTCTGTTCTGTCATAAATTGAAATAATTATTGAAAAACATGTATATTTATTTGTTTTTGTATTTATTCTCGGAGAATATGTTTCCCGTTCTTCCGTCATCACATGAGAACCCCTATAATTAGAAGTTCCTGGTTGGGCCAACTGTGAATATGCCGCTGATAATGTCAGGGTTAGCTTCATCATGTCAGTTTGGCTGATTAAGAATAATGCACCATCTTAATCTATGAACTGCCTGAGTGCTTGCAGTTGGGGATATCGTCCAGAATGTGGGCGTGATTGTGGACGCTAAAGCCCATCATGAAATGTTTACCACCCACTACTTTACTGTTTGGATCGTCCAAAGCATCGGTAAGTATTGTTCCATCTGAATCCTTATTGAGACAAATATAATATTGTTTTGTTTATCTCCAGACCTGGACCGCACGCTTGATGACCTCAGAGGTACCGATGTTCGGTAAGCTTATTTTTGTATAGGTTTTTCTTATGGGCGTTTGCTTGAATTCAGTTTTTAAACTCCTAATTTGTTATTTTCTCGGCATACAGCTTTACCAAGTTTCGATGTAGGGTTTTAAGTTTCCCTTTAATTTGTAGTTGCACGTTTACCGATGTGGGGAACCCTTTCACTTCATAGGGGCCTTCCCATAGGGGTGAGAGTTTATTTTTCCTGGTCTGATTCTTCACCAGGACTTTGTCCCCTATCTCTATTTTTTGAGACTTGACTTTTAGGTCATACCTTTTCTTTGCCGAGATTTTGGCCTCGTTCTGATGCATGCGTGCCAATTCATATGCGCGTTGGATTTGGTGCTTAAGTACCTTTGAGTAGTCGTCAGGGTTGTAGAGGGGAGTACGTATTTTAAGATTTGACGGTAAAGGCACGTCAAATCCATATAGTACTTTAAATGGAGTTTGTTTGGTGGATGTGTGCTCCGTGTGATTATGCACATGCATAGCAGGAGCCAACCACTGGTCCCAGTTTGACCCATCTTCTTTTGCGAAACTCCGCAAATACTCTGCGAGGGGTCTGTGGCTTCTTTCGAGCGACCCGTTCGCCTGCGGATGGTAGGGAGTGATATGCTGCTTTTTTATCCTCAAAAGTTTGCACACACTCCCGAACAACTTGGATGTGAAGTTTGTACCGTTATCCGTTATTAATTTGGTTGGAATTCCATACTTAGTTACAATTTCGGTGTAAAATACCCTCGCTACTGTTTCCGCCTCTGCATCGGGCATTGGTGCGCATATAAAAAATTTGGATAGGTCATCCTGAAGAGTCAGGATGTATTTGTTGCCCAGCGTGGTAGTGGGTAGAGGGCCTACCATGTCCATGTATACTTTTTCAAAAGGCCTGCTTGCTGTGTCAGTCAGGACCATGGGCTCCTTATTGAGGGGCCCACTTTTGTTTCTCTGGCATTTTGGGCATTGTTTGATGTAATCTCTGATTTCACGCAGCATCCCTTGCCATTTATATTGTTTACGTATTCGTGCATATGTCCTTTTTGCCCCCTGGTGCCCGCCAAGAGGAGCGTCATGAAAGCTCCTCAGGATCTCACTTATATCCTTTTTGTCTACTATCCATTCGGCCCTGTCCCTTTTGCTTTTATCATTCGTGTTGTTAGATTGTATCCCCTCTTCTGCGGAATCTTCATGGCCCTGATTGTTTGTTGTATCCGTTTTATTATCCAAGATTTGCGCCCTAGTCACCACTTGTATCTTGTCTTCCTCCAGAGGTAAACGGCTTAGTGCATCTGCATTTAAATTCGCCTTGCCCGGCTTGTATAAAATTTCGAAATCATACTCCGATAATTTGTGCCTAAAACGGGCAAGCCTTGACGTCTGATCCTTTAGGTTTGCTATGCCCTTCAAGGGCTGATGATCCGTAAAAACGGTGAAATGTCGTCTTAGCAAGTAGGCGCGGAAGGTGTGTGTTGCCCAGACTATGGCCAGCATTTCCTTCTCTATTGTAGAGTATCTCTGCTCCGTTTCGCTCAGTGTTCGGCTTGCAAATGCTATGGGGTGGTCCTTTCCATCCCTCTCCTGTGATAATACTGCTCCCAGCGCGATATTACTAGCATCCGTTGTTACCCGGAAAGGATCAGAGAAGTTCGGATAGATTAGGATGGGTGGGTTGGTAATCCCTTCCTTGACCTTATCAAGGGCCGCTTGACACTCCTCCGTCCATACGAGCTTGCAGTTCTTTTTTAGTAGGCGTGTTATTGGGGCGGCCAGCCCCGCCATTCCTTTCACAAATTTTCTATAGTAATTTATTAGCCCTAGTAGAGCTTGTACTTGCTTTACACTCCTGGGCGGCTTCAGATTCCTTACACTTTCTACTTTAGCTGGGTCCGGGAGCGCTCCTTTTTCCGAGCACTTGTGTCCCAAATATACTATTTCTTTACTCAGAAATTGGCATTTCTTCGTATTCAGCTTGAGGCCGCTCTCACGCAGTCGGGACAAAACGTTTGTTAATTTCTTCTCATGATCGGCCACAGTTCTGCCGTAAATGACAATATCGTCGAGGTACACGAAACAGTCCAAACCTTGCAGGCCCGTTAGTATTGTATTCATGAGCCTCTGGAAAGTTGCCGGGGCTCCCGTTAAGCCGAACGGCATTCTGTTGAACTCGAAATGTCCCTTATCTGTGCTAAATGCAGTTTTTTCCTTATCGTTCCTGTCCAGTAGCACTTGATGGTATCCACTGGCCAGATCAAGCGTGGTGAAATATCTGCTATTCCCCAATTGATCCAAAATCTCGTCGATTCGGGGTATAGGGAATACTTGTTTGATTGTGACATCATTTAGTTTTCGAAAGTCTATTACCATTCTGAATTTTTTCTGGCCGTCCTGCGATTTTTTGGGAACCAGTAGTAGTGGTGAATTCCAAGGCGATATGCTAGGGGCTATCACGCCCCCTTTTAAGAGCTCTGATACCTGTTGATTGATTTCTTCCTTATGTACATGGGGTAGTCTATATTGTTTCTGATTGATTGGAGGCTGATCATGTTGTGTTGGTATTTGATGTTTTATCAATGTTGTGAAAGGCAGCTTATCCCCAAGTAACATGAATACATCGTTATATTGTTCACAAATTCGTTTCATTGATTTTTGTTCTTCTTCATTCCAGTTTTTGTCCTTCATAATTATCTCTGTTAGTTCTCTTATTCTTTCCTCCACATTTTTTGTGGTCATTTCCTTTCCTTTGTGTTGCGTATAAGTATTTAACTTTGAAAATTTTATTTTTATGTTGCTATCCACTGGCATATTTTCCTCTGTTGTGTTCAATATAGGTACTGCCGCTTCGCCATCTTTTACATTTACTATTGTGTTTCCTATGTAGACTCCTGGGCGCACCTCCTGTTTGTGAACCACTACTGTTTCGTTGTTTGATCTGATTTTTACGGGTACTATGGTGATTGCTCTTTTATTTAGGTATTGATTTCCTAGACCGGGAGCTGTAATATTTTCAGTCTCATCGTGAAGGTTGAAAGTTTTTATACATTTGTTACGTTCATTAAATAACTTCAGAGTTCCCTTAATTGAGCTTATCTCGCTCTTATTCCAAATATTGTCCCTCCCGAGGATTCCGTCCCCCGGGATTTTGCTGCCTTGTGACACCACGTGGAAGTCCCATGACACATTTTCTCTGGCCTCTATCTTTAGGGCCACTGCAAATAGGGTTTTGATGCCTCCTCCGAAGGCGCCCGTTAAACTTTTAATCTCGCCCGAACTTTTCTTGGGGAAAATTTTAAATGCCTCTGCCTTCACGATGCTCGAATCTGCGCCAGTGTCGACCAATAAGGTCAGTTTTTCACCCTTGGCTTCTTTGCATGGAATGGTGATAAATACTGCGTCCTTAGTGTCTGATGATCCCAGATCATCGTTACTGGCATTGACCTGTAGCGGTATGTTTCCTAGGACGACTCCCACACCTTTGTTATCCGTGGAGTCTTGCTTATGAGACGTCCTGTCGGGATTCTGAAGTGGGGCTCCCTCACACCCTACGTGTGACCATACCTTTTCCTGTGCTTGATTCCCGACCCTTGAAACATTCGTATTGTCTATATTCACCGATGCATTTTGCATATGAAATGCATGGGTGGGGTCCCATGGAACTTTTTCCTCATACACAGCTTTGTTTGCTACAGTACTAGAGTCTGCTCCAGTGTTTGCAAGTGCGCTCAATTTTCTCTTGTCCACTCCTTGACGAGGATTCAAGGTGAAAATTGTCTCCACATTGCCTGGTGACTTCCTGACTCCAGTGTTGTCTTTTTCACCAGTTTTTTTGTAAACTGTTTCCCGGTGTATTATTTTATCCGGTGCCTCAGCCTCTAAGTTGCTCGCTGACTCTTGTTCATTTCTGTTGGTAACAGTCGTCTTAATTTTTTCACCTTTTCTAGGTAAATGTTTCTTTCTTGCCTGTGTTTCGTCTAGTATTGGATTATTTTGTTTGGATATTTTGTGAATATATTGTTCTGTGTCCATTCGTTGTTTTTGCCTGATTAATTTGTTTTTTATTTTCGGGTTCCCCGTTATTGGCTGTAACTGGCCCGATTGGCGTTTCCCGAATTATTATTTAGAGGTTTGTTGAAGGACGGTTTTTGATTTGACTGCGTGTAGGTTGCGTCACGTGTCGTAAAATTGCTCTGGCATTCCCTTGCGTAATGGCCCGTCTTGTTGCACTTGTAGCACAGCGGAACTCTATTCCTACTTTGTTCTCCTATTCCAGGTTTCTTACGTTCCATTGCCACGCTGTTTCCCCTATTGTCACTTCTGCTGAAGGCCATCCCATTGTTTGTTTGGCCCCTGCTGCTCCACTGGTTTTGTTCTTTTTGCTGTATACAATACTGATTCTCACTATGGCCATTTATTCGGCATATTCTACAGTACAGTGATGCCAACCTTTTCCTGCATTCACTCACAGTGTGCCCCTTCGCCCTGCAAAAATCGCAGCTTTTCTGCTCAGTCTTGCTTTTTCTACATCTAGGGCCGACCTCGTGTCCGTACCTGCCGCAATTCGTGCAGTAGGGAGTATTAAGCCTCTCCCTGCAAGTCAACCGTTCATGCCCCTGCTTATTACAGAAAGTACAAGGTGTTGACTCCATGACCGTATGGATGGTTTGCTGCGGCTCGCCGAAAAGTTCCTCGGCTTCTTCGACTATTGCTATCAGGGAACTCAGCTCCTCCCTTTCTTGCCCAATAAAACGCGCCTTTAGTGCCTGGTCTCGTAGCCCCTTTATAAAGGCTCTCACCGCTATGCGCTTGAAGTCCTTTATCATTGTATTTCGGCTATTCTCCTCTGACCATTCTGTGTGAATTGATGTAGCCGCTTCGTTTAATAAACTCTCCAGTCGTCCCCCAAATTTACTTGCTGTCTCTCTGGGGCTCTGCTTACAGCTTACAATCGCCTCCCGTATTTGGTCCAGGCTCTTTTTTCTCAAATACAACTTCTTGACGTGGTTGCATAGCGCGTCCATAGTTCCAAATTTGACCTCCGCTATACGAGAGTATGCGGATCCCAGCAATCTCATCTTTACGCATTCTAATACGTTTTGAGTTATGTCGGCATTTGGCTCCACTAAAAGTTCTCTTTCGACCATTTTGCATCCTTGTATGAATCGGCAAACCTCCGACGATAAGTCAGGGCCCTCGGTGCCGAAAAAGGTAGGCACCGTGTTGTTTACAATTTTTGTGATTTCGGAAAGGGCTGGTGTTCTGACTGCCATATTAGCTTCTGTACTCTGCACTGGTCTGGGTGATGGTGACCGCCTCTCTAATAATTCTTGCGCCGTAGATATTAGTCTGTTGAATTCGACGGCTACGTTATTATCTAGGCTCCCTGTTACTTCAAGTTCTTCGAACTGCTCCTTATAACGTGCCAAATCACAAAATTTTTTGATTTTAGTTTCCGTAGTGTAGCCCCTGCTACCAGCTTTCCGCGCGTTACTTATAATACTCTTTATTGCCTCTATTAGATCTAATGCACTTGCTTCCTCCTCGGATAGTCTTATATCTTGGGCTTCTTTCTTGTCCGCGTAGCTGATATCGTCCAGAGTTTCCGTTACAGCCACAGAAGGGATTCTAGTGTCTTTGTGCCCTGAGTGTATTTTAAGTTCCTTGCTTAACGAAGGAGTGGGCGACCTCGCCCTATGAATAATATCCAACTCTCGACGCGCGTTCTCTAATGCTGTCTGGAGCCTTTCTATTGTATCGTCTTTTGTCTCTATTAGCTGTTTCTGTTTCAACTGTTTTTTAAAGTCCTTATCACTTAATCCTTTGTCTTCTAATTTTTTCACTAATTCCGCGTTTTCTGTAACTACCTCTTCTAGTAAATTGTCCGTATAATTAATTTGTTGTCTTAATTTCTTACAACTTGCTTCCAACAATTTCTTGGTTTCCTCTAAGTCCTCTATTTTCTTGATATATTCTACTGATTGATCTCTATTTAATTCTCCCACTAATTGCAGAACGTAACTTACTTCATCTAACTTTGTTAATTTTTGATACCTGATTATATCCTTATGGTGTTTAATAAATTCCTTATCTGCATTTAGTTCCTTCAATTTTGTCCACGCAAGGACCTGCAAGCTATCCACTGAATAGCTAAACGTGCCTAGTTCTGTTATTAATTCGTCCGTTTTAGTCTGCGGGTCCATTAAAAAGTAAATAACAATTTTATAATTTACTCACCAATACCTTGTGGTACATTTTTTTCCTTTGTTTAAATTTCACAGTTAAAATAAAACTTTTCCAGTAGTTTTGTTTGTTTAAACTTTATATATTATATTTCAAATGTTCTAAAATAAAAAAAAATAGCGTATATTTTTTTTTGTTATTGTAACAACCGTGCCTTCCCGACAGTACAATCACAAAACCACCCAGCTCAAAGGTCGCTAGAATTTAGTCGTTATTGAACTGTATGATCCTGTGGCAATGTCTTAGAAGGATACGTTCCCGTGTGGTATTTCCACCAATGAAGTTTGAACAAGCCAAAAGTTGCTAGAATTTAGTCGTTATTGGCTTGCTCTTACTAAACTGATGTCATACAAGACAAAACGGCACTTTTGTTGTTTGAATAACCGCGTAAATATATTCACGCGCTTACCGGCTGCGCCAAATGTTATAGTATATCCGTATTGCTACAGATATACTATTTGTTTTATAGTAACCCTGGAGGATCCCGTAGGATGCGCAGGGCTCTATTAATGACAGTTATACAGCCTATAGTACACCAATCCTCGAGGGTCCCGTAGGAATCGTAGGAGGTGCCAATAAATAGACTGTGGTTTATTTAGTTATTATATTCTTTATTTACTAACCTGGAGGGTCCCGTAGGAATCTCAGGCCGATCTTTTATAAAGTGTATATTTAATACAATAACAATAACTGTTTAAACCAAACTGTGTCTTATTCTAAAACTTATTAACTATTTATATTAAAAAACCTACAGACAATACTGCTGACTGGGAAAATCAATCATTGGTTACAAACCAATGATTGCGTAACTGCCAGTCAGCACTATTGCCGGTTCATTCTTATTTCTTAATAATTTTGCTGACCAGCGGAAGTCTGCAGGTGTTGCACAACCGCTAGTCAGCATTTTGATGTTATTAACTTATGACCT
Source organism: Sarcophaga caerulescens (assembly GCA_927399465.1). Lineage (NCBI taxonomy): Eukaryota > Metazoa > Arthropoda > Insecta > Diptera > Sarcophagidae > Sarcophaga > Sarcophaga caerulescens. The sequence continues at coordinate 141,234,178 of OV656872.1, read as the reverse complement.
ACTTAAAGTAAATTTAAATTTGAAGTTGCGAGGGTGACTCACAACACCCTCCTTTCATCCTATTCCCTCTATTTCCTTCCCTCTCCAAGGACGTTGTACAATGGGTCAATTTCGACCTCCGGGTATTGTACTTGTCTTAACGGACAAGTACACGTCCTTTAACCTAACCTAACCTAAGAACTTTAAAAAATTCTTGCCTATAAGCGGGAAATTCTTATATCGAATTCCCGAACCTTGGAGCAAATACCACGTGCCATTAAAGCTCATAGAATTATGTATATTTGTCCAATTTACAGTATTGGCTTCGTATTCAATAAAATGCCGGCTGGTCGGAGGGGGCTTTGTTAATTTTCAACAATTCGGTGTGGTGAACAAAGTTGTAATTTGCGAAGGAGGAAATTGTTGAAGAAGATACGTTCTCAGCAGACTTTTAAGGCAAGTCAAGAGTCCTATTATAGTATTAACTAGAAAGGCACGAGACGTGCACAAGGACAGATTATTAGAAGAAGAACTTTGCAAATTACTAAAGGCGAACATAGGTGGATTGTACATTTTCTATCAGAAATCAATTATCTGAGATTGCGTTGCCACAGTTGGTTACGACTTCAGAATGGGACAGATTGCAGCCTCTGCCTCGAGGAGAATGAAACGATAAGGAACATTCTATGGAATTGCATTGCCCTGTCGAGTTTTTTCCACCTTTTTTAAATAAATCAGCCGTATGGCGTTATGAGTGACTATTGACTTCCAATAGCTGTTATTGTGCTATTTTATCGCGCATAACCCAATGACTTAACATGTCCGCATAAAAGAATATCCTGAAACGTTTAATCACATGAACGCGGTGTATAGTAAGAAGTACAATTCAAGACAAAAGTGACTGTTAAATAATTAATAATTTTTTTCTACTTGAATTTAACTTAAAACACGGAACAACAATTTTCTAAATATTTTTGGTTTTTTTTTAAATTATTTTTCATTTATGATACTCGTACATATCGTACTCATGTATGTTTGTATGTATTTTTAAATAATTCCATCTTTATAACAACATTTAAAAAAAAAAAAAAAAAAAAAAAAAAGAATAAAGGGATTACGATTACGAATGAAAATTGCAAACATCAGTCTCACCATATAAAACAACATTTGAACAGTTTTTAGAAGACCGCCTGTGGTGTTTATTTCTTAAGGAAATTATAATAGAAACTCATAAACCTCAACAAATTCAGTCAATATATTTTATGACAAAACTACATATATTTTTCATTCTTAAGTTATATTTATTCTTTAAGTGCTGACTGAGTGACAAATATAAATGCAAAGTGTGGTTCTTCTGTCGGTAGTTTTTTTTTAGATTTTCTATGATGAGGCTGTTGAAAAGCTATATTATTGGACGAAAATATGTAATTAAGGAGGGCGACTTTATGAGTGATTGCCTGCTTAAAGCAGCCGATGTTCCACAGGGTTGCATACTGGCACAAGTTTTATATTTAAGATTGAAAATTCATACGCACAGTTCTGCGTTTGCTGGCACTGCATGAAGACCTCCAACGAAGCATCTTGGTATTTACAGGACCACATTTTCCAGCTAGTGTAGTAGTGACATCTTTGGAGATTAAAGCTACGAAGTTAAACGTGCTTGTCGCACGAATAAATAACTATATTGTGTCTTAAGTATTGCATATTAAATACCTTGGTATTCACCTTGATAGGTGCTTGACTTGGACGTTTTCTTTTGCAGCAAGATTAGCCCCAAATTAAATTGAAACTTTTTGAGATATATATTGGCTAATCTCCTGCTTAAGATTGAACTGTAAACTCTTGCTGTATAATACAGTTATGAGGAACTGCCTGAGGTCAAAGATTCAAAGACGCCAAAATAAGATCTTACGCATGATTCCAGTAGCTGCATGGTAAATCAAAAATTTAAATATACATATGTATGTACATAAGGACCTCAACGAGCCAACTGTCAAGTCGAAGATTAAAATGTATTCTGAGAAAAACTAAAAGAAGTTCGCATTCCATTCAAATTCCTTTACTTGTAATATATTCAAATATCATGACCACATTTGTCTTAAGAAGAGGGACACTGCACTCCTGATCCCCACATGACATACAAAATTGCTTAGAAATGTAAAAAGCTATGACAGTTGGAATCGGACCCAAGCGATTGACCGATAATAAATATTGAAAGTACCGCGATAATAAAATCAATCGTATTTTATTTCATTCATCTTTTGCCATAGTCCTTTTCAAAGACATGTTTGTACGTTCTTGACACTGCCCGTTCCATTTGTTTTTATGTCATAATATGTACATACATATGTACATAATACCTACATACATACATACATATTTGAATGAAGTGACGAAAATGACGCTAAGTAAGTTACCAACAAAGGAATGTATTTTTTTTATGTTTTTCTTTTTGTTATTATAATAACGTTTTTGTTATACATTTAGACAGTGGAGTTTTTGAGAATAAAAAATAAGTTTAAAGTATATTTTATAAATATTTTTGCTTTACAAAAGAAGAGTGAGAGAGCGAGAGAGCCCAGGAAAAAATGAAAATTTGTAAAGAATACCATAAAAATGTCGCAATAAAAAGCAGTCCGTCCTTATTAGTAATGTAAACAAATTTTAATGTATTCTTCTATTCTGTATATATGTAGTATGGACTTGTTTTCATTCATTTATTTGCGTTGTATTCATTTGGAAAGAAAACGTTGTTTTCCACTTTAACAGTTGTATTTTTAAATAACTGCATTTGACAAATTGCAGAATCTTATATTGACCGTTATGTTTACAGCATTTTTTTGGGAGTAGTTATACAGGCTCATTCAATATCAGATTCTGCAGGAAAAGCATACATCGTAGACAGGTTTAAAAAGAGTCGCATGCATACATTTCACATTTATTTTACCATTAGGATGTACAGTATTCCCTGGATGTAAGCACTTCCAAAAATGATTCCAGGGCAGTGCTTATAAGCGAGGAATTCTTATATCGAAATCCCGTACGCGGGAGCAAATAACCATGTGTCATTCAAGCTGATAGAATTCTATTCGTTTCACTGCTGTTAATGGCTTCGTATTCTATGGAAGGCGGGCTGGTCGGAGGGGGCTTTGAACATCTTCTACAGTTTAGTGTGGTGAACAAAGTTGTAATTTGCAGGTCCTCAGTGTCGCTTCGGAATCAGCGTGAAGAAATTACTGAAGGTGGTGGATCCGCAGCAGACTTTATAGACACAGTCAAGAGCCCTATTGTAGCATTAACTGGGTAGAGAATCACGCTGTTGACTGGCCCGAGACCAGTACCTGATCATATTAGTAGAAGAAGAGCTTTACAAATTACGAAAGGCGGACATTGGTGGATTGTAAGTTTTCTATCAGGAATAATTTATCTGAGATTGGCGTTGCCTCAGTTGTTTATGCCTTCTGGATGGGACAGAGCGCAGCCTCCGCAGGAAAATTCTATGGCATTGCGCTGTTCAATTTTTTTTACTACTTTCTCCAATAAATCTGCCGTATGGCATTAAGGGTGAATATTAGCTTCCAATGACTCAAGAAATCCAGAAACGTTTAATCGCACGAAAGGGGGAGCTAGACAACCGGATCAATTTTGGAAAGAAAGTTGTTACAAAACGGGTGCGTATAAATGATATTGAATAAATTTAAAGTATAAAGTACAATTTTTCTCTTTTATAAGCGGGGAATGTTTAAAATCGGGACGCATATATCGTAATAGTTCCAGTACATTCTGAAGCAAAAGTCAAGATTGCATAAGGGGGAAATTATTATTTCCGGCGTGTTTATATCCGGAGAATACTGTATTTGATTAAAGTTTTGATTTATGTAAAGAGTAATAAGGGAAACTATGTGTATATAGCAATCTAAAAATATGAACATTTTTTATATCCAAATTATTGATGGCATACACTTTAAAACATAATATGCTTAATAACAACCCATAGATGTTAACTTGACATTTTAAGAAAATGAAGAATTAAAAATAAAAAAACAATCGTTTGTTTATCTTCGAAATCTAGACTTTTGTTATAATTTCCTTAATAAAAATGAAAAAAAAGAATTGAACATGCACTTGACTTACGGTTAGATTTTGAATGGTATCGCGATAGTAAAGAAGTAAAAACAAATGAAACGAGCAAACGAAACGATGGAATTAAAAAGTCTTCCTATCTAAAATGGAAGAAAACATTTTCATAATAACAAATAGCGAACGAATACGAAGAATTTTTTGTTTATAGTTTATATAAAGCAGAATTTGCTACTTTTCCAAACAACCAGCTGTGAAACAAGCAAACCTTACGAACAATTTCTTTGTGGTTGATGCGGCGACACATGCAGCGGCTATAAGTTTTCTCAAAACTAGAAACGCGTAAACTTTCTTTAAAGAAATAAGAAAACATTTTCATTTTGTAGAATTTTTTTAGGTTCATGCCCGTTTTTTCTTATTCAACTCCAATGTTACGAGTAGAAAAGTTTTTTTTTTGTTTTGTTGAATGTATGAGAAAATGGCATAAAACTTTAGAAAAGTGCACAAGTTGGCTGCTATAATAAGAATTGAATTTCATGGATTTTAAATCTGCAAGTTTTGGGAAAGATTTTCAATCAATTGAAATAAATTTTCAATTTTGAAAAATGTGAAACCAGCGACTGCAGACATTTCTGAAGTTGCGTGTTAAACAACATTATTAGGTTTCATTTCATTTAAATTATATCACTTTGACATTTAGTTCAAGTGTATGTACGAGGTGTGATCAAAAAATAACCGTTACTTTCAAATTTCGTGAGTTACGTACAGATGTTCGATTTTCGCATTTTTTTTTTTTTTTGTTATGTTGGTACACATGTCTGTTATATATGTTGACAATATCAGCCATTTTGAATTGTCAGTTTGTTTTTGACAGATAAAAAGGTTAGTCGTGTTTTGGTGTGCTCTTCGATTTTTTACTATTCGAAAAAATGGATCAAAGGAACTGTATTAAGTTTTGTGTAAAAAATGAAATTAAATGTGCAAGGACATTTGAAATGTTGACTGTGGCGTTTGGCGAGTCTACTATAAGCAGAACACAAGTTCAATTGTGGTATAACCGGTTTAAGGAAGGCCGAGAAGACGTGACCTCTTCGTGATGCATTGCATGTTCTTGAATCTCATGTGGATTGGTATTGTCCCAAAATCGACAATTTTGTTTGTGCACGACTTATATTAAAGAAATAAAACCTCAATTTCAATTGCTTAGTTCTCTTTCTTTATTTTTTAAATATGGTCTTAAGACTAAATTCTTAAAAATATTCTAATAATGACTAGAGCTAAACAACGCAAGCAAAAATGCTTACGTTACTGTCTGGCAAAATGTAATTCAAATCTCATGTTGATTCTGCTATACTTTACCAGCCTATAATATTTGTTTGAGAATCGGGAGGTAACTCACGTACCCATTCGTCTAGAAATAGGCCACATCGCTAAACTTGATTTATCAAGAATAGTTAGAGTCATTTGTTAACATTTTTCAATTTCCATTCAGACAACACAAGTCGTTGTCACTGGTCGAATTTATCCATTGCATATGTTGCAAACGCAGTTCGTTTAAGGCTATCGTAAAATGGGCGAAGTGCGCGCTACGCAGACTGAACAGAACACCCAGCTCGATGATATAACTACGGATTTGCATGAGTTGTTGAATGCTGCATCCGTCCATGATTGTTTGCCAAAACACACTAAATAAATGACAACTAATTTGACAGATGTAATTTGATTGATGGTCGTTATCGACTGTAAAAATTCGGAAGTCCCTGTGAATTAATGTGTTCAAAAAATAAAGAAATTCGGAAATATTCAGAAATAAAGATTATGTATTACACATAATATTTGAATATATAAAAAGCATGTATCAGAAGTCACCGTATTTTTTTTTTTTTTTTTTTTTTTTTTTTATTAATTATTAGTAGTATTTTTAATACTTTTACATTACATTTATTATATAATATTTAAATCAATCATTAATTTAAAGCTCTAATTTAGTTAACATTGTTATATCTAATAAGATTCACAATTTTCTTTCTAAAAATATTAATATTTTCTTCATTTTTTATACTAGATGGCAGCATGTTGTACTCTCTAAGTCCTTTGTAAAATAGCGAACGTTGCGTTGCATTAGTATCTGATCGTTGTAATCTGAATTCATTGTTATTCCGTAGATTATATGGTTGAGAATCGCCAACATATTGTAATTGCTCAACTAGATAGTCAGGTGCATTGCCCATATCCATTTTCTTGACGAATGTCAGTGTCGTTAACTCTATTCTTTGCCGAGTGTTCATCCATTTTAAGGTGTCCAACATATATTGTATTGAAGTAAAACGGTTGCATTTTAAAATAGTTCGCATAGCCTTGTTCTGTAATTTTTGTAACCTATTTATTTGCTCATCTGTGCAGCACGTATATAATATAGTTGATCCATACTCAAAATGAGGTTTAACAATCGTATTGTATACGTTTATCGCTGTCATTATTGAGAGTTTATTTCTAATACGTTTAAAAAATCCTTTTTTCTTTCCAATTTTTTTACATATATATTCTAAATGTTCTTTGAAATTTAAATCTTTATCTATTAAAAAACCCAGATATTTTATTTTATTTACTTTTTCGATTATCACATCATTTATCTTAAAAGGTATATTATTGTTCATATTGATTTGCATTATCTTTGTTTTAGTAGGTAGTGTGTTGGCTTATTAGACGTAAGGCCACGGTTCAAACCCAAGGTTAGACATCAGAACGAAATATAAAGAAAATATTTCTTCGGCGACTTCCTCTCAGCAGATTTCTGGCGAAAATTCTGAGAGTAAATAAATTTGCCATGAAAAGTTTCTCAAAAATCTGTCGTTCGGAGTTGACTTTAAACTGTAGATCCCGCCACTCATGTATAACATTAACACACACAACATAAGTGGTGTGAGAAGCTAGGTCGTAATCCTGACTGAAAGGTTGTAATGACTAATATACTAATATGTATATTTCAGACACACGTTTTTGTACCAAGATTTGCAAATTATGTTGCACAAATTATGCTTGTTGTACCTATTTCGGACAGTATTTTAATTTAAATATAAATATTGAAATTTTATTCTTCAAAAATTTAATAAATTTTTTAAGAATTTGTATTCGATATCCATGTGTATGTATGTACTTATGTGTGCATATGAATTTGTTTCGTACAAAAAATTCAAAACGTGAACAAACTTAATCAACGTAAACCAAATACATTCAAACATATGTATATACAATATTTGATGATAGAAAAGCAAAAAAAAAAAAAAAAAATTTGAAAATGAAAAAAGAATAACGTATACAAAGAATCGAAAAGCTTTCGCTTAACAGTAAAAGTTTTTCCATTATTTGAAGATTAGAGTCTAAAAACATTTACCATGACGTTAAATTTACCACATTTTTATGACAACACAATATGCTGAAGGAGAAGAGAAAAGAAACAAAAAAAAAAAATTAACAAAATATATAAAAAACTTACATTAAAAAGTTTTTTTGGACCTGTCTATTTTGTTGTTGTTGCTTTGTAGTAGTATTTATTAAGATATGGATGTGAACACAGGAATACATACATAGATATGTGCAAGTACAGTAAATGTACAGTACAATACGGCTTGTACAACACAGTAACAACAACAATTCGTATTAAATCTCAAACAATCTGCTGTTGATTTCTCCTCACATAAAAATGAAATGAAAATAAGTGAATATGCCGGCATACATATAAGAGGAAAAAGTATTTAAAGAAATGGGGTGTCTAAAGGTATACGTTTATATTGTATTTTAATTAATATTATCATATCTCGTACATACATACATATATTATGATATATTTCTTATTTAGATATAATCAAGCACATTTTTATTTATCCATGCATACAGGTGTATATACTCGTACATATGTATACATATGTACATATATGTATATGTATATTATCATTATAGCCATGTACCATATACATATACATAAGTAGAAATATAAGAGTTAATCGATCCCTTATTACACGCTCGGACGATAATGTTGTAATTATCAAAACGTATCTTATCATCACGTATGTATTTAAGGAAATGCAAAATAAAAATTGATAAAGATTGGCTTAATTTCAACGAATTTAAAATCTTATTTTAAACTCTTTAAAATAATATGTGAACTAACTTTGGAAAGCGAAAAGCTGAAAATAAAATTTACAGTGTCTAGACTAATATGAATATAAATTACATTTTAACTTCGGAGATTAAGGTACTATAGTTTTGGCGAAAATTCTATTTAAATAAGCCTTTATGTTTGTGGCATTTTTTAATACTTTTTATGGAATACATACATACATACGTATGTAAAATTTGGAAATATTGTCCAACAACGAAATGTAAATCAATAGAAATTAATTGTAATATGATTTGTTAACATAATATTTCTCATATTTTCTTTGAGAGATTGGAATAAAATTTGAAAAAAAAAAAAAATAAATTTCGATGTATTTCTTCTTGCTGCAATTACTCCTTTGTTTAAAGTCATATCTGTTATGTTAAGTATTCAGCTGCATCTTCTATTGAAGTTATAAGTGAAGAGTTTAGTTATCTATAAAAATATATGTCATATGCAATAAGTATATATTCTAAGAAAGTCCCTTGAGGACAAGGAAATATTTTTGTGTTTAAATTTATTAACGTGTACATACGAACAAAATCTGCAGAATTGCCAATATACTGGCTTAAATTAAACATATCAGGTCAATGAAAATGCGTTTGAAATAATGCCATATTACATCGTTTAGAGTATTTTATACTCAACTTTCCTCTCATGCTATGCAATACACATGAATACAATGTTTGCGCAAAATATACACATTCATACGTATGCATATATATATTAAGTTAGGCATATATTTTTATATTTCATATATAAAGACGCTTAAATTGTTTGGTTTCGCTATTGAAATCTAGTCTTATCGTCAAATTTACAAGCCATTAGATTTAACTATACTTATATACATACATACATACATATGTATGTATGTATGTTCCAAGGGTGCTAAGAAATTTTGCACACTGCTTAATAACTTCTCTTATATTTACAGTATAAGCATACGTCTATATACATACATACAAATGCACAAAAAAAAAATTCTGTATATGTATGCTAGCAATAAAGCTTTAAATTTAAAAGAATATTTGATATATATTTGGTATTTGGAGTTGTACAGGTCAAAAGGAGAATTGTGTACACGGGATTCTAAAATGAAAATAGAAAAATATATTCTTTCTAAATAATAATAAGTATAAATGCATCTTTTATTACAGACAAAGGATTTTATTGTCGTGGTAAAGCTAACACATTGAAGAATTCAGGAGTATTAATGAGTTATGCGATGATTTGATGGAAGCCCTCAATTTGACTCAATGCACGAACTAACATGTAAAATTTAGTCATCAATAAAGTAAACATAATCAGATGTACATATGTATATAGATAATGTGAATATGTTGAATTGAGGTCCCCTTGTACCACCTAGTCATTGTAGACTTCTCTCACATAGTTATCAGGAATGCTCTCGAATGAAAAGGAGCTTCAATAAGGCAATAAGGATAGAATATCTGGTAGAAGCCCCATATAATAACGTAAGCTGCAGTAGTAGTAGTACAAGAAGAATCACTAGCGAGTGATACATTTATTGTCGCTACTGGTGTGATATGGGGCTATTTTCTATAACATCTGCTCTCCAATATAGTTTTATACAACACCAGAAATAGAGTATGCCGTGGTGAGACGGTATTTTCGTGAGGTTTTCGGACAAGACTTGAAGATCTCAATTATGGATATAATATTTACATACTCACACCCAACTGCTACGACTTGGTTTCAAAGGGCAAGCAGTACAAAATAAAACTAGAAATGGTGATCTATAATTCAGCAGAGCAAATACCAAGCCAATGAATATAAACTCCACAATTCCGCGAATTTCATCATTAATTTCATCACATAACTGGGCAGTATGTTGGGAACTAATGGCGGTTCTAGTGATGGTATACGAAATATTAATAACCCTGGCAAGCGGTCATGTGGTATCCAGAATCCCATATGATGTTACATACATACGTAATTGGTTATTACAACCCTTCAGTCAGGATTACGACCTAGTTTCTCACACCACTTATGTCGTGTGCGTTAATTTTATACATGAGCGGCGGGACCTACAGTTTAAAGTCGATTCCGAACGACAGATTTTTGAGAAACTTTGGCAGTTTCATTTACTCTCAAAGTTTTTTGCCAGAAATCTGCTAAGAGGAAGTCGCCGAAGAAATATTTTCTCATATTTTCGTTTTGATGTCTGACCGGGGGTTTGAACCCGGGTTTTACGTCTAATAAGCCAACACACTACCTAATAGACTACGACGACTTCATATGATGTTTCTCATACAAAAAAAAAAGACATTTTGAATTCCTGCTTTAAATCGGTACTTTCGCTGTGGATACGCGCTGGAATGTAGTCACTCGCAACTTTAATTGGCGGCAAGTTTTAACTAACCGATGTACATATGTGAAGTATCTTGGTTATATTCTGTCCTCTATAAATATCAACGAGAGGTTGTGGCGTGAACAAAGCAAAATCTAATAAGATTTGAATTTCTTTACGTTTTACGAAGACCTACAGACAATATAACAACAATTGCTATCCAATGGTAATATAAGCCGCCGTAGTGTAGTAAGTAGTGTGACGGCTTATTAGACGAAAGGCCACGGTTCAAACCCCAGGTCAGACATCAAAACGAAATATGAAAAAAAAAATATTTCTTCGGCGACTTCATCTCAGCAGATTTCTGGCAAAAACTCTGAGAGTAAATAAAATTGCCATGAAAAGTTTCTCAAAAATCTGTCGTTCGGAATCGACTTTAAACTGTAGGTCCCGCCACTCATGTATAAAATTAACGCACACAACATAAGTGGTGTGAGAAACTAGGTCGTAATCCTGACTAAAGAGTTGTAATGGCCAATTATGTATGTATGCTATCCAATGGTATTCCAAAGATAACCGAAGAAGGGGTAGACTATCGCCTTAATGGCTCCGTAAAATTGAGGCAGGAGCAACTGGTCAGAATAAGAACTGAAATAACATTAAAGTATCGGAGTCGGCTTTAAACTGTACGTCCCGCCACTCATGTATAAAATTAACACACACAACATATGTAGGTGGTGTGAGAATTTATGTAGTAATCCTGATTGAAGGGTAGTAATAACCAATTATGTATGTACATACATATGTATGTATGTAATTGATTTTTAGAAGAATATGTTTTAAAATATATTTCAAAAATGTACATACAAAAAATAAAGATGAAACAAAAATTTAATAAAATTGAAGTAAACTGAAAAATTTGATTTCATTTTGTAACAACAAGTGTTAATCACAACGACAACATTTAGTGCTTTTTCGCTCATGTTTTTTTTTTCTTGCGTTTGCCTTGTTTTCCAGCGAATGTCTGTCAGTAAAAGCGATACTTTGTAGATTTCGATAGCATTTATTGATTGCCGTTATCACATGTCATGGCATTTGCTTCAATTTAAATTGTATCAATTTTGTTATTTTTTTTTTATGACAGTCTCTGTTCACATTGTTATTATTTGCATGATGGAGAACGTGTGTACAAGTGTCATGCATGAAAGTTTATACGCTCAAATAGATTTTCAATTAATATTAAGCAAACCACAAATGGTTTGTGAAATTAAAAAAAAAAAAAGAAAATAAATTGATTTATATTTTGGAAATTAATTGATTGTAAATTGAAAAATCAAAATTAAAAACCTGTCTATTGGCTTTAACAGATTTTATGGCAAAATTCCATAAAAGATTTCTTCTTATTAAATTATTTTTATTTTGTTATTACTTCTTTAAGGTATTCTTTTTATCATCTTAGAGAGAGGGAAGAAAGGAAAGTCAAAATTCTTAAGCGATTAATGTAGGAGCTATGAAGACTCATTATAAGTTTGTAGTTTTGTTTTTTGAGGACTTTTAAAAACCAATACTCCACCACCCTCTTTAAAGTTAAAAAACAATTTAAAGCGGCAAAAATGTTTCATCAAAAACCATGTTCAAATAACTTTTAAAAAGAACCGCAAAACTTAAAACTTTTCTAACAACGTATATGGGCCACGTTTGAAAAATTGTCTGCAGAAACAAAAACCCAAAAATAAAAACACAGAAACAAAAGCAAATAAATGAAATCCGCTATCTGAAACTGTTTCCAACAACTTTCAACTCATGGAGAAAAAATCTTATAAACAATTTAGGGGTCGTTGAGTGGCCAACATCAACAGGGCTAAAGCCCACAACAAAACAAATTGTTGATGCTAACAAAAAAAAAAAAAAAAAACAAAAAAAAAAGAAAGAAACAAAAATAAAAAAACGTATTTAATTAAAGCTCTACGCATATTTAAAAGTATTTTTTTCCCTTTTTTCTTTGCCTAGAAAATGCTTGAAGAGAAAAGGGAATTAAACAAAACATAAAAGGTAAAGGAAGAAGAAAAAACCCCGTAAGCATAAGGACAGATTAAAATAATGAATTTATGGATTAAAAAGATTAAAAATAGAGCACGGCTCTGTTTCAACTCATTCTGAGAATCTAAATAAAAATTTGATTAATACTACAAAATGTTTTATAAAAAATATGGAGAATTTAACAACAAGTTTAACAAGGTTTTTAGTGAAATTTAAAAAAAAGGAGCATTTTAATCAAACCACAAACTGAAGGCAAAACAAACACTTGCACACAAATACTACGATATGTTTTAAGTAATCAGGACAGGAAGCCGGAGGAACACTTTTACAGAAAACACAAAAAGAAAAATAAAAAAAAAACAATAAAGAAAACAAAAGCAAAAACAACTCAAAAACATATTTATAACAACAGCAGTAAGAACTCAAAATAAAATTGAAGTAAGGAGAAAGTTTTTTTGAAAGGGAAGGAAATAAGTAGAGTTAGCCGGAAGCGGAAACCCACAATTACCGCTTTTAAGTACACAAAAACATACAAAGAAAAAAAAAAAATAACAATTATTCTTGTATTCAAGTTTATAAGTAAAGGAATGTATGTCTGTCTCCATTCTTCTATACCCATAGAGGATAAGTATAAATTTTTTTAAAATACCACCTAAAATTCTTCTCACTTTGATAATGTTCGTCTCGTTTTTTTTTTATTAAATTTTGCCTAAATTGATGAATATATGGGGATTTATGATGAAATATTTTAAAATTAGCTCTTTTCGCCTTACTGGGTACGAACATTTACAATTTTGTAAGCTGAAATAGTATTTGGAACAAAAAAAAAAAAGCAAAATTTATTTTTAACAAAAAGGATGAATTTGTAATATATATCGGATGGGTCATATATCGGTTTACATTTGAACCATCGGTTTTTTCGAATATGGCAATACTTATCTCATTCTATTCTGCCACAATTATCTCCACTGAACATAATGAATCGATTTACACTTGAGCAACGTTGGGATTCATTAATTAGCCGAAATGGTGATGTCAAATGACCGAAATAATATTCCATTTCTGACCGGAAATTGTACTTTACAACAAAAAAGTAAATATGGCAAAATTTCAAACCGTTTTTGTTTTATTGCATTTTTAAATTAAAACTTTTAAATGGCCCACATTCTATTATAACTATAATATATGTATATACATACATACTACATACATATACACATGTATACATAATTATTATTAATTTAAAAAAAAAAAACTTTAGAAACGACAAATTGTCAATCTTGTATATTTGACACACGCTAATTTATACTCATACGAAAAAAAACACACATTTTTAGAGTTGTTATTCGTTATTCTAGTTTACAATACACTGTTGTTAAAAATGCTTAAATCCTTAAGGATATAAATGTGAATTAAAAGCATTGTTGTACTTATTTCTCCGACAAAATTATTAAACAAAATGGCGATTAAACTATTATACCCTCCATAGTCAGACAGATTCATTTTGATCCCCTGTCTTGTAGAAGCAGACTTTTAATATGTTTTGCATGACTGCAAATACTCGTAGTGTATGGACAGCATGTTGAACCAGCTAATAAGAGAGTGTAAGTGCCCAAATAAAGCAATGTGTTCTTATGTATTTTGTCCTTTGCCTGCATGTCTGATTCCTCGGGAAACCAGGAATGTGCGAATATAATTTGCATTCTAAGCCGAAGAGTTTTAAACAAAAGAATAAAAGTATGTACATATGTATAAATATATTGGAATAGACAAACTACAACACTAATTTATGGTTCTGCAAACATGTATGGTTAAACAGTTGAATGAAGAATCAGTTCAATTAATATGAATTAATGTACACAGTTTTTATTGTTAGTAAAGTAAAATAAAAATAAAATAATTAATAATAATATATAATTAATATATACATACATACATGTACATAATAGCTCATTACAACTCTTCAATTAGGATTACGACCTAGCTTCTCACACCACTTATGTTGTGTGTGTTAATTTTACACATGAGTGGCTGGTTCCTACAGTTTAAAGTGGTCGTAATCCCGACTGAAGGGCTAACCAATTATGTCTTTATGTATGTAATTTAATAGATGTAGCTTCAACTAGATGACCGTTATTAATAGTCAAGGTTTGTCCCTCGTTAGAACACCCGTTAGTAGAGTATCTCTTAAGTTAAATAATTTTCTTGCTATTGTCCACTTAAACAAAAGCGCATACAGTTCTTTGATTAGTCAATTCGTTTTAGCGGGTTTTCCGCTGAAACGTTAGAGAATCATAAAGATCGGAACAACGAAATATTATTACGACTATTAATACGTGTTATTTTGTGTTTGTAAATAAATATGAATTTAATGCTCTCTCTGGTCATGCTATAAGCCTCTTCCTTTATAGTGTGTTGTTAGCTGAAAAACTTTTTAGTAAAATCCTAAATATTGTTGACAGGACACCACTACTACCATTGCCATATTTACCACCATCAGTCACTAGACGTAAAAGCTTTTAAGCTGTTTTTTGGTTAATAAAAATAAAAACAAAATGATTATTAAAAAAAACCTGGCTACCTCTACAGAGAGTATTTAATGCTTTGCATATTTGCGTGTGTATGTATTGTACTTGTTTGTGTTTTCAAGCTGTTTTGTATTTGATGGAAGACAACAACATCGAAATAACGAACGTTAACTTTATGTTGTTGTTGTATATATTGTCTCTTTATTGCAAATGAGATCGTGGCAATAATGGTAAAAAAGGCTTAAAACCAAACCAGGCCGCCTTATGTCCAAAAAGTAAACTTTTAACATAATTTTGCATAAATTTGTCGCTAAAATTCTTATTTCATGAAGTTTTTTTTTTTTTTTTTTTTGTTCTTGATGTAAATACTGTTGTTTCCAATATGAAGCCCTATGCATGTAGTTGTTCTGCTGTGCTGTGTTGTTCTTGTTGTGTACGCAACACAGATGGTATTTACATAATTTATATCATGGTTTTAAACGAAAAATCTTTGCAAACATTCGCTTGTTTCTTTACATTTTTTTTTCTTTTTTGAGTGGAAGGGAGCAGGAGCAGGAGCAGGAGCTGAATAGAGAGATCGCTTGTGAATAATAATAATGTGAAGAAAAATAAGTGTTTGTTTCGAAGGCTGTTTCAATTTTATAAATGAAATGTTACTCTACGAAAACAAACTTTTCGAGTCTCGTATAGACGTTTTAACGGTTGAATAAATTAGTACCCACTTATTGTGGCATAATTAAATAACAGCAGACGAACAAACAAGAAGAAGTATGTTTCGTTATCGCGTTTATCTAGTTGATAGTCTATGGAATTAAATTAAATTTTACAGTGTGTGTTACATGACACAAAATTTTAAATTAAAATATTCCTGTTACAATTTCTATTCAACAAAATGTGGTTTATAGAGTATATTTTTTCTTTAAAATTCATCTTTAAGAATATAAAATAGCGCCTACGTGTATCATTATTTTATTAGGTTAGTTTAGGTTACGTTGCGTTTGGAGGTGTTCACAGATTAATTTAAAAAATTAAAAAAAGAGGATGTAAAATTGCGAAAATAGCAACAATGTTTGCTAATTTTATTTGTAAATACATCATTACAATTTATATATGTATGTATATGGCTGTAAGGCAAGTGTTTTCAATTAAATGTACATGCACGTATGATGAAAGAACTTCATTCAACCTGTATTGTCATGTCACAATCGATATCTGAACTGGTGCTAAATTAACTTTTCGAAATTGCAAATATTGTAATAAATGTAATCGCAAGAGTAGCTTTTTTCGTCTAGCTACGGCTATGGCTTCACATAGGGCCTGGTGTTGTACAATATCTTAGTCTGAGACATAGAAATTGATTTCTTTGAACACGTACATACATTTGCTGCATTTTTATACAGTCTTCTTTCACTCTTACGTTTCATGGTTTTTTTTTATAATTTTTTTGATATTTTTGCGTTTATTTCGATTTTTTTTACGTTTTTATACCTATTTCAGGTGTCGCAGAAATTTAGCTGTGTTTACATCTGATATTGGATATACATATGTATGTAGGTGCGTGTGCTGTTTCTGTTTGTAAATGCTCTTATCGTCACGTAACAGTTTGACGTGTCTATTATAGAAGATTAGAGATTTATTAAAATTTAATAAATAATTTTTGGTTTTCAATATTCTGAGGATAAAAATTAAACGGAATTTTTGGAAAAGCATTTAAAATTTTTTTACGTAGATTTCTAATAAGGCCCACTAAAATTCTACATACATACTATATATGTATACATATGTATGTATGCATACTCATAAGGATTATATTTGGTGGTAAAATAAAAACGAATAGAAATTTAATTTTCATTAATCATGTGCAACATTTTTTTGCAATGCGTATTTAATTCATATATACAGTCAAAGAAAAAACTCTACACACACCGATGTTGTATAGCTATTTAAGGAATTTACAATCAAGAATGTTTAAAGAACAAAACGAATATGAAAAAAATACAACATGAAAATTATTGTGAACAAAATTAAGAATTACAATTGTGTATGTAGACTTTTTTCTTTGACTGTATATATATCACATACATACATAATTGGTCATTAGAACCCTTTAGTCAGGATTGCGACCTAGTTTCTTACATCACTTATGTTGTGTGTGAATTTTTAATTTTATACATGAGTGGTGTTACATATAATTTAAAGTCGACTTCGAACTACAGATTTTTGAGAAGCTTTTCATAGCAATTTTATTTACTTACAGAGTTTTTGTCAGAAATCTGCTAAATCGCCGTAGTTTAGTAGGTAGTGTATTAGCTTATTAGATGTAAGATCAGAATCTGTATAGGCTCAGAAAGGAGTCCCGTGGACACTTCTTCCGTGGAATCTTCTAGGATGACTCACTGGATTTATACAGCGGTGGTCCGACCTATCTTGCCCTATGGATGCAAGGTGGGAATCCCTTGGTAAGGCTACGAACTTGAATCTAATAGGGCGGCTGCAACGGTCTGCCTGCGTGATATTTAGTGGTGCCTTGCGCACTACTTCTTCAGTGGCACTGGAGATAATTTTGGGCCTCCCACCGCTTGATCTATATTGTAGGGGATTGGCAGGCGTCTCTGTGCAACTGGACAAAGGCGTGAATCAGACACTGGTCACTCAAGTATCCTGGAGAAATTTGACGCTGTCGGGGACATTGACTATATGATACCGCGATAAGACTTCTCGATGAAATTCATGACGACCATCCCGGATAAAGAGGTATGGAGGAATGGTGCTGGGAACCTCATCAAGGACTCCGTCCAAATCTTCACTGATGGATTCAAGCTATAAAGCTACCGGATTACTGCAGCGTTTTCCAGGCGGAAGTGTTGATATTACAGGCTGCGGTAAAGATTATTTGCGATTCGAATATCCCCAATGGGGACATCACCATACTCTCTGATAGCCAGTCGGAAACACCTGAACAAGGTAGCGAAGAGGTATAATTTACATATCATTTAGGTTCCGGGACACACAAGGACAGTGCTATAAAGTATGAACCACCTAGGGCTAGTTTCGGATCTATGGTATGGAGATTTGGCCAGAAGGGTTTTGTAACTGTACAGACTGATGTGTGTGTAGAAGATTTCCCCAATAATACTAAAAATGAACCTCAATAGTGGTCTCACTTCACTTCGTTACCAGTAATGTCACAATATCTAGTTACCGAGCACAATGGTCGCCTACCAGCTTTTGAACTACCTGAACAGCTGTGGCATAAAAACATGTTTTTTCATAGTCTTCAGCGTTGCCTAGTGATGGACGACGTGCATCGATTTTTTTAAAACACTTGATAAAATTTAACGATACATCAAAATAGTACGATTTTTGTTTTTGTTGAACAAAATTAATGAAATATGGATGTTTTTTATTCAATGCATCGAGACCTTAATTTATTGAAGACAATTGCAACTTTTGTTTGGTAATTACATTGAGAAGAAATTTGAATTACGCATCAGACTATCCAGAAGCAGAATGAGGATGAGTGTAGAGTCTGGAAACATTTGTATTAGAATAAAGATTAGTCAAAAGCACAATATGTAAATTCCACGATGAGGAGAATAAATCACAAGATCATATACTGTGTATCACGTAATAAGAAGAAATTAATTTCTACTGATGGCAAACAGCATCCTGAAGTCAGTGTCAATGCAACGTGATTGGGGAAAATAATATTGGGATACCCTATATGGGTTGAGGACGTTAGAATAAATCATCTGGTCATGGTACTCCTGACTAGTTCCTAACTAGTAGAATATTGGCCTGAAAAAGACGTTGGTCAATAAGCCCAGCTTTTAAGTTCTGCCATACTGATTGCAATCAGTGCCTCGTCCTCGCTCAGAGACATTTTCTTCAGGATTACTTTTGATACCGCTACTACTGGAGCCAAGAGCCAGATACAGCATATTGTGGACATATTGCAACTTTACGCTGACTAGTAGTAACCGGGGCATCATCAACAGATAGTGGTTGTCCTCGGGAGGCGATATTTCCATGAGAAATGCTTTTGAATTTAGCAACACCCTTCCTTAACTTAACAATCTTGTATCTTTATCACCGTTTCTTTTGTTCGCATTAACTAAATGAGTCATTAATTTAGTGGCTACGTTGTCATAAGGGCTGCATTTGGTCGGATATGTTATGTACAATATATGTAGACGTTCAGACATCTCGACATATTCAGTTTTAACACTTTCTCAGATGTCAAATTTCTTGAATTTCTTTAAGATTTTCTGAAGCTGTTGTTGTTTATCTTGTTTTCAATGTATTTTGATTTATTAATGTAATTGTTGTTGTATTGTTAACATTCTTTTTTTTTTTTTTATAAAGTTATTATTGGCTTATTTGTTAAACAAATTTCGTAAGCAATGTTAAATCTTTAGTACACTTATACGGACGATTAACTTACGAAAATATTGTTAAGATTTGTGTAATTCTATTTGATACCAATTTTATATCATACCATACCATGCCATGCCATGAAGAACGCCAATAAAAAGTTTTCTTTTTTTATTTTTTTATTTTTGCATTTGTATTCTTTTGTTTATTTGTGATTCTATTGAAAATTGCAAATAAATGGGATAAGTTTGGTGGAAGAAAAGTTGCTGGGTTGGTCTTTAATGATTGAAAAGGTAAATTTTCCATTCAAGTCATTGAACTTTTTCAATAAATTGTTTGCAAGTGATATGGCTTGAACAGAACTAATGTCAAGTGAATTTAAATATTTGAAAAGTTTTGTCTTTTATCTGAAATTTCGAAACATTTTTTGTGGTTGTAATCTAATTTTCTAAATTTAAATATACGAAATATGTTTGTGTACATGCGAAATTCTAAAAGAGAATATTTAATAATTAAATAAAATATAATAAATTGGATGCCTCGGTAGTCTAGTATATCATGTGCTAGACTATTAGCGTGGGGGTCGTGGTTTCGATTCCCATCTGAGACTCTGGTCTGTTGCACTGTACCGAGCATAAGTTCTAAGTTACTTAGCTGTATTTATAATAGAATTTAAGATTGTATCCTAATAAACGAATAAATTAACTTTAAAAATATTATTTAAACTTAACTCCACTCATTTTACACAAATTTAAATTTCTGAGTCCATAGTGTCAATAGTGGAGTCAGGACATGAATATATTTGATTGCATAGTCTTAGTGTGTTGGTTTCTTAGACGCGAGGTCAGACATCTAGACATAACGAAATATGAAAAATATTTCTACGGCGACTTCCTCTCAGCAGATTTCTGGCAACAACTCTGAGAGTAAATAAAAAATTGTAATGAAGAAGGTTCTCAAAAATCTGTCATTTGGAGACGATCTTAAACTGTAGGTGCCGCCACTCACCCATGAAATTAACACACAAAACATATGTAAGTGGTGTAAGAATCTGGGTCGTAATCCTGACTGAAGGGCTGATGACAATTATGTATGTATGTATGGGATAGGAGTGAAGTGTAGTAGGTTCTATTTTGTTATTGTTGATGCAATAGTTGATGCAAAAGTTTATCAATAATTAGAATGAAACATTGCTATTGATTTGGAAATAAGAGTAGAAAGGATGCTCATTTTCTGTCAACTGTAAGTTAAAAAAAGAGGAACAAATAAAAAACCAGGACATCATAAATGTTGCCACGATTGTATTTGTGTTGACGCAAATTCGTACTTGGAGTATAAATGAAAATATATTTCTATCAAAATGCATGCTTGAGTATGTACACGTTGTGTGCTGTTGAACGATTTATGTTTACAAATCCTTACATACTCACCTACATTTATGGAAGTAAACAAAACAAAAAAAAAATGTAAAGGACTTCTTAAATAATTTCATGTTTCATTTGCACATTTTTGCGAATTGAGGAATACTTCAAAAGACTGGCCTCTTTCTTTCGCTTTCTTGTTTCAGTGAAAATACAACATCATTTATGAGTAGATATTAACTCCTGCCACACATATGTATTTATAAACTCATTTATATCTGCGATGTGTGTGTGGTAAGGATCCATCTACAATGAATTTATTTGTATTTGATTGATGCAAGTTTTTATGGTTAATAACGCATATATGTACATAAGTGTGGGTGTTTCTGCTTATGAATATCTGCGTTTGTGAGTTAGAGTACTGGGGCGCAATACCGAAGAATATTATTTCTGTTTATCCTAACGATAAAAATTAATATTAAATCATTTTAAAATTCAATGATACATACAGTCGAAGAAAAAAGTCTCCATACACTAATATTTACATATATTTTCCCAATAATTTCTATGTTATATTTTTTTTAATTCGCTTTTTCTTCAAACATTCTTAATTTTAAATGCCTTTAATAATGCTATAACATCTTTTTTAATTTGGTAAAAATCAGCAGTAAAAAAAGTCTACATATAGTGGTATATGTAGACTTTTTTCTTTGACTATACATATATAGTATACATATGTAAGAATTTATGTACTTATGGTTTGCTTTTAATAAAATTGATTACAAATTAGGGTGTTTTAATGTTTTTAAAAAATAGAAATTTGACTTTTTATAGGAGTTTTGTCCGTAGGTCATCACTTAGGCGAAAAATTGTTCGTTACATAAAAATAAAATTAGTAGGCGTTTGTGTTCTGTTTATGGTCCTCGCTGCAATCCGCAAGGATTCAATATAAATTTTAATCCAAATACAAAACGATTCGTGTTAAGACCAATTAATAAACTCAAGTCCATACAAAGTGGCAAATGCGAAAGATATCTGAAATGAACAATTGATTGAGAATAGATAGATGTGTGATTAAAGTTGCTTTGAAAATTAACGGTAATTCATTTACCTCGAATACATAAAACCCACAGAGCGATTAGAGTCAAACATGCCGCGAACAACTGCATTTTGAAATTCCCATTGATAGCAAATGGTACCAACCGAATTATCAGTTTTACGATGCCAAGCCCAAAAACTAGCCATTTGAATGCGCGCATGTATTCGCTGCCAATAGCTTACATCTATGCCTTGTCGAGACACAGTAGCGGCTACAGAGTATGAATGTCGTTTGTACCGTCCGGCTAGTGCAACATCAGTCATAAAAGAATTTGGTTCGGTCCATTCTAAAAGTAATTCTCCACCCAAAGCCACATGATCAGTCACTGCTCTTAAGAAAGACAGCGTGCCTCGTCCCGTATCTCTACGAACGTCATACAAGTTAACGGTTAGCGTAGAACTATTTGTGCATAATTCTATGCAGGTTTGCGTTTGTAATGGAGACTCCTTTGTCGCTCTTTGCATTTCTGTTTCAAGTCGCAAGCAACGAAACGGATGGTATAGGAAACTGATATTCGTTGACATATTGCTTGGATTTATATCAGCTTGAATAATAGGGGTTTGCTAGAATATTCATTCACAGTAATTCTAATGAAAATTAAAATCTTATTGAATAATTACCATAATTTCACCATCCTTTCCTCCGATATAGATGCCACCAAAACGAAGTCCTGAAGGTATATTATGACTCAGTGTCCAATTGGCTGTTATAAATTTATTTGATGTCAATCGATGGACATAATCCAATTCAATGCCATCTAGAAATGTTGGTTTGATACGATGAGCTATCGAGTGCAACTCCAAAATATTGCCAGGATTTCGTCGAGATCTACGGCCCCGATATCTTTGAAAAGATTTGGGAAAATCTGCACTGAATTTTGGTGGACATCCTTCACATTTCATATTCTGTCTTATTTTATGTTTCTTAAATTTGTATAAAATAATATGAAAAATATCTGTCAAAATAATAAAAAAAAAATTCGTATTTTTTTCGAACACAATTATGAATCGAATACAATGTTTCCAACATAACATGTATGGATGGCGTTTAATCACTTGTTGATATTATAAATTTAACTAACGTATGTATGCATGTAAGTAAATATATGTATTAAGATTATATGTGTACAGAATGTAATTTTTTTTTGTAATATGTACAATAAATTCATCATTTATAGCCATATACATATGTATGTACATATAATCAGAAGTAGAGTGGAAAAAAAAATATGAAAAAGAGAATAAAATAAATTCTTTTTTTTACTCGCGGAAACAACAACAATGCGAGCATAAATGTTTTTCTAAAAAATTAAAAATATTACAATTGAAAAACAAATACAAATTAGATTGCAAATTACAACTGTTGCAAATAAAAATAATGGAGTCAGTTACAATTGTGGAGTACAATTGTTCCGGTTAGAAAAGGAGTAGTATTTCATATATACGGTTGCCGCGGCTGGCCTCACAGTACGTCATTCGATCGGACCAATTTTCGTGTACCTTTTCGAGTGCATGGGGTCGTATCTCGACAATGGCATCACGAGTGTTGGCCTTCAAATGCTTAATTGCCTCTGGTTTGTCGGCATAACACTTTTCCTTAACGGCACCCCACAGAAAATAGTGCAATGGTGACAAATCGCAGCTTCTTGGTGGCCAATTGACGTTACCATTTCGGCTAATTAAACGACGCAATAAATCGTTTGTACAGTATTCCCTCGATTTACGTCGTAGAATGTTCCCGAAAAACGGCGACGTAAATCGAATTTCATATTGCTCATACTACAAAGTAGTATGTTTTTAACAAGGAACTTAAAAAAGTTACAGTAATCTTTCGATTTACGTCACAGTTGGTTCCAAAAAAAGGCGACGTAAATCGAATGACAACGCAAATCGAAGTTGAAGAGAACGAAATTTTTGACGACGTTAATCGAAACAACGTAAATCGAGACGACGTAAATCTATATTCATGTACGCTAAATAGCAAATACCTACTGTATTATGTATTCAAATAAAATCAGTTGCTAATCTATAATAGTGTTTTACAACTTTCAGTTATTTTTCGAGGGTGGTCGCAAATATAAATTACAAACTTTTTTGAATCTACTTTCTTAACTTTGAACAAAAAAAAAAAAAAAAAAAAATGGAATAAAAAAGGAATAAAAATACGATCTTTTTTTTTGCTAAGGTTTCTGTTGGTAGGCATTAAAATTATTGTTGTTTCTTATTATTGCTCTGATGAGCTTGAAGACCACCACTTAATGTTTCCTGTTCAAGTACCCCCCATACAGCATACATTCTACAGTCAATAAGTGAAAAAATCAAAAAGCCATAAAAACTTTACACAATTGAAACGTGCAAAATGCTTATAAAAAGCCAACACATTTAAACAATAAAAAAAAAGAAAAAAACGAAAATAAAAGAAAATAAAAGGAAACAAAAAGATATACAAATAAAACAATGTTATGCCATATGCCACATACACAAATACATTCAGTTATTCATTCATTCATAACACAAACTCACTCAAAGCCCATACACAATAGAAGACTTTGATGAATACAAAAGTAAAAATAAAAGGAAAGGTCATTACATACAAAAGAAATAAAAAACAGGGGGAAAAGAAAAGAGAATGAAGAAGAAAAACACTACAGTCCTCATGCTGAAATAAAAACAAATTTAAAAATCTTTAAATCAGTTAAAAATGTTTTAAAGAAAACAAAAAAAAAAATTAAAAAAAAATTAAAAATAAATTTTAAATGACCCACACACATTACAGTCAAATTTCTTTGCATATTTTATTCTTTCTTTACACATAATCTTCTTGATTTAAATGCAGTAAATGCAACATTTCAGTTATTAAAAAAAAATATTTTTTTGCCATTCGGTTCAATTCTTAAAATCCTTTTGCCATGTACATATGGTTTAACTAATCTCAATTTGCCATTTTCTTTTCATTTCATACATATATGTACATATATGTACAAAAAGTAAAGTTGTACATATATGTACATATATGTACATATGTATATACATAAATTTTCATTGATCAATAATAGATAGTAAGTACTCGTACTTATCGTTATTTTATTTAAGGGCGGAAATGAAACTCCTCGTTTTGTTTCAAATAATCATACTTTTTATGCTTTAACACCTCAGTGGCTTACAGTTTTTTTTCTTTCTTTCATTCTTTTGCTTTTCTTTTCGTATCCCTTGTTATCATTTCCTCTCTTTCAATGAATGGTCACAGCAGATTTTGAAATTGTGATGAAAATTTCCTTTGGCAAAAAAGAGAAAAACAAAACAAAAAATGAAAACAAAACAAAATGAAGTGAAAAAGTTGAAAAAAAAGAATAATAATGAAAAAAAGGATTTCAATGTCTCGAAAAGAGGATTTTCATTGGTTTTATTCACTCAACTGAATTACCTACACATCCTTTTCTTCGATTTTATTTCTTTTTATAGGATTTTTATCAGCTTAAGTCATGAGTATACGGACTTCTAGTCGATTATACAATTGCAGGCAATTATTGGATGTCAATTTAAGAAATTGGTTTTTCGAGTAGTGATTTCTTGAATTGGAATTTATTCTGTTGATTATATTTGAAAGACAATAAATAGTGCAACATTGTATTCAAGACCGTATATTGATTTTAATTCTAATAGCTGATGAAGGTTTTTTTAAAAAATACTTTAACTGTTTTTTTATTTAATTTTTGAATACACAGAGTAAAAATGCATACATTGAGAGAAAAAAATAAGGTTTTTAAGGGTTTTTAAGGGTTATTAAACAGCAGTTTGTAGGCTACGATAGATAATCCAAAAGTTTTTCTTTTTTTTTTCTTTTTTTGAAAAAATTTAAAAAAAGTTTAAGTAAAAGTACTTTGGTGCTAAATTCAACACTTTGTGTTATCATATTGACCTCAATTTGATTGCATTTGTGTAGAAAGTAGATTGTTGCAGGCAAACACTAGGGTATACATATACTAGGCATGTATAGGTGTTTGTAACTTTTTACATTTTATAACTTTTGTGGTAAATTTTCAATTTTACAATGTAACTTAGAATTTGAATTTTGGGTCAAACAAAAAAAAAAAAATTGTAAAACAAATATACGTGTGATTATGAATACTTTTCAAATTGGCTTATATAATGGCTATATATTCTTTAAAACCTAATAAATTTCAATTTTGACATAATGCAAGTAATGAAATTAAAATAAAAAAAAACAGAAACCGAAACAAGAAGCCATGTACGTAAAGGATTATCAACGATCTTAAAATTTTTTCAATTGCCATTATTTAAATTTTTTTATTAGAATTATTATTAATTTCAATAATTCTATTGTGATAGAAACAAGAAAGAAAAACAAAATCTATTTATTAACTTTCATTTTCATTCATTATTTCTTTTAATTGTTTAAAATATTATTTGTTTGTTTCATTCCTTTATATTTTATTTTATTTGAATGGCAATTTAACATATTTATGTACGTACAAATAATTGTTAAGCGATTTATAAAACTGTTTGTAAATAATTTTGTATTTTGTTATTAAAATTATTGAGTTTGTTTTTTCGCTTTTTTTTCAGTTAAAAGTCTGTATTTTTCTGTGTTGTTTCAGGTCATTGAATTAAATGTTAAATCCTTAATAAAACTTTATAAAAAAGAGCTGATCACAATTTAAATTTATGTAAATCGCATAAATAAGTCAATCATGTACTGGAAATAATAAAAAATGGAATTAAAGAAAGAAAGAAAGAAAGAAAAAACTTGGACACAGTAATGGCAACAAACACAAAATATTTACACAATACTGCGATAAATCGTAGACAAATATTTTGATAATGCAAAATAACACGAAATCAAAAAGTTAGGTAAGTGCCTTAACATATATATGTCTGGACAGATAACGAATCGTATAATAATATATAAAATTGTACGGATATACATCGTACGTATAAGCATTTGTAAAGAAATTATTCTTATAACTCCGGAGGTTGTCATACACATTCCCAAGAAGAAGGATACAGCTGTTTCAAAATGTTCGCGTTGTCTCGTTGGAGAAATAATTTTTTGGTAGTAATTCATGCGACGGGTCAGACATCTCGATCAAATCGAAATCGTAAAAAATATATTTCTTCGGCGACTTCCGCTTAGTAGATTTCTGGCAAGAACTCTGAGAGAAAATAAATATTTCCATGAAAATTTTCTTAAAAAGCTTTCGTTCGGAATCGGTTTCAAACTTATGGATAAAATGAACGCACACAACACAAATGGTGTGAGAAGCTAGTTCGTAATTCTGACTGAAGGGTTGTAGGTTATAATGACCAATTATGTATGTGTCATGCGATATGGGAGGAGAAGGAGGAGGAGGAGGTTTATGAAAATATTCCAATTGAATGTTATGCCACTGTTTTGACACCTGTGGGAAGAGAGAGGAGAAGGACTTTTAAGAAATAAATAGGATTTAATCTACCGAATTAGGGGAAAGCCAATTAATATTATAAATGAGATAGGCTATCGAATATATTGGTTTATTAGCAGCATTTGTCATTAGTCAAATATGTCTAAAA
This sequence comes from Sarcophaga caerulescens, assembly GCA_927399465.1. Taxonomy (NCBI): domain Eukaryota; kingdom Metazoa; phylum Arthropoda; class Insecta; order Diptera; family Sarcophagidae; genus Sarcophaga; species Sarcophaga caerulescens. The sequence goes on along the minus strand of OV656872.1, from coordinate 141,206,677 downwards.
ATATATTTTGAACCATTAGACCATTGGTCTATATATAATTGTATGTACGTATGTAGTTATGTACACATCTATGAGCGAATGTAGAAAATGTACTTGTCTGTTTTAATTCATTGTGTTACTATGTGATGAACTATAAACAAACGATACAGAATTTATTGCGTACGCCTGCCCACTTAGACAGTAAAACTTGTGACAATTTCTTTTATTATTCACATCAAAAACACACTTGCTTAAATTATGTAGTGTATTTTTACGCTTATGTATACGTACATATACATATATGTATGTATGTATATGTAGGCACGTTTTAAGATGATAATACTTGCCAGTGTGATTGTTAATGAATATGAAAGTAAAAGTACGATAAAAATCTTACAAAATGTTGAAGAACTACACACTGCGCACACACAGGCTGGAGATACCTCACGATAGTTTGCATTTGATAATCTGAGAAAAAGAATTCTTGGGTATCACGAATTTGGAACGTTCGTAGTTAAAAGTGGTGTCTATAGAATTCATATCATCATAAATCTATCTGGATGACAGAGAGATACCAGACAGAAGTAATAATTGTATGATTGTATAGGTGGTCTAGTAGATAGTGTGTAGGCTTATTAGACGTGAGGCTCGGTTCAAACCCAGAGTCAAACATCTCCAATAACACGAAATATGAAAAAATATTTCTTCGGCGACTACCGCTCAGTAGATTTCTGGCAAAAACTCTGAGAGTAAATAAGAAATTGTCATCAAAAAAATCTGTCGTTCGGAGTGAAGCTTAAAGTGTAGGCCCCGCCGCACATGTATAAAATGAACACATACAGCATAAGTGGTGTGAGAAGCTAGGTCGTAATCCTGACTGAAAGGCTGTAATGACCAACTGTGTATGTATACGTATGTATGTATGTATAGGTACCATCGGTATTAATCTATGTTACCAGCTTGATTGATTATCAATTTGACAATTCTACGAATCATAAGTGTGTTCCTCTTAATAATGGTTGGAACTATGAACACAGACAAGCTATAGAAACAAAAGTTAAAAAATATAAATCTTTTGGTTTTATTCACCATTTTTAGGGGTTATTTAAATCCAATAACAGGAAGTATAATACATGATATTTGTAGGATATGTATGTGTTTTATGTTTTGAGTCGTAATTTATGTGTCTGCGGAGTAAGTTATTGCAAAAAAAAAAAAAAAAGGAAACAAACAAACGTTTGCATTTCAGTTTTTATTTTGTATCACGAATAGAGTAGAGAGGTTTATGGATGTGCATAACGATCACATATGAAATTGAAATAAAAAAGATGCATGGAAGTCATTTAAATGGAGAATGGTATGCGTGTCATTGCAAAGTTAAAGAAGGAAGAGAAAAAAGTTAAACAGCGTAAGGATCATTTCAAAAATGTAATTTTAAATTTAAAAAGTACATCAACGAATGTTTCTTTGTTAAAAATGTTTCATGAGAAATTATATTCTTGAAAATATTCAATAATTTTATGAATTAATACGTAATAATTATGCTTTGTTTCAATATCAATGTTGGAAATGTAATCCAAAAAACAATTTGAAACTTTTTTCACTCACAAGTGCTTCATATGTTGCACACAGTAAGTTAGTGCTTCATTATTTCGTTAGTCAATTTACTACGACACATTTGCAAGAAATCGCATCAAAATCAAAATTAATAACAACTGCAATTATACATACATATGTATGTACATGTATACTTGGCTTAAACTACATATTCTACATGATTATGTCATAATTGTTCTCAAAGCGAAAAGTACTGCGATAGGCGCACAGAGATTTGAAAATCAAATATAGGTTGTATTCATGGCAAAGGAGCGATGGGTATTAGAATCGATTCGATCATTGATACATGCAAGTATGTATGTATGCTTGTTTTTTTTTTCTGCATATATAAATTGGAAAGGACAGTTAATCAGTAGTAACAATAACATCACGGTATGAATATTATATTTTACGTCACGAACATAAGCTGAATATGTATAACCAATGTGGCTTAGGAGTACACAGGTGTACTTTCTATTGTGGATTTATATATGGTAAGAGAATTGTCATAAGCACACATGAAATACACAACAATATTCCTAAATATTCGGGCATGCACGTTAGACTGTAAGTGTAAGTGTCCATATCTCTTGGGCAATTTTGATTTATTCATACGTCCTCATAGTTGCGCTCTCATAAATACTGATGAAAACAAAGAAACAATTGCAAATTATTTATATTTTAAAGATTAAATGCCATTCAAATTTTTTGATACATATTGTCCTCTAGTGAATGAGTAAAAACTGACTGGAGAACATGTATGTAGTTCCAATGGCTCATACTGCATAACATACAACAACTCATAATTTGTCAAATTAATTTTGGATTTCATCGTTATAAACTTTCCTTTTGTGGGGTTTCCCAAAGTCTCAAGCATATGTCAATAAGCCTCAGACGAATGAAATTTTCAAAGAGAATATCGGCTACGAAACCTATCGTCGGGATTTCTGTAAGAGCGATGGAAAGTAAGAACCTGAACGTATGATTATCAATCAATTCAGGCGACAGTTATCAATTTTAAGATTTAATAGCTGATGTAAAGAGCAGTTAAGTTAGTGAAAAGGAAAATAACACTTTAAGTTCTACAACAAATACAGCATAAATGCATGTACATCGGATGTTTTAATAATTAGGCAGTGTGTCGAAACCAATAGTACGATCTTTATTACTACGTTACGTTAGTTTTCAATGATTTCACGAATTTGTACATAGAATTTATCGTTTTTTTTTTTATTTTAGTTGTCTCCAAATGCCAACAAACTGTTATATTCTATACAATAATAATAAATCATATACATACGTATATAGGTATGTATTCTCTGTTTAATCCTGTTGCTGTTAAATTTATTAAAAATATAAACTCACCCTTACTCCTTAATCGTACAATTTTGAATTTATGTTCTGTATTTATTTATTTATTCACATTCATTTTCATATAATTCTCCGTTATGATGCTGATGTGATTGTGATTTCAACCCACACACATGCATATGAATTTACATACTTACGTGTTTATATTTTCGTTGTTGTTTGTTTGTTTGTTTTCATGCAATATTCATAATTTATTTCGTTGTGATTACATTTCTCGAATTTGTATACCATGCGTACCGTTTGTATGTATGTAAGTACAGTAAATAACACTCCCAACAAGAATTTCAATACTTTTAACACACGCTTACTGGAGCTCCAAAAAAAGCAAATCATTTGTAAATACATATGCAAAAATACTAATTTTTTTTATTATTAAATGAACTCAAGCATTAAAATATTTTTCTAATTTCTCTACACACTAAAATTGAGTTTTCAACGATTCATTCATTTATTTTTTTTGAATTTTTTTTGTTATCGCATCAACAAATTTTTTATCGTGAATTCTTCATTTACTTTTCGTATACACACACAAACACATTTCTTTCGTCGCATGTAAATACTGTATATTTGCTATGTGTAAATGAACATGAACACAACCCCACATACATACATATTGGTTAACGGATAAACACGACGATACAAAATTTAAAATGTATACGTAATTTATTGCAAAAACAACAAATGATAAATGCATTTTAGATTGCAATGATAATTGCAACAGTTAAAACAATTTTTTGATAGAAACATGCAATAAAATACCCAAAAATGCAATAAATTTTATATGACAGACTGCCCTCGCACATTTATAAAGGTGGTCAACAGGAGACGAATGTTTTACGGTTTTGCGCTTACTAATTCTTAGCTAGAATTGTTATATGCTGATGCATGCAGTCAAGTCGCCGTAGTCTAGCAGGTAGTGTGTTGGCTACTTAGACGTAAAGCCACGATTCATATCCCAGGACAGACATCTCCAACAAAATTAAATATAAAAAAATGTCTCGGCTTCTCAGCAGATTTCTGGCAAAATACTCTGACAGTAAATAAAATTGCTATGAAAAACTTTCTCGTTCGATGTTGACTTTAAACTCTAGGTACCGCCACTCATGTATAAAATTAACACACACAACATGGGTGGTGTGAGAAGCTAGGTCTTAATCCTGGTTGAAGGGTTGTAATGATTTTTTTTTGTATAGCTTTCCATGAATAAGACACACCTTAACCATCTTATATCTCTATTCTTAAAATATCACCATATATTTTCGTGATATTAACTAAATGAGACATTAATTTAATGGCTACATGGTCATATGGGCTGCATTTGGTCGTATATGGTAGTTTCTTTAAGATTTTCTGAAGCTGTTGTTGTTTACCTTGATTTATTAATGTAATTGTTGTTGTATTGTTAACATTCTTTTTTTTTTTATAAAGTTATTATTGGCTTATTTGTTAAACAAATTTCGTAAGTAATGTTAAATCTTTAGTACACTTATACGGGCGATTAACCTAAAAAAATATTGTTAAGATTTGTGTAATTTAATGTGATACCAATTTTATATCATGCCATACCATGCCATGAAGAGCGCCAATAAAAAGTACAATGTATGTGGTAGAACGATTTTGTTTTTTTTTCAATATTTTTTTTTCAATATTGAAGTTAATTTTTCATACACAATTCTCACCTTTGAAATTCAAAGATAAGATTGAACGTTAAGTTAAAATCCTTTCAATCAATACCTGGATTCATCATGAGAAGCTATTCACATTAATTGATTTGTTGATATTTCCAATGGAACTCTCTTTAAATCGATGTAAATTTGGCAGGAGATATTTTTGTTTGAACATTTGTTTTCATAAATTATCGCAGTGAACATTATTTAATGCAGCAAAAATTAAATAAATTTAATATATGTATGTATGTATGTTTGTTTGTTATTTAATTTTTATTTGTTCTTCACTTAATACATAGTTGGCGAGTGTAAGCTTTTTTTTTTTTTAAAAAACAAGAATCGTAAATAAATGAATTATGATTGCAGTATTGTTTTTAAGTTTTTGCATTTATCAGTTATTATTAATAGTTTTAAGGTGAGGTTATAAATAAATGCATTATAAATCATTTTTATTTGTACCGCACACACATTAAAGGTAACTTCTTAAATGCATAATAAAATGGCATAAAAATTAATAATTTTATTATCAAAACAGTGATTTATTGGATTATTTTGCGGTAATTATACGTAAATTACAAAATTAAAAAGGCAACAATAATAAAAAATAAATAAATAAGTATTTACATTAATATGAGTAAAACGTTTAAAATTTTATCAACAAAAAAAAAAAAAAAAAGTTAATATCAAGAAAAATAATTTGTTTATCAGAAATATTTGCTTAGCAATGAATTTCTTCCCGTTTTAGTATTGTTTACTGTTTGTGTTATAAAAATTGAAAACATTGTTATAAATTTGTTATTGAAAAATGTTTTGTAAATTTAAAACTTCAGTAAGTAATTAAGTTAATTATTTAAAAGAAAATTGCTTAAATTAGATTTAGAATTTTAGTTTAATTTTAATAAATTTCTATTTAAATTATTTTAAGATTTCAATTTTTTATTTTTATTTTCTTTAAATGAATGGAAAAAAATATTTTTAGCCAAAATGATAAAGAACACATTTCATTTACATTAATACATATGTATATACTATCTATATACACACATAGATGCAAATGTCCACTTGTATGTGTATACGATATCCACTTCTGAAACAAGGACGTCTGTTAGTGATTATTTATTTATTTGTCCATTTGAAAAGTACTTGTGATTCACGAACGTATTAGGAGAAGGAGGAGGAGGTTGATTGCAAAAAAAAAAAAGTAAAACCGCTTTTATTTTTTTATGTCTATGGCTGCTGTCGGTCGCATCATGACATTTACGGCCACAGTCGGTGGCTGCTAAACCGAATTGACAACCTTTGTGTGACAGCACAAAAAGTATCAAAAAAACAAAAAAAAAAAATGTTTTTCGTGTTGTTTTCAAAAAGGTTTTCTTTTTTTTTTTACTATTTTTGTTAAACGAAATTTAAGTGTAATGAATAGATTTGTTTTATGAAATGTTTATGTTCATATGGTCCTGTTGCTGTCGTCTGTGGCCCAACATCACAACAGCAAATGGTGTTTATTTAGTGCGCATTGCCTTCAAGTGCACTACAAAAATTCCGGGAGTCGATGGTTGTTGTCGATGTATGTATGTATGTATTTAGAAAAAATTAAAATTGTTTTAAGTGTATTTCTCTAAAAAACAAAAAAAAAAAAAAAAATAAACTTGTTCTCTACAATCTGCAATAAGATTTTTAAACAATATTTTTATTGTAAAATTATTTCATACGATATGAGCAAAGTTGGCGAAGAATGTTCAAAAACCAAGAGAAGTTTAGAGAAATTCTTTGTATGGTAATCGATAGGATTTGGAAATTTCTGAAACGATAGTAGCAATGTCTGTAGTTACAACCGTACGTTCATAGGGTAGATGATTTGTTTTAATCTTCTTTTGATAACGGAACGGTTGCGACATTTTCTTTTTTTTTTTTTTTGAATTTTTCATTTGAATGTGACAGCATGTGATTGTGTGCAGCACTACAAATGTGGTCTGCCACCGTAAATTTACCACTTTACGTTTGTACTTGTCATTTTTTTGCCGGCCTTTTAAATCTGCATATTGTCTACAACAGTATCCCTGTCTGCTACGATCTAGACTAAGAGCTGAGGGTTCTCCTGGAGTAGAGAGTATATGTCGCACAATTAGTTTTTGTGCAATTTATTCAAAATATGAGTTGAAGGTGAGAAAAACATTCGTTTGCTAAACTAAATTTAAGTAAAAAAATAAAGAATAAAAAGTGTAATAGAATTTTGTTTCTTCTGAAGTAGTTTATTTATTGCACATAAGTCGTGGCAAAAGGCCACGCTTACTGGTATACTATTGTTTATTTCCTTGATGACAGTGTACAAATTCTACTAAACCGAGTACAAGAAAGATTTGATGAGGGCACTAACATGACCGTTGTTCAGAAGTTATTCCTAATTTTGGATGCTTATACATATCTATTCTATTAGAAAAGATGTAACTTTATGTACATACATACATACATACGTACATACATACATACATAATTGGTCATTACCACCCTTCAGTCAGGATTACGACCTACCTTCTCACTCCACTTATTGTGTGTTGTGTGTTAATTTTATACATGAGGGGCGGGATTTACAGTTTAAAAGTCGACTGCGAATGACAGATTTTTGAGAAACTTTTCATGGCAAATTAATTCACTCTTTATTCTGCTGAGAGGAAGTCACCGAAGAAATATTTTTTCCATATTTCGATTTGTTGGAGATGTCTGACCAGAGGTTTGAACGGTGGCCTCACATCTAATAAGCCAAAAATGTCATGTTAAGTGGAATGTCAACGGTGATTTTCAGTCAATATTCAAAGGCTTGAGACATAATCATAATCACCCACGTCGTCATCAACATTTTGGTCTTCTCGTGTGTATGCTGTTTTTCCCAGTTCAGCCATTATGAAAAATACTGTTATACGTATGGTTGGACAAGTGACGTATTTTTGTTACCGGTAATATTAGCTTTAAGAAAAACCCCATTTTCACTTCCTTTTTACTTGCTTTTCTCAATCTTGCGAGCTGTGATGTCTGATGATTGTGTGCTTTTTTTATTTTCTGGCACATTAATGAAGAACTTATGAAAAACGTGAGCAAAATTGTCTATAGATTTTCAAAAGTGTATGAAATTTGTGGAAAAAATTGCAATTTTTTTAGCTTTGTTAGCACATACATATGTACATAGGAATAAAACGTAGCGAAACGCAAAGTTAAACTTCATTAAAAACTGCAAAATATTAGGAGGAAAGAAAGTTTTTTAGAAAATAAGCGCATAGATGTGCTGGCATTAATATTTTTCCTATGCATTAACGAATTTAGCAAAATAAATAAAAATTTAAATAAAACACACATGTAGGTCATTTGGTTATATGACTTCCAACACGTAATTTCTTTTTTCTTTCCCTCTCTCTCTCTCACTCTCTCTCTATTGGCCAAAGAAAACTTTGATAAATGCTTTAAAATTCAAAAGCAAGTGAAGAAATTTCTTTTTCTTAAGCGAACAAAAAAGGTAGAAAAATTTTAAACAGCAAAAAAAAAACAAAAAAATATGCAAGTCTTAAAAGTTTTAAGAACGTGATCTGGATAAACAAAAAAAGAAAAAATAAAGATCCAATACAGCACATCATGATTGGCGATGAAATAAAGACCAACAAAAATTAAAAGCAAAATAAAATGGCATGTCAGGTGTTGAACATAAAACTGCAATTTCGAATGTTGCTATACAAACAAACATACATACATACATACATGATGCCATGTTAAAAGTCACGTCAGAGAAACTTGTGTTCCATACATCTTTATAGCCATGCCATGCTATTAGATACAGATGAGATGGGATGAAGAACTAAAGTATCAATTCCATACAGAATACAGGTGACATGACCTTTAATTAAAAACCGTTTAGCATTACTTTTGATTCACACAGAAATAACAAATGCATAACGCATGACAATCGAATTGGATGCATATATTCGTACAAATAAATTAATTACAGCTGCTTTAACAATCAAAAAAAAGGCATAATGAGCGAGTAATACTGTTAGAAATATAAAAAATTCTCTCTACAAATATTTTCGGTTTAGGTCTGGGGTAATTCGAAGTCTTGTCTATATATTTCCGATTTTTAAAAATAAATAAAAATAAATGAAAAATACAAATTTCTCAAAAGGCTATTATATGTAATCAAGGAAAATTCCTGAGTTAAGATTGTAAGATAATCGGTGGACGTTGACGTATTCATGTCAAAGAATATTGATTAGCCATGTTGTGGAACACATTGAATAAAAAGTTTCAAGTTTGTTTTCTTTACATGTTATGATTAATTGTATTTTTAGATTTTGGTTGAGAGCGTGTTTTAAAATTGTTTTAGTAAGACTTGCGTTTCAATCGAAAATACTTTGGTGTATAACACATAACATCCGTAATTGTTCAATTACAACCCTCAGAGTTTTTGCCAGAAATGTGCTGAGAGGCAGTCGCCTAAGAAGTATTTTTTCATGCTTAGTTTTGTTGAAGATGTCTGAGAAAAAAGTGCGAATATGAATACGGCTACTGACGTTTGTATTACTTTAACCATGGCGATTACACAAACCAAAAAAAAAAAAAAAAGGATCAGGAATATTAAAAAATAAAAATTTGAACAAATTCACTTCAGTTATTGTTAACACAACACATGTATTGAAACATAATGTTTTAAAGAAATAAAGAACCAACATGTACTTATTTAGAAACGTTCAAAATTCAAATTATATATGTATGTAAGTAAATGAGTATTACCAAAGAAAATAAAGTATATATCCATATTCTTTAGTATTACGTATACAATACCTATGTATATTTATAATTTTATTATTACGTATACGACATAGTATTCTACAGTGCACGCGCGCTAATGTGAACTAATTAAAACTGGCGTTGTTCACTTTTGCGAATTGTTCACATTTCCGAATACCGAAAATTTTAAGAGAATTTTACCATATTTTAAACAAAAATCATTATTTATGATTTTTTTATAATTTAAATTTATAATTTAATCTTCACAAACTCTCTTCACAGTATCTAACGTTTCACATTAAAAAAAATTCTGTTCAAATTATAGGGCTTTTTACATTTTTTCATCTTTTAGAGTAGCCAATGAACGAAAAAACTGTTCACATTAAGCGGTGTTCACATAAAGCGGTGTTCACATTAGCGCGCGTGCACTGTATTTACATATGAGCACACGCTGTATACATTTGTAAAAAAATATTAAATTTTATTTGTTTAATTTTCCTTTTTTAACAAGCAAATTTAAAGGCATTCAATTTATGAACATATATAACATATATATTTAACATATATGTACATATGTACATACATTTATGCAGTACATTCATTGTTTTTTTTTTGTTCTAACGTAACCTCTTTAAATCTCATATTTGGTATACGAGTCTTTCATACGATTATGACTGTTGAATCTGTAAAACAGTTAGTACTCTATGTGAATGTTTTTTTTGTTTTTGGTTTTGTTTTTGATTAAAAACGTTTTTAACATTCACCACAATATTTTATTCAATTCAGTGAACATCAAAAGCCATCTTGTTTAGAAAACAACAGAAAATAACTGAACATTAAAATCTTCATAACAGAAATTTATTAAAAACAATTCGCACATACACACATACATATATACATATGTTCATATGTATGTATATGGTGCACTCACGCATTCATTGTATGTATACTAAACCTTTAAGAGAGAATTAAATAAATACTCAACATTCACTCAAAGAGGACACTTAAGGATTTCAATAAAAAAACCTTTACGATGACTTCAATCTTTACAAGCCAAAGGAGATACAAATAGAAAGTAAAACCTTAAGGAAAGTAAAATCTTATACTTCACAAGAACAAGAACAAATTGCGTATAACTAAACATGAATACTTATTGGTATGCTATTGTTATTGTGGGCGATATTCGATATTATATTTCAAATATAATGTTGGTTTATGTACCAAAGTCGCGGTAGTCTAGACGGCAGTAAGTTGGTTTATGAGACGTGAGGCCACGGCTCAAATCCCAGGCTAGAAATCTCCAGCAAAACGAAATATGAAAAAATATTTCTAGCAAAAACTCGGAGAGTAAATAAAATTGCCATGAAAAGTTGTTCAAAAAATCGGTCGTTCGGAGTCGAATTTTAACTGTAGGACCCTCCACTCATGTATAAAATTAGTACACACAACATCAGTGGTGTTAGAAGCTAAGTCGTAATTCTGACTGAAGGTTTGTAATTGCCAATTATGTATGTATTATGTATATGTATAACATACAAGACATAAATCGTCCTGGAGGAGTTAAGAAAGTCTGGAACAAGATTCACACTTTCTATAGAAAGTGTGGTATTCTTCTTTAATGGTGAGTGTGCAACAAGAGAGTCTTGTTTGATCGCCTCTCATTGTACCTACATATCTTTTGTAGGTAATTTGGAAAGAAAGAGAAATGGAAACTGACAAACGGTCATAATTGATCGGTCTCTGGAAGCAGATATACTCGTTTAATATTATTGTAGCTTTTAAAGTCATAAATTTTTTTTTTTGTTGAAAAAATTCTCTCAATTGTACCTTTTCAGGGTTTTTGTTTTACAAATGAATGACAGTACATATCTGCTTAAGCGAGTCTATCTTGTATTATTTTGCTTTCAGTTGTTTAGTTGTGACCAATGTCACAACTATCATACAGGAACTAAGGCACACATATAGAGGCTGGAGTGCGAGAATATGTATATAAAAATTTTCCATTATCTGTGTGTGTGTGTGTGTGTGTATGTGTGTGCTGGTTAGTAAAAAAGCAACAGCCGGTTTGTCTATGCTTGATAAACATTGTCTGCATACAAATGACCACAATTTAATGGCCATAATCATCAATGGTTTCGACGTGTTGGTTTTTTTTTTTTTTGTTGTTGCTGATTTTCTGTAGCAGTAGAGCAGGCAATGCATAAACTTTGAGAAACATTCAACATTTGTGATGAAGCATTTCGGGAGAGAGATGATCCATTTTGTTTTTTATACAAAATAAAAAAAATAAATAGAATCATAAAACAAAAATAACCATAATAACGAAGACTCAAACAATAACAGTATAAACGTGCAAACTTATTTACATTTTTTAATGCAATTTATTCTTAAGGGTGCGTGTTCGCCCCAAAAGTGATACATGATACGTACACTTTATAATGAGTTTTTCAAACAATAAAATTATTGCGACATCTGCTCAGATGAACATACATATTTGTATTTTATGCGTAAAATGTGAGATAAAGTAGAAAACCTATGATGATATATTTTTGGAAAAATTCAAAATTTATGCACAAAAAATATATGAACAGAATATGTTTGTACGTAAAAAAGTATTTTTTTTTTAATTACGTTTAAATGCACGTTAGTAAATGCTTGTATGAATTTTGACTAAACATTATGGTTTTTTAATTCATTTATAATTAAAAATGAATTGACCACAGTTGTAAATTTCATGGCAATCTGGATAGGTTTCATCTCCTTATATTGTATGTCATTTTATTTGTATTCAAGTACTGAATATTACATCCTATTTCATGGATTCTGAATTGTTTACAGATAAAAAGCCTATAGGAAGTTTGATCCATAATTCAATTTTAATTAAAGTTTAATTATGTAATTAAATTTAGCTGTTATGAATTTTTTAAAACACAATGAATTTCTATTTTTACTATTTTTATTATAACGGGTGAACCATCTATCGGTTTAAATCTGAGCCATCGGTTATTTCGAATCTGGCATTACTTACATATGTCATTCTATTCTGTCAGAAAAAAATAGTGTATTAAATCCACTGTACGTAAATCGAACCGACTCGCATGAGTAACGTTGTGATTTATTGGGTCAACGAGAAACTCCACGATGATGTCGATTCTGAAAAAAAAAAAATTCAGCTTTTCGAATGAAGCTCATTTTCATCTTGTTGGTTACCTTTACAAACAAAAAATATTGCCGTATTTGGGCTTCAGAAAACAGACACATGGTTTTCAAAAGTCAATGCACCCATTGTGAGTGACTGTTTGGTACGGCTTGTAGAGCGGAGGCATCATTGGTCCATATTATTTGAAAATGACACCAAGTTAACCGATTTTTTATACCCGCTCTTCTTGAATTGATGTAAATGATGTTTGATTTCAACAGTATGGTGCAACCTGCCACATATCACGTGTCACAATCGATTTATCGCGTCAAACGTTTGATGGCCGTTGTACTTCACAACAAAGGAATAAATTTGGTACCATTAAAAATAAGGAGAAAATTTTATTTCACAAGATTACAACAACTATTACCAGCCGAGTGGAGATGAACATTTCTACAGAAACAGTATGAGATATTAGCGCCATGAAATGTGTAAATAGATGAGCGAAGTATTGTGTCGATCGAAAAGCTGAAAAGCTTCTATACAAATTTGTTTAAGTTTTTAAAGCGAAACAATTGCTTATGGATTAATACATCAAATCATTCGCACGTGACATACATATCTACTAATATTATTATGTTATGAAGTGCTTATGTTTTCCGCCTGCAACTGTGGCAAATTCAATCATTTGACAATGTTGTGGAAATGTTCGTTTTTTTATTTTGTAAAACTTAAGTGAATTTCATTTAAATATAATTGAATCTTGTATGAGCTAAAGATTCCCGTTTTTTCTGTTTTTTGTTGTTGTTGTTTTTTTTTGCAATTTAAATATTCATTTACTTTAGCGAGATTTAATTACTTTTTGCCAGTGTTTTGCATTCGGTTTTGCTTTTCAGTTTGTCTGGCGTTTTCATCGCATTTTTGTTTTTCATTTTATTCCACTTAATATCATTCACCGCCACCATCCGTTCAGTTCAGTCCGACTATGTACCCTTTAGACAGTTAGTCCACTCAGTCAGTCAGTTAGCTAGACACTCAGATAGTCAGTCAGTCAGTCAGTCAGATTATTCATGCCTTTGTGTGGCACATTTTTCACAGTTAAATGAAAAAGTAAACAGAAATCCATTAACTCAGCAATTATTGTTTGTTCACTCATTCTTTCTTTTATGTTTTTTTGTTTCGCTTTCGTCTTCCCATTTACTTTCGCTGTGCACTTTTCTTTTTTCTGTTTTTGTTTTTCCTTTTCCTTTTTTTCATATTTTCGTTTTTCATTCAACACTCTAAAACAGTGACATAGAAATAATGCGGTGAGTGCAGCGATTAAAAATAGAAAACAAAAAAAAAGGGAAAAAAAGTGATTGTAAGGAGTAAGGGATACTTAGAGCGCAAAGAAAATAAAAAGAGCGGGACATTTTAAACAAGAAGAAATTGTTCAAATAGGTTCTCAAAATAATTCTGTGAATGTGTTGGAGGTCCTGCGAAAAGATATACTATGTCATTAGCATTTGTTTGTTGTTGTTGTTGTTTTGTTTTTGTTTTATTAAATCTTTTAAGAATACTTAAGAGTACTTTAATAATATTAACACATACAGTTTTACTTTAAAAAAATTAAATAAAATTAATCACAAAATTATCTATGACATGTACTGACTATTCAACATCTATTTTGTAACCCAAATCAATGGAAGCTCTAATGTGTTCTTTAAGGTTTATGAAGCCATTGCGTAGGGATTCTTGTGTTAAGAACTCCTTAATTTTCTCCTCCGTTTCACAGTACACCAAATTATCAACATTGTCAATCATTTTCTGTAAAGAGACTTCCATGCGGTAAAGAATGAGTAAAGCTTCACCGCCACCACCACCACCACCACTATTGCCATTGTCTGCTGCCTCAGTGTCATCATCGTCGGTATCTGGGCGGAGACCACTTGCAAGTTTAACGAAACCTTGTGCTGATGTGAAATCTAAACCAGTGACTTTGTGGCAATCAATGACTACAGGTATTTTGAATTCGGCTTGTGTGGCGGCCTTGAGTACTTTGCTTCGCAAATGATTGATGGCTGGAAAATAAATGCCATTGCCAGGCGTAACGCATATGTATTGCATATCATCAATCTGAAAGAAATTAAACACGAGTGTTTTGTGGTTTGAAAATGTGATCCAAACACTCTGTTGGTGTGCATTAAATACTATACCTCTTGGATTTTTACGTTAATTTCAGGACGTGCCCACAAAAACAGTAAATGCAAAATGTTGGTTATGATGCTCACAAATAGACCTACTTCAACGCCACGCAGGACACATACGATAAAACACACCATCCATACGAAAAAGTCACATTTCGATTCATGCCACAAACGTAAAGGCAGTTTGAAATCGAACAAAGTGAATAAAGAACAAATCAATATGGCTGCTAAAGTTGCCTCAGGTATATAATTGAAATACGGACTCAAATAGCTTAGGGCCAGCAAAACGACAATGCCTGAAATTATATTCGTACAGTTGTTCCTGTTCTTGTATCAGCCACAACAAAAAAAAAATAATAAAGTTTACCTGAATATAAGTTAGCCATTGGAGTCTTTAGGCCACAGGCTGTACTGATTGCATAGCGCGAGAACGCTCCCGAAGATGGCATAGCCTGGACACAAGAACCAAAAATGTTGCACAAGCCCAAAGTTGCCATCTCTTGATTGCTGTCTACCATGCCCTTAGGTGCTGCAAATTAAGCTGGAAAATTATAATGAATTCTTATCATTGTTCTGCTGCGATACTTACTGAGTTTTCCAATGGAAATATTGGTAAGAAGGCCAATTATTGGTACTACGATTATGCCAATATTCAGTTCGGACAGTATATCCCAAAAGTTGTATGTCTTCTCAGGCTGTTCGATTGTGAAGCTGGGCATTGTAAAATTGGGTAATCCATGGACTTTATTCTTGCTTAAGGCATAAGGCACTTGAGTATCGACTTGTAACCAAACATAGGATACTGTTGCTGTGATTAAGACGATTAAAGTGTTGCGCGCGAATGATATGTAACGAAAGCATACACGTCTCAGTGTGCCAGTTTGCGACTTATTCCCGAGTTTTTCGAAAAACTTGTTTGAACAAAAACGTAAATTAAATTGTAAATTAAAATTAATTGATCATCATCATTCTAAATTATTTATTTGTCTTACTTCGAAGGCAATGAGAAATGCCATGGCACTTAAACCCATTATTAGGTCTCCGAAATTAGTTTCTTGATATCTTAGCGTTAATATCTTGACAGATTCTATGAAACCAGCTACTAAGTACTTAATACCAAGCAACACCTTTATCTGAGATTCAATCACCAATACTGCAGTTGCCGTTGAAAAAGCTTTAATAACTGGCGTCGAAATAAATTCGAAAATAAAGCCTAAAAAAGAAAGGAAAGAATAAAAAGGTACGTTTAATTTAGGTTAAATTAGGTTAGGTTTAAGGACGTGTCATTAGGACAAGTAAAATTTACAATAGAGTTCAAAATCATCCATGGGATAGAGAAGGAGATAGGGAAATTGGAGAAGGAGAAGAGGTATGTAAGGGCGCATATAAGAGACGGAGGAAAAAAAGACGGTACGTTTAATTTAAACAGGCGTATATTATTGGGATGTATTCCGCTCTACACAGTATCTAAAATTATGAATTGACAACCAATCAACTCAAAAGCTCAAAACTGTATTTTGTTTAATAATGAAAATTATGAAAAAGAAAAAACAAAAAACAAACAGAATTTTTTAATGAATTCGTATGACTAAATTATGACCAAAATTTGTTTTCACGAAACACAATAAGTATGGAATTCTCATATGAATTAATCTTTTTAACCCAATCGAACTTTACTTTTAAATGGTGGCGATGAAAATATGAAAAGTTTGTAAATTTTAAAAACTGTCACATGAGTTAACATTTTCATTTGCAAGTTTTTCGTTATTATCTTAGCGTTTCAATGTTATTGTTTTTAGTTTTAATTAGAATATAATAGAGAGTACATACACAATAAATGATTTTTCACAGTAAATTAGCGTCTTATCAGTAATTTAGAAGCATTTAAAACATCTGCAAGTACAGTCAAAGAAAAAAGTCTACATACACCTTTTTCCCGCTATTTTATTATTAAATAGAAAACGATATTATAGAGTTGTTTAAGGCATTTATAAACAAGAATGTTTGAAGAGCAAAACGAATATAAAAAATATATAACATAGAAATTATTGGAAAAAATAAAAAAATTAGCGTAAAACAGTTTACTCACACCGGTGTATGTAGACTATTTGCATTGACTGTCAATTTGTTTGACAGCAGCATTTGTAATTGTAGTAAATGATGATGATGATGATGTATTAATATACTTAATCTTATTTCGTTAGTATAAATATGTATACATTTATTAATAGTAATGCACGGAACAATAATGTTGCATAGAATATCAGTATTTCGAATATTTGTTTGTCTGCCCAACAGAATATCATTCCGAAACTACTGCTGATGCATACATACATTCGTAATTGTTCATTACAACCCTTCAGTTAGGATTACGACCTAGCTTCTTACACCACTTGTGTAGTGTGTGCTAATTTTATACATGAGTGGCGGGACCTACAGTTTAACGTCGACTATAGACGATAGACTTTTTGAGAAACTTTTCATGGTAACTTTATTAACATTCAAGAGTCGTTGACAGAAATCTGCTGTCGCCGAAAGAAATATTTTTTCATATTTCGTTTTGTTCGAGACGTTTGACCTGTGAACACTACTTACTAGACACCACTTATGTGGTGTGAGAAGCTAGGTCGAAATCCTGACTAAAGGGTCGTAATGGTCAATTGTGTGTGTATGTAATGTGCTGATAACAGCACTGACTCGCCCTTTAGTAAATAAAGTAAATTTTCTATTACAGGATAATATATTCCAATAATTTGCACAAGAACTGTCAACCTTGTTTCGTGTAGCGTATGCCTTATAATCTTAATAAAGTGTACTTCTACCCCCAAATATACTTTCAGGTTCAAACTTACCGATTTGCAATGTAGACATTATTAGTTGCACAACTCCGCTTAGGAACGTTAATATGAATGCAAATTCAATTGGTTTGCCCACTGTGAATTGAACCGTTACCAATGCCACAAGACTAGTGGGTCCAATGATGACTTTATTAATTGAACCGAATATCAGATAAATAAAACAGCCGATAAATGCAGAACATAAACCATAACGTGCTGGGAGTCCAGCTAATAGCGCACAAGCAATACTCTCTGGAATAATAGTTAAGCCCAGGGTAATGCCAGCAATAGCATCATTTATGCCCCATCGCACATTGTAGTTTCCAATCCAGTTTAGAATGCACAAACGCTTACGCAAAAAGCTTTTGGCCCTAGTTGCATGCGACCGATTCGATTTTGTTGTAAAAACATATTGCTTTGGTCTGGACGTTAGCATTTTTGTCTGCTCCACTGGCTCTGCGGCCAGAGGAGATATGCCTAAAGAACGAGATGAATGTATTGACATATTTTTGTTGCGTTATTTATTTTTTTTTTAATTTTTTTTTAACTGTATGTCTTGCAGAACTGTCGACTATCGCGTTTCACCGTTAAACTATTTTTGATTTGCGATTTCCAACGATTTAATCAAGTAGATCAAGTTTGTCTTGGTGGTGTTTTGTATTCATTTATTTCTTTATTTTTCAAATTATCACGATCACTTGACGTTTTCTTTGTCACCTAAATTCGCACTTTTTCATGATTCTATTTTTTTTTTCATTGTATTTTTCGATGTTTTCTTTACACCTACAAATATATGTACATGTGTACACTTACAACTTCAAAGTGTAAATTATTGTGAAAATAGAAAAATTAACAAATTTAAATACCATGGATTTAGTCATCTCGATCAATTTGTTATTTTTGGTTTTTTTTTGTGCAATTTCGGTACCAGTTACATTTAAAATATACAAGGTTTTGAGATCATCTTTTATGTAGTGACAATTCTTATATTCTTTTGACAGTTTTTTTTCCGTTCTGCATCTTGCGTTGAACACGTATCGTTTGATTACCCGAACTAAGATACGCTTCTAATTCTATTTGCATTACTTTGGAAACTTTCTATTCGTTTGTATGTTTTACACTCGTGAATAAACTCTATACGGCAATAGAATAACACAAAAAATATACAAACTATTATAGAATCATAAAATATTCCACTCATTTTAAAACTTTTCAATAATTATTGTATGTACTTTGTATTACCCGTACAGTTTGAGTAGTAAGTATATCGTACTATTTTTATTCGTTGAGGGTACAATCGCACTACAATAGTTTCAATAAAATAATGAAATACGAAATTTATAATGTATACATCCATACAGACGTACATATGTATGTATAATTGTGTATTAGCATATGAACTGTGTATATACATACATATGAACAGATATTATAACTACAAATTTACACGTGACTTTTCTCTTTAATCTAATTTAAGACGACAATATAATTTCTCTTCTGTATATACTTGATATACTCCTTTATTTACGTTTGCATACATACATACATATGCACGTGTGTGTATAAAGATACATATATACTAATAAACTAAATATTTAGGTTTTACTATAATTGTTGTAATAATTGTTTCATGTGTAAATTCAACTGCCATTGACATTGTTTTTACCTCCACAACTTCGCAGTGCACTTGTGAACTTGTAAACGACTAATTACATTTTGATATTTACTACCGACGTATGCAATTGATGTCTGTTTAATTACGACAAATAAGTTTGATATTCTTATAATAATAAAGCAGATGTTATAATACAAACTGAATAGAGTATTGGCGTTTGGACAAACATATTAACAACGATTTTTATTATTAGTGTGTGGTGTCGCCGTAACCTAGTCTTTAGTATGTTAGCTTATTAGACGTGAGCCTACGGTTCAAAACTCCAGGTCAGACATCTGAAACCAAACCGAAATATGAAAAAAAATATATCTTCGGTAACTTCCTCTCAGCAGATTTCTGGCAAAGACTCTGAGAATCAATAAAAAATTGCCATGAAAAGTTTCTCAACAAATCTGTCGTTTGGAGTCGACTTTAAACTGTAGGTCCCGCCACTCATGTATAAAATTAACACACACAACATAAAGTGGTGTGAGAACCTAGGTCGTAATTCTAACTGAAGGATTGTAATGACCAATTCTGTATCTGTATGTATGTATGGGGAAAAAGAATTATAAACCGCTTAAAGGCCAGTGTAATCGTAATCGAAAAGAAACAAAAATATATAATAATAATATGTATAATAAACTTAAAAACCATGACAAAAATTGTATCTCCTTTTCCGAGATTTGAAGGGTTCTGGTGTTCCATTTTCATCGCCTATGCTTGAATATGAAAAATTTAATGAACGTACTGAAATTAGCTGTACATGCATTGTCGAGATGATTAATACACTTTTAGTTTTTATACGAAATAATGAAATTTCATTTTATTTCGTGAATCAACTTCAGCCTCAATGTGTCGCAACTTGAATTAAAGCAAAGAAGAATTAAACCGTGTGTGTATACCTATAAAGTTTATATTTATTTGAGATTTTCACCAGTACGGTTGCAATAAAAGATTCTGCAAGCAATCAATATTTAATTTAATTATTTTTACCATAAGACTACGGTTTCTGTTGTCAATTGCATTCTTTCACAAAAGCAAATCGATAACAGTCGATAAAATAATAATCTCAGAGAATTTTATTTCTATGGAATGCAAAGGCATGTACATATATGATCCCTCAAAAGCGATTACTTAAAAGATTTATTAAAGCCAAAAGCAGCATGGAATCAGAAAATGTGACAATAAATTTGAATAAAACTCAAATCGATGTTACTCCAAGAATAAAGCTATTTATGTAAGTACACCTGTAAATATAAGAAAAATTTGAAAAATTTAATTTAAGATGATTTGCTTTGTACACACACACACACACACACACGCACACAATGTCATATTTCACTTTGCCAATGGTGCAGAACGGTGGTAATAGTTGTTGTGTATTGTGTTTAGTATGAATGCATTCAATATTTGTACAGAAATGTAACAAACAATTGTACGTCAAACGAGAAACAAAATAATATTTTTCGATTTTAAGCACGCACCAACACTTTAGTGGATCGTTTAGAGTGACAGTAATAGGCCAGTAGTGTACGAATACCGGTCAGGAAATTATAAAAAAACAAGAGTTTGTCACATGCACTGACAACAAAATAAAAAAAAAAATTCATACAAAACCTAGATGCCACTAGCATTTTCAGATTGAATTGTTTGTGCCTGATGGTGTGTAGCAGCGCTGTATGTATGTACATATGTACATATATATATGTGGAGGAGTGCGGTTTACACTGATAGAATAAAACGGATATGATCTGAAATCAACGTCAATTAGAGAACGGCTAGTTTGTTGTACATAGTCAAATGCATCAAAATGTGAATATTGTTACATTTTTTTTTGAATATACATATGTATGTATGTATGTATCTGTACTCTTTTTTTGTTGTTTTACGTTTTGTCCACTCTAATACACATGCAAAAACTTTTTGTGCATAAAAATCCATGAATGCGTTTAGAATAGTTTTCTAAACAAATACAACCATTGACGTTTAGTTGTTTACATATGCAATCAGTCAAACATATATAAAATCTAAATTTAATTGCTTTCTTCGTCCACACATATCGGTGAACATACTGCAATTCATATATATTTGAGACGATACGATACGATAATATATGGCAACGTTAATTTCGCAGAGTTAAGGGAAATTGATGAAAATATTAGACAAGGTAACACAAGAGTACGCGTTTGCCTTTTAATTTCACGAGGAAGAGCTCGAGTTAAAGTAAAGGATTCTTCCTTGGAAAGGAAAATCGGCAGTATAGATTGATTAATAAATAAAACCAATTGTGTGAGAAAAGGAAAACTATTCGAATTTATGAAAACGTCTTATTAAATGTAGAATTTTCTGTTTATGAGTGAGTGTAAGGCAAAAATAGTTTTACAAATATAAGAGTAAATTTACACGTACATACATACATAATTGGTCATTATAATCCTCTAGTCAGGATTACGACCTAGCTTTTCACGCCACTTATGATGTGTTGTGTATTAATTTTGTAAATGACTGGCAGAATCTACAGTTTAAAGTCGACTCCGAACTACAGATTTTTGAAAAACTTTTGCATGGCAATTTTATTTACTCTCAGAGTTTTTGCCACCAATCTGCTGAGAGGAAGTCGCCGAAGCAATATTTTTTCATATTTCGTTTTGTTGGAAATGTCTGATCTGGGGTTTGAACCGTGGTCTCACTTCTAATAAGCCAACTCACTACCTACTAGACTATGGCGACTTCTAAGTGTAAATTTAACGTGTTTAAACCGGATGGTTAATGATTTGTGTGGCGGAGCCCAAGAATTGCGTTGCAGCTTAAGAACTTAAAAGTAACCGTGGAATATGAAAGCAGTTTAGTGGTGGTGTGTGGTGTAAAGGACACTGCGATTGCATGAAATCCCATTTCGTGGCAATTACAGTGCATGGTTATCTCACGTGGAGCGGAGATCGTTCAATTTGACTAGCTCCCAGGTGTATGCGAACAAGCCACAGAGCACAGTGGTCCTCAAAACCAACTTAAACTATCTCATCGTTTTAATTCAGATTGATCTATAAGCCAGACACAAGGAAAATTTAATACTCCTGACGTGCTCCATCCATAAAGCTGAGGCGCACATTTTTCAATCGAATAAAGTTCAAAGTGGTAGCTCTGATTACCAAAACTCACTTGAGCACGCATAGCGGCCCGTTGTGATGCCACGAATAAAACATTTCGATGATGTCTCACACACACTTTGTTTTCGTTGCGTATATTTCATGAAATTCATCATTTCTTATTGAAATATTGTTTTAATTATGAAATGTACGTCAAACTCGAGGCTCATATAGAGTGGAAAATATTTTATATGCCATTGAAATTAAATATTTACAACTAACTGAAGCGTAACAATAAAATCACGCGCATTATTAAAGAAAAAAAATATACAAATAATAATTCCAGGTAAATAAGCAAATGTGGAAAACTTTGAGCATGTTTCACATTTTAACGATTACAGGACGAAAAAACAATTTTATTTTCTAAAATCTTAAACACGTTTGCTTAAGACTTTACCGATATTTAACTAAAGATATGTATATTTGAAATGGTATTAAAGAACAGCAAATTTAATGCATTCGTATAGTACTTTCACGCGTTTAGTTGTTCAACAAGAAAAGAAAAACACGAATCACAGGCTTATATTCAAACTTTGTTTACGAGTTTAACTGGAGTATAAAAGAATTAATTCATTAAACATGTATACGTTTTTTTTTTAACACAGTACAAAGTATGCCAAAGTCTAGTAAGTAGTGTGTTGGCTTATTAGACGTAAGGCCTCAGTTCAAATTCTAGATCAGACATCTCTAATGAAACGAAAACTACAAAATATATTTTCGGCGGCTTCCTTTCAGCAGATTTCTGGCAAAAACTTTGAGAGTAAATAAAATTGTCATGAAAAATTTCTCGAAAAATCTGTCATTCGGAGTCGACTTTAAACTGTATGTCCCGCTACTAACAAGTTGACAAGTTCTCTATTTACGACAATTGACATGGCATATTAATTTTTATTATTATTTATTTATTCTTTAGCTTTTGCATCACCAATAAAATTTATACGTAGTCAAACTTGACATCCATTCAGCCGACTTCTAGTAAAAACTATGAAAGACGAAAAAAAAAAATGGCAATGGCAACTTCTCAAAAATCTATTGTGTTACATATGCTGTCAGTCTTCAAATGTATAATTTAAAATTTTTATAAACGTATGTCTGCTTTATAGGCTTTCAAAATTTTATTGAATGCATACTAGGAGAGTTCTGTTGAATATAAAAATTCAAATTATTTTTATGTACCCCAAGAAGCACTGTGTAATGCTTTTTCTACTCGTTACACGTACTAAGAGAACTTATACACCTTCTCCGTCTAACTGTCACTTGTTTTCTCTTAATCTCTCTCTCTCTCTCTCTGTCTCTCTGTCTCTCTTGCTTTATATTCCACTATATAAACACGTTCACATTTTACAGCCATTAAAATTTCTCAATAATGTTCAATAATAAAGTAAACATTAATTTTTATGTTCGAACAGCGCACTTCAGTGTGAACACGCTTATTTTAATGCGGGTATATATAGTGCATACATAAATACATAAATAAATCAGTATGTAATCGCATCTACATACTTATACATAAGTATGTATAATATTTTGCTTAAATGTACACAAAGTAAACGTATAAGTAAGTAAATATATATGTATTTACGTACGTATATTTGGTTAAAACGTGTTTATGAATACAATTTCATTTTTACATACAAGATTTAATTTTTATTTCTTTCTTTTTTTCTATAAATTTTTTATGATTTTAATTCTTTTCTTTTCTTTTCGTTTTTTTTTGTAGCTTTTTATAGAAAACACCTGCGCAAGTATTTACACATCCATACATACATACATATGTGTGTGCGTATGTGTTTATGTTTATGTTGTTCAATAACATTTAATACTAAATAAATACGTATGTATGTACGTACTTGATATTCAACATACTCACGCATTGTAAAAAATAACGTTTGTTTAATGAAAATTTGAAACAAATTGAATGTTACTCATACGCATCCGTGACTCACAATAGACGTCCAATAATAAAAATTAAAAAATATTTATAATGAAATCTTTAAAAAAAAAAAACAATAAACAAACATAAATCAAAACAAAAATACTGACTAGAGTTTGATGTGAGCTTAATTTCGATAAATGAAACGTAATCAATCCGTAATCTACATATGTATGTCAAGTGTAAACTATGGTATTGCTTTATTGGTGTAGTTGTTCAGTTGTAACTTGTTATTCCATCATACCGATAATTCTGATATGTTCTCATATCATAGTCGAACGACAAAAAAATTTTTTTTATAACAAGAAAATATTTCCATATTATTTGCTTTATTTCGATAGACATACTCCAGTGGTTAAGGGCAGATAGACGGAAAAGTGTTTCAAATAATTTTATCGAAAGTAATCATAAAATAAAGCTTTTTATGTGCGTGGGTGTTTAGCAGAAAATCTAGAGTTTATTTAACACTTTTTTTTTGCAGTGTCCTGAAATCTTTATAACTTTATATCGTACTTTATCTGGCGGTAAATATCAAAGAAAATTATGCCGCAAATATCAGTTCCGTACTGAAAATTCTGTAAAAGCTTTAAAAAACACCGAACACGTGATACAATGTATGATTTGGGATTATTTGTAATGGAATGTTTTATTACGGATACATATTTGATGCTTTTCATCGTTCGAGGTTTATTAAGTAAAAAGAAAAAAATCGTTTTCTACATATGAATAGTTTATTTTATTTCGCCGTCGTTTGGTTGGTGGGTAGTGAGTTGGCTTATTGCATGTGAGGCCTCGGTTTAAACCCCAGGTAAGACAACTCATGAGAAAGGCCTGAAATGTGACGCAAGTTGCACCATCCCGTTGAAACTAAACATCGTTCACATCAATTAAATTAAAAAAAATCGTTTATCATGGTGCAATAGTGTGTCTCCTTTGACCGTAATGGTTGCGCCGTCCTCATTTTGAAAGAAATATGTGCCAATGATGTCTCCGCTCCACAAGCCACACCAAACAGTCACTTGTATTTGGTGCATTAGTTTCTGTAAGACCACGTGTGGGTTTTTTAATTTTTTTAAATATTTCTCTACAACATACTAAGTATATCTAGTATTTAGATATGGGTAGTTAGTTATGAGATTCTTTACCATCGAATTAATACAATACATACATACCTATGTATATCGTATCATACTATACATACTAAGTATACATATATATAACGATTATGACAAACCCTGCAACAATTTATTCAAAAATTTGTAATGCCAGTCAGGTAAATGTTGAATTTTGCTGCAATAGTCATTATAATAATGCCACAACAAAGTGTGCTTCGAAATAGTAAAAATTCTACAGTTACAAGTACAATATCTCTGTATGCCTCCTACCACTTTTTTTTATTCGTTTTGCAGACATTCTATAAATGTTTGGGGAAACCGTCACAGTTTCACTGTAAGTAGCGAAAACTAATCCACTGAAATAATGCATAAGAAAGAAAAACAGGAAGAAAATAAAAATAAAAACCAATGAAAATATAATTTAATGATACGTTTCTCTTTCTAGTTATTTTATAAAAATAAGTGCAGACTGACAGACAGACAGACAGACATACAGACAGACATCATTTGTCTATATCCGTTATAGTTATTATTTTGTTTTTATGTAAACTTTTTTTTTGTAGTAAAAAAAAAAAAAAGGAAAAAAGACATTTTAAACGATGAAAACTGAAAACCGAAAAGAGTTTTATTTGGTTTAGCGAAATGTACAATAAAGGATATTCTGCAACATCATCAACAGTATCAACAGTATCAACAGCAGCAGTAGCAGCATCATCATGGTCATAAATACGTGAGGAAAATTTTAAAATTTCATTTCAATAGAAAAATGGAAAACGAACCGTTCCTCCCTTTTGTTAGAACTCTTTAAGGAAAACGTATTTGTAGGAAGTAGATCTTATTTAATACAGTCTAGAAAAAAAAAAACAACTGAAGTGAACTCTTAAATACATTCGAAGGCAGTGATAATGAAAATTGAAGAATTTTTTTTCTTTCGAGGAAAAATGTTTAACGGTTTTTCTCTTTCTTTCTTTCATTTCTTAATAAATGTCCTCGAGTGGTTGGTGCATGCTTTAAAGGAGCCGATTTTACATTTGTCAGAAAAGAAAAAAATCAAATAAATTGTAACTCATTCTTTGTAGGTTTTTTGGTCTTATTAAAGAATTTCAGAAGTTTTTCAGAGTAAATGAAAAAAAAAAAAAAAAACACAAAATAAATGCAGGAAGGAGTTTAAAATAAGATGAACATGCGAAAAGATATTTAAAATTAATGTGGCATGATGAAAATAACAGCTGCATTACAACAAGCATGCACGCTTGGGTTGCAAATACGCATACACAAATATGAACAACTGCAGCAACAAGAACATGTCAAGGCTTTTTACCAGAGTCTACTTACATACATACATACACACATACATTCACTTCAGATGTTACGGTTACAATGAAAGTAGAAGTAAAATTTCAACGAGATTCCAACAAAGCAATAGAGCTTCAACAATACTTACAACAAAAACAACAAGAAAAATAAGAAAGTAACCTCAACACCCGCATCTGAGAGAAACAAGGTAATGGTGACGTGTGAATTAACTTTGCACTATGGCAGCACACTTTACCTCATGTGGAATAAATGTTAACACATATAACATTATAAATACATACATATATATATATATATATACATATATATAAAAGTAACTGTAATATACATAAGCATATATCATCACACAAACATTCATATTGTAATACATTTGTGATGATGATGTTGACAATATTATAAACTGCAATTTCAATTTCTAGGGGGATGGGGTAGGTTAAGTTTGTGTACGTGTGTGTGTGCATGTGTAGATGTGTTTTTACTCGATTTTATTTATTGCACTAGATCTACACGGTTGAATGTACATAAGCCCCTTGTAAAGGTACTATACACATACATACATATGTATGTGTTCATAAGTGCACAAGATATGCGAAAATGTGTTAAAGTGAGTGTACGTTAAAAAAAAGAAAAGAATGCCTCACATACGAGTTTCCAATAAGAAAGAAAATCAAACAATAAAACCTTTAAAAATGGAACACGTGAACTAGAGCTACTTTCAAAACGTACGACATATTTTTGACTGTCGTATTTACTTTGACAAGTAAAACTTTTTTGTAAAAGTTTTCTAACTATTCACAACACCCTCTGTGCGACATACACATGCATACTACGTACATAACAGTTTAGTAAAAATAAAAATGAAAAGGAAAACTCGTAAATGGCTTTAATGTTGCTATCCTAGGCGATATTTTCATAATTAAACTTAAAGAGTGAATTTATATAGTTTGTACATGGAAAGTAGGCCAGAGAGCTATTATAATGCCATTGAGTGATTAATTTAATCAGTATTGATAACGAAAGAGGCCTTGGCCTCTCTGGAGATTTCTGGCCACCACTTATGTTGTGCGATACGATTACGACCTATCCTGACTGAAGGATTGTAATCAGCAATTATGTTACGTATTTCTTATCTATTGATTAACACAAATATTTTAATTTCGACATACTTGTACTTTGGATACAACTATTCAGGTGTGACAAAGAGTTGAAACTCTAGTTATCGCCTTTGATTTGTTTGATTCATTGTAGGATATTAATTAATTTTATTTTCCAGTGCTAGTCATGTCATACATTCATTATGTTGATAACACTCGACCGTCAACCAAAGCCAATTGCAATAAATTTCCTGGACTACTTACTGTGTATTAAAAATAAGAATGAAAAACAATTTCATTACGTCTCGCTTTTTCTTATCTATTAAATTTAAGAAACAAAAAACAAAAAAACAAAACAAAACAAAACAAAAAATACAAGTTGTTTAATTGGAAAAAAAAGAAATTAAAATAATTTAAAAATGAAAGTATTTAGTATGGCACATAAAGCGGCAATTATTGTTGCAATCAATGAGAAGCGTTCCATTGCATCAGAGGCATAACATCTGGTGATAGTAAATGAAAATTTCGAATGTTAATAACAATCAGATGTTGCGAGTTAAGTTACTTACAAAGGCGTTTGTGTCACCAAAGGCATTGTTCCCATTGTAAAATCTGCATATTGCATGGATGCCGTGTTCTCCCAATCGATTATAGCTGTGCTGTTCGGATTACGTTCTCGCATAAGTAGAATGCCAAATGAAGTGGCATTATCGGTTGCATTCGTGTAACCACATACGAATGCGTAATTATTGTAATCAGTATCCAAGAGTTTGTATACAGCATAATCTGGTCCCGCGATTCCATTAACATATGAGAAATTATAACCATTCGGTGATGCAACATCGGTATTCGCCAATGAAATATTGGCGTACATTGTTTGATTCACCCACAAAAAACTGGAAGACACTGAATATGTGGTGGCTATTTTTAGAACGTTTTGAGGCTCATCCACGCTTACATTCACTTTTATGCAACCCATCGGTGAAATTGCTGGATCGCGTGCAATTTCCCACCAAGTGCCGCTCAGCTATGTATCATTAAAAATTCTGATTTAAATTCATTCATTTATTGTTTTTGTAATACTCTTAAATACCTGTGTAGCATTAAAAGCCATACTCGTAGAGTCTGAACATAGTTTTGGCAGATTTTGCGCATTTGCAAAGCGATTTGCCAGAAACAATAACAAGCCAACTGCAATGCAACTCTTCACGAACATTTTCGATGGTGTTTACTGTGAAGGAACTCAAAGTCGATTGATTTTGTCGCTGTATATTATTCAAATGAAACTCATGCATGTCACACTTTTAATTCTACTAATAATATTATACAGTTTGGTTTTCATTTTCATTTTGGTTTTTGTTTTTGTTATTTTAACTACTTTTATCACACTTTCAATTAAAAACTCATTTAGATATCGAAATCAATTGATTACATTACACATAGAAGGGGTGAGTAAAACAACACGAACACGACAACAGTAAAGGGATTAAAGAGTGGACAAAACATATGTTATGTTATGTTATATTACGTTAATGTTACGTTAATGTTTCATGTGACTAACTCTGTACTAATGATAGAAATTATTCTAAAAATATTCTAACTAAACTGTCTCTTTTTTAGTCGATATCAACAACATTAAACCGATAAGTATTGAATAAATGCGCTTGCGAAAGGAATGAAAGCGTCTTAAGTGGCGATGGTAATAAAATATGAAATTTAATTATCGGAATTGAGATTTAATTATCGGAATTTGCAATAAATACGTAAATAATTCCATTTTATAAATTTTATAAATTTGAAAGAAAGAACAATTTGTCCTCTCTCTATGACATGTGATGGAGAAATAAAAGAACAATTGAGGAAATGATGAAAACTTAATTATGATGTAATTGCGTTCAAAAGTAATTGGCCGTACATGAAAGAACTAAAGTCTAAATCGACTTCAACAATGTTTGATGTAGACATAGATACGTATTGTGAAACATGAATAGTAAGAGAAAATAATAGACTGTTTTAGCTGAGTACATAGTTATCTCGCGTACACCTGTAATAACAAATGTATGTACGAGTATGTCTCGACAATTCAACTACTCGTACAGCTACATGAACGCAGACATATCGCGCATTTTTCATTTTTCTTTTTATACATAGCACGACAGTAAATAACGTATCGTTGTTTTGATGGTTTAATTTTCAAGTGTCTATTCCAAGAATTGATTTGTTTATCAATTCGACATATTTAAGAAGGTACATGGTCACATATCTATTGCAAATAATAGATAATGTACTCACAAAAAAATTCAGCGAATTTACATTATTTTGATTTTCCATTATGTATTCATATAAATCATTATATTTTCTTTTTGTTTTTTATGGGGAAAAATTAACACAAGTCAATGAGTCCTTATCTATAATTAATTAAATGTACTACAATCATATTATTCATTATACGAGTACATACATGCATGTGTACTACATATAAGGTAATATTTTTTTACGCAGATGTACATGCAAGTACATAATGTGTCTCTGTACCTCCAAAAATTCTATAAACAGAGTATATGACAAAATTTTTCGTGGTGATAGTTTAAATGTATTTAAAACAAAAAGTGACGATATTACATACAGTCAAAGAAAAAAGTCTACATACATCGTTGTATGTAGACATTTTTCCGGGGGATTTTTATTAAATTGAAAAAGATATTATAGAGTTGTTTAAAGTAGTTACAATTAAGAAAGTTTAAAGAAAAAAACGAATATAAAAAGTATAACTCAGAAATTATTAGAAAAAAATAAAAAACAACGGTGTATCCAACGGTGTACGTAGACTTTTTGCTGCTTTTTTTGCTTTTTACATACATACATACATAATTGATCGTTACAACCCTTGAGTCAGGATTTTGACCTAGCTTCTCGCACCACTTATGTTGTATGTGTTAATTGTACACATATGTAAGTAGCGGGAACTATAGTTTAAAGTCGACTCTGAACGACAAAACTTTTCATCACAATTATATTTACTCTCAGAGTTTTTTCCAGAAATCTGCGGAGAGGCAGTCGCCGGTGAAATATTTTTTCAAATTTCGTTTTGTTGGAGATGTCTGACCTGGGGGTTTGAAACGAGGCCTCACATCTAATAACACTAGACAACAGTGACACGTTGGCATACTTATAATTATTTCAATTAAAAAAAAACTGTTATCAAAATAATAATAAAAAACAAAATATAAATTTATCATTGCGAATTAAGACGCATCAACATTAATTTCTATAATAAATCACTTCATTTCAAATTTATTCATTAGCACTCACATGATAACGCGTGTAAATTAATACAGCACTGGCGCAAAGCAAAAAGAACTCACAATAAATAATTGATTTTTTATTTTGTTTGTTTTTTCATATTTATTTGTTATATGGAAATTTTTTTGTTTCTATTAATTTCTCCAACACTGTAGATATTGCATTTGGAATGTCAACATTTGCTGATAAAACATACAATAAAATACTAAGCTGCGAGTATTTATTTTTTAATTCAGCTTCTTTTATCTTTATTTGCCAAAACAAATAATTATTGTATGAAAGTATGTAATACGAAAGACAAAATGGAATATGAATCATACAATATTCTTGTACTTAGAGTGGCTTGCTGTGGTTGAGACAGTAGAAATGTTATTAAGTTTGAATGCCTTTCTTATCTTATCAGATGTGTTTTTTTGTTTTTTTGTGTCGCTGTTCTTTTGTCTGTTCTGTTCAGTTTGCAACATATTGGCTTATTTTTGTTGAGCATTCGAAACGTAGTAATTAATGAAAAAACAAAACGAAAAAAATACGAAAAAAAAACATTCATTAAGGGTTACATACAATACATTTAATTAATTATGAAACTTTCTATAACTCTTATGGGCATAACGTACATACATATCTTCTGTGTTGTGTTGAAAAACAAAATTAAAAATTAATTTTTTTTTTGTTGTTTTTGTTATTTTTGTTGTTTTTTTTTTAACATTGTTTATTTAGTAAATTGAAAAAAACAAAGCGAAAAATAAATAAAAATAACGTACAAATAAAGATAAAAATGGAATAATTTTTTATATACAGTGTTACGGTGTTACGGCAAACTTTTTATTCATAATGATACTGATGCGATGCAGAAGACCAGACTATAGGAATTGTTTCAGTTTTAGTTTTAATACTGGATCAGGTTTTTTATTGAAATTTTTTTTCAAATTTCAACCGATTATGTTAATTAAAGAAGAAATATCAGGATAAGAAGAAGGAGCGATTGTCACAAGTCCATGATAAATTTAATACATGAACTTGAGGAGAGCATAGAAGGCTACAAACAATGTTGTTAAAACCGGGACCGAAGCACTAGCCGAGTTGGTATAGCATCTAGAGGAGAAAAATGATTTGTATTTAAAATTAAATAAAAATAAAGTTAGGGATGTACAATTACGCATGTTTATACATACATATATACTATACATACATATGCATATGTATGTAGTAGAAAAATAACTTACTTTGTTGATTGAGTTATATTAGCGTAATTATTACCACTTAATGTAGAAAGCACTTGGGATGCATTGTTCTTGACTTGCATTAGCCATGTGACGTTGACAGCTTGGACACGAGTGAAGATAATACCGAACGATGTTGTGGGATCTGATGTATTTGTAAAACCACACATGACAAGATTTGTGTCGTAATCGGTACTTAAGATTTTGTATGTAGTATTGGCACCATTTGCACTGCTATAGCTGACATTGAAGCCGGTATTGGTGTTGACTAAACTTGCATTAATCGTAGACTGATCCGATTTGTCCATTAAGTAACCACTTTGAGTTGCAGAGTATAACGTCTTAAGAGTGAGTTCTGTGTTATTCTTTGCAAGGCTGACATTAATACGTGCGCAAGAAATATTTTTAGCCGGAGCTCGAACCTCTTCGTACCATGTACCAGCCAACTAAGATTTCAAATTTATTTGTTTAGTATGATTGTTTAGTTTTGATTTTAATGTTCTCAAGTAGCTTGCTTGTTAACTTACCTTTGTGGCATTTAGGTTAGTCATTCCCGTTGCCGATTGACAATCTGTAGATTGAGCCTCAACATTTGCGCTTAAAATGGCTAAAAGTGCAACAAGTGCTACTGCCGTGCTAACTTTTGATTGAAACATTTTAACTGAAAAACTTGTTCACTTGTACTTTGTCCAGATGTAAATGTAAATGGAATTTATTTTGTAGGCGTTAAGGACCTTTTTGGAATCGGAATAGGATCGTTTTTATGAGCTTATAACACCCTTTTCGTTCGCTTGTTAAAATATAACTGAAATTCCAACTATAATGTTTATAATAATTTATATTACTGTCTACAAAACGGTGAGTATGTGTGTTTTTGTTTTACGCTTTTTTTTCTTGCTGTTTAATATCTTCGTTTGTCCGTATCTTCTGCATGAAGTTTTTTTTTTTATCTTCGATTCAATTAAGCTCTACACAAGAGCTTATTATGGAAGCACCGCCAATAAGATAACAACTGTTTCACATTAAATATGTATGTATTTTTCAATAAAACGAGTTGTTACGCGAATAAATACTCTCAACACTTCTGAAATTTATCAATGAGTAATAAATCGAAAGAATAAAAGTTTTATAAAATGACAATCGGGGACTTTTTTTCCGGTATAAGTCTGTAATGGCGAATCTTCTTTAAATAGATTGAAAACGCTTCACCCACCTTCACCTAGTATGGTCGGTGAAAAATGTTTAACAATGTTTTGAAATTAATAAAAACAATTAAGAACACATTTGAATACTGCTTTTGTGCAAAATTTTATTTCTTTTCCAATTAATTTACGTATGCTTCCATAATTCTTATATTCTTTTTTTTATCTTTTTATATCTAATATACATATTTAGATATTTAAAACAATTTTTTTTTTAAAAATATGAAAAATAAAATTTATAACGAACATCGATAATGTACATATATATATATATATAAGGTGGGTCATTATTAAGTTTAAATTAAAAATGCAATAAAATAAAAACGATTTGAAATTTGCAAAATTTATTCTTTTCCGGTTCGAAATGGAATATTACTTCATTCATATGACTGCCACGGCTGGCCTCACAGTACCCCATTCGATCGTGCACTTTTTCGATTGTATGGGATCGTATCTCGGCAATGACATCGCTAATGTTGACCTTCAAATGCTCAATTGTCTCCAATTTGTCGGCATATAACTTTTCTTTAACTATTTTCGCAGAAAATGGTCCAACGGTGTCAAATCTCAGATTCTTCGCAGCCAATCGACATCACAATTTCAGTTAATTAAACGGCCATCAAACGTTTGAGCAATAAATCGATTGTAGCATGAATTGTGTGGCAAGTTGAACCATCCTGTTTGAAGAAAACATCGTTCACATCAATACCTTGAAGAGCGGGTACAAAAAAAAAATCGGTTATCATAGCGCGATAGGTATCCCCATTGACCGTAATGGTTGCGCCGTCCTCATTTTCAAAGAAATATGAGCCAATGATGCCACTGCTCACCAAGTCGCACCAAACAGTCACTCATAATGGGTGCATTGGTTTCTGTAAGACCATGCAAGTGTGGGTTTTCTGAGCCCTAAATACGGCAATATTGCTTATTAACGTACTCATTAAGATGAAAATGAGCTTCATACGAAAAGATGATTTTTTTTTTGGTAAAATTGACATCATCGTATAGTTTCACGTTGGCCCAATAATTCACAACGTTGCTTAAGCGTAAATCGATTCATTACGTTCAGCGGAGATAATATACTGAGTTTTGTGACAGAATAGAATGGCGAGCATAACAAATTTTTAAACGAACTATTACTGTCTTCCATGTGAAAATGTAGTACTTTCATAAATTTTTTAGTAGGTAGTGTATTGGCCTATAGACGTGAGACGTCGGTTCAAACACCAGGTCAGACAACTCCAAAAAAACGAAACAAATTTCTTCAGACTCGGCCTCTCAGCAGAATTCTGGCAAAAAAATCTGAGAGCAATTAAAATTTCCTGAAAAATATGTTGTTTGGAATCGACTTTAAAGCGTAGGTTCCGCCCTGCCACTGACGTATAAAATTAACACACACATCATAAGTGGTGTGAGAAGGTAGGTCGTAATCCTGACTGAAGAGTTCTAATGAGGAATTGTGTATGTTATGTACGTGTATGTAAATTCAGCTACGCCAGTAGGATAATAGTACTTACGTGTAAAGAGAAGCATGGAATCGGCATAATTCTTACAAAGTTTATGATTTTTTAATTTTTTTTTTTTTAATAATAAAATTTATTTTCATTTCATATTATTTTTCTAATGCATACTTTTTATGAACGTATGTATGTATGTTGGTGTGTATGTATGTATGTTGTGTTGTTCGGGCATTACTAAAATGAAATGTTTTCTTCTGTATTTCTTCTGTATTTCTTCTGTATTTCATTCTGTATTGTATTCATATTAATAGTTTCGTATTTATCATATTTAAGGTATTATTTATAATTTGTTTTTTAATTTTTAATAATAATAAATAATTATTTCTGTTTGTGTTTGTGTTTGTATTTGTATTTGTATAGTATCGAATTGCTTTTGCGTAGTTTTGTTCTCCAATATTCTAAGTGTAAATCGGCTTGTATGGAAAATAGTTTAGTTTTCTTTTATTTTCTAATAAATTAGTAGAGTTTTTGTTTCAATTGTTTTTAAATAGGAAAATGAAATGAATTTATATTTTAACTACTTTATTTCTAATTATTACTTTATATTTCATTATTATTGTGTATTAGGTTTTATGAATTCATGGAATTGCTTTTAATTATTCAAAGTATATAAATTCGTTTTAATCGTTTCTTGATTTTTCTTTTTTTTTGGAATACAATATAAATTTTGGGTCAAACAATTTGAAATTGGTATAATCAGTTTAACTAAGTTCTTAATAGTTTAATATAATAATAAAGGAATTCAGTTTAATACATTACATATGATATGATTTACATTCGTGTTGTTATAATTATGTTATCATTGATAATAAAAATAAATTTGTTGACAACCTTTTGGTTGATATCGTATTAACAATTGCAGTTTGCAGGGAAGCCATAAAATGTTTAAATAAAAGTCTCCAATTTGGTTTTTGATTATACATAGAGGAACCGTTTCTATTTCATATTCATCTTAATAACACCCAAAACGAATCTTACGAAATGCTATGCTACGGGGGGAAAGACTTAAGGAATGATTGAACTTTAAGGCAGAATATGACACAGTAAAGCAGGCTTTAATAGCCACATTATGACGATACGCACATCTTTATAACTTATGACAATCTGTCAAATGAAGCAATGTGACATTTTTCTTTATTTATGACTAAAGATACGTACGTACTTATCTGTAATATAAACCACAAGTAGTTATCGATCAAGTATTACATACTGTGTGTGTTCATACACAAGTGTGTATACATACAATTTATAAATTGAAATAAATTAATCTGATCTCTCAGATACCCGTCCCACTTTACATATTGCTTTCTAAAAACAACAAAATTATTCTTTAACAAAGGCTTCAGTTGTCAGTATCAATAAATTGCTTCAGTTCAATTTAATCAAATTGTGTAGTTGCCGTAGTCTAGTATGTAGTGTGTTGCGCTATTAGACCTGAGACCATTGTTTAAACCCCAGGTCAAACATCTTGAACAAAACAAAATATGAAGAAAATATTTATTCGGCGACTTCCTGTCAGCAGATTGCTGGCAAAAACTCTCGTTCGGAGTCGACTTT
This sequence comes from Sarcophaga caerulescens, assembly GCA_927399465.1. Lineage (NCBI taxonomy): Eukaryota > Metazoa > Arthropoda > Insecta > Diptera > Sarcophagidae > Sarcophaga > Sarcophaga caerulescens. The sequence goes on along the minus strand of OV656872.1, from coordinate 141,170,065 downwards.
AAACGATAGGTCCTGCCACTCATGTATAAAATTATCATTCACAACATAAGTGGTGTTAGAAGCTACGTCGTAATCCTGACTCAAGGGTTGTATTGCCCAATTATGTACTATATGTATGTATGTATTTTTATATTTATGAAAATAAACTCAAATGTTTAAGCCGCAAAGTGGACAACGAAGGCTACCTGGGTCATATTACGATCTACCATCAAATCTTCCCTAGATCCATTGTTGTACGTACTACTGCACATATATGTACATGAAATGGGAGAGATACAGTCAAGCAAAAAAGTCTACATACAGCGGTGTATGTATCCCGGTGATTTTTGTCTTTTCAAATTAGAAAAGGTGTTATAGCATTCTTTAGGGCAGTCACAATTAAGAATGTTTGAAGACAAACTCGAATATAAAAAAATATAACCTAGAAATTATTAGAGAAATTAAAAAAAAATTAGAGGGAAAAAGTCTACACCGTTGTACTGTGACTGTACATACTACCTATGTATGTATAGTAGTTCTGTCCTTAAATATTTATTTAGTTTTTTAACTTCAGTTAATTGGTACTTCATTGAAATCATTGAATTGATATTGTAAACTTGCATACTAAAGTTATTCAACTAAACAAAGAGTACGACATGATTAAAGTTAATTTCAAATGTTATGAAGACATAAAACACCGAAACAAAGTAACTTCGAAGACTTTAAATAATCATTTCTTAGTTCTTCTATAATTTGTTCATTTATTTATTTTATACCTGATCGTGTACTATGAACATGGATCACATCGAAAACAGTTCAGAAAAGTATATACAGTGAAAGAAAAAAATTTACATACACCACAGCATGTAGACTTTTTTCCTGCTAATTTATCGAATAGATTTCGACAAACGGAAATTTCATAAATTTAGCAAATAAATATATATGTATGTATGTATCCATGTGTATATCTGTATATACATATGTATATACATTAATTATTTATTGTATATTTTTTTTTTTATATTGTAATTAGAAGTATTTGTTTATTTTGTTTCTATAACATGTCGACACAATATTTATGATTGTTCAGATGCAATAGACACTTTTTTGTTTCAAAAAAAAAAGATGGTCAAAATGAAAAGATTGATTGGTAAAGGAAACTCATGTATTTTCTACGAAAACAAATACAAAAATCACATTTTTTTCTCTGAAAATAGAATTATTGTACAGTTAGTTTCAATTTCAATTGTAATTAGAATTTTTTTTTTTAAATAAAAAATTAACAATTAATTTGTCTTTTTTGTTTTTGTTCTTTGATAATTTTTTGTTTTTATTTAGTTTTATACTTACATACGAATATTTGTTAATTTTTTTTTAGTTATATAGCTTTAGTTTTAGCTCTTAGTTGTTTATTAATTATTTAATTTAATTAATTTAATTTAGTTACTTGTTTTACGTTAAATTATAGGATTCACTGAATGTGCTCATTGTTAATGATGATTTATTTTTTTCCTTACTGGGGGAATGCTGGAACGGTGATAAGGATAGTAAAAGGATCGGTTTGGGGAGACTTTGTTAATAGAATATCTAAAGAGTTAGAATTACAATAAAAAAAAAAACAAACAATTTGTTTAAGGGTGATACGTATTACATGCTATATTACAATGGTTTACAACCTAAATAGAGTTTTTCTGTTTTGAATATTTGTTTTAGATTTCAGAGGAATTATTAATTTCCATCATCACTCTTGAGAATTTCTTTCGTTTAGTTTGTTTTACAATATTCGTATTGCATAGTGATTTGTACATTAAGTAGTATGAAGTAAAGTTAATTTGTTGTTTTTGTTTTTGTTATTTAGTATACTAGTTTGAAAGATGAGAGCATAAGTAATATGATTTAACATTATGATTATAATTAAATTATATATTAGTTAACAGTCTTTAGGAAGCCTTATATTTTAATTAATTACTAATTTATATAAATATATATATATATATTTATATATATTTGTATGTAGGTATGTATGTATTTGTGTATGTACTTACTTAAGGAAGAGAAATAATTAAGACATAGTAAAGAAGATATTGCAGTATTGATATGTGTTTAGTAAGAGGAAATAAATTGTTTCGTATTAAAATATTTTCCCTAAAATATGCTATAAAAATAAAAAAAATATTATTTGGTTATACAGGAAGTGGTTAATGTCTTGACTTGATTTCTTGAACATGAGCGCAATAACATAACAGACTTTAAGAAATTCTGTAAATTTACAGCACATTTTGGTTTGAGAAAGAACAACATTTTTATGTTACAACATTAAAATTGGTTTAAAAATATTTTTAGGTTATGTCATGTTGAATATATATTTTTAAAATATTGTCATCAATTTTGAGAATAGAGGAGTTAGTGGTCGAATATTACATTTCAGCAAAAAAAAATAAAATAAAAACAAGTTTTTTTTTTTTTTATAATTTAAGTCATTGACAAAAAAATATATTTTTTCTTGCTATTTATTCATTTCTTTTCACTTCATTTTGTTTACCTTTTTAAACTGTTTTTAGAAAAAAAAAATTAATAAGTAAATAATAAATAAAATAATAATACATAATAATAACAACATCAAACGTAGTATAATACAATTTTATACAAAATTATTATTAATATAATAATAAAAATGCTAATATGGAAAATGTAATTCAAGAAAAAGGCCGATTATCCTTTAACATTTTCTTGTTACAAGCCTACTTATTATAGATTCGATTTATATTTGTATAGTATTTGAATAAAAAATTAAAATATACTTTAAAACACGATCACAAAATCACAATCAGTTGGTTGGTTTGATACGACATCAAACTTATTAGAATATTGTACATAAACAACAAAATTAAATACAATAAAATTAAATAAAAATTAGAAAATAAATTAAAATTAATGAACGTTATCTGCTACATACATATGTACAATATAATTACAGAGACGAAATACATTGTGAGGGGTGTGAGTGTTTGGTAGGTTCTTATTCTAAAGGGGATTACTAAAGGAAGAAGAGGTTAAAGGCTAAAACCAATAGAGTTAACAGAATCAATGAATATTTTCAGAGTTTCTTGTTTGTTGATTGTTGTAATTGTTGTAATTGTATTTGGACATAATAGTTATTGCTTTATCGTTTTTCATATAATTTTTTTTTCATTATTTTTCACTTTGTAGTTCAGTTCAGCTTCATTTAGTTGAGTACGTACGTAGAGGATGATATACTCGTTTCACTATAAAAGCTCATTTCATTATTCATTGTATTTACATTTGTTGGATTAGGTAAGTAAATGTGTTTTACATTTATATACGCTCTGTATTTACAATAATTTACATATAAATTATGTAGCATATATGTATGTATACGTACTTATTCTAGGTAATCTAATGATACGTTGGATTCTGTTTCTTTTCGCTCGTTGGTTTCAAGTTTTTGACTAAGCTTTCGCGAGAAACAACGTGGATAGACCCTATAGTCTATAAAGTTAACATGGCATTGAACATTTTCCGAAACATTTTCCGAAAATGTTCAATCACTTTCAGTTCTATTTTACTATCCTTCCCTCACGCCTGTAGTAGTTCGTTATTGTTTTGCGTTTGTTGGACGGCGCTCGAAGAGGAGGATGTATTTTCGAGAGTTGAGGTAATGGTGGATGAACCACTATTATTATTTGGACTAGATGCTTCTGTAGTGGAAGGCTGGAGAAGTGCGGGTGTTTTATTGGTGTTGGCATGCATGTTCATAGAATTAGTGTTCGTGGACTTTTTTCGATTCCATGAGAAACTCAAAGCATTGGCTAGCCTGCTGGGGGGTTTTTGCGTAGGCGCAGGTGGTGCTGGCGGTATTGGCGTCGCAACATCATAGTCGTGGCGTCCTATTGAGGAAGCCGGTGTATGATGACTGTAGCCCGAGTCCGAACCAAAACTTGAATCGCCATGAGCGTAAAGTGACGTAGAGTTCTGGAATGTTGTTTGCGAGGCAGGGTGATGGTGAGAATGATGTTGCTGTCTGTACGATGACGATACACTTCCCGAACTATAATCAGGCATAATATAGGCAGGATGGGGCAATCTTTGCTGTAATCCGTTTGGTGTATTACACGATTCGTAATGAAAATTTTGACGATAAACTGGTTCTGCATAACCATAGGCCGGTTCAACGGGTCCTACAGGCGCAGCCACGCGGGCTCTTCTCCGGTCAACCGATCTAGGATTTGTTCTGGATCTCATTGAGGAAGCAAGAAGACCGTTAGGTCCATTAACGGCATACAAATGTGGTGGATATCGAGCACTCCCAGGATATTGTATACGTTCGCGGAAAATTGTTGCAACGGCTGGACTTGAAAAGTTTTTCAACTGCGTGTTAATACGATTTCGGCGTTCAACTTCGCTTTCTATGGTATTGTAAAAATGTGGCGGCGGTGCAGCATTTGGATTTCTGTTGTTATTGAGATTATGGACATGATGTAAACTGTGATGGTAGCTTTGAGTTTGATGGCAATGAGAAGCTGATTGCTGGGTATGTTGGTGATATCCTAAAGCCATTAGATTGCAAGTATTGTCATACATTTGCTGCATTGGAGTCAGATCGTTGACCTCTGCCGTCGAGGTTGAGGTAGATGTGTTTAAATCATCACCTGGTAGAATTCGCCGCTCATTTCTAGATCTCGCACCATTAGCCGCTACTTTACGGCCTGTTGTATGTCTCAGCATGCCAGATAGGATAGCCGCAGCTCCACTTCTAGCTGTTGTCGTTGTTGTTGTTGTTGCACAAACATCGCTATTATTCGTATTGGTATTATTATTATGGGATGAACTAGTCGAAGCTGCTGTCGCCGTCGAAGCGTCTTGCGTAGAGGAAGCTGAAGATAAGACACTGTGACGTTCTGGACCATTTGTAGTTGATGCCATATTGTTATCGCCATCTGGTCTGTTTGAAACGTTCGCGGGCATTGCATTCGTAGTCGTATCAGTGGGCTTGAGAAAGGAACGTTCTCCTGGCAATGAGAGTTCATCCTCAGCAAAATCATCGTCTGAATGCAATGGCGGCTCACTTTCACCGTCCGAATCATGGCTTGGGCCCAATTCTTCATATACATTGTCATTAGAACGATATGGATCCGGTCCAGGCGAATTGCTTACCAAGAACGGTGGTGACCTCGTCATGGGGTAACCGCTAGGATAGTGTATGCTTTTACCGTGTAATATCTAAAGTAAAATAAAAACAAAAATAAAAACAAAATAAATTATCCTTAAATAAATTATTCTGAATTGAAAATTTTAAACGAAAGGAAAGTGTTTAACATTCTTTTCTTTCGTAATGTAATGGATAAAGAGCAATAACATAAAGGGTGGGCCTTTTAAAAGTTTACATTTAAAAATGCAATAAAATAAAAACGATGTGAAATTTTTCCAAATTTATTTAGAAATAGAATATTATTTGATTCATATGGCTGCCGCTGCTTGTCTCACAGTACCCCCATTCGATTCAATTTTCGTAATGAATGCATTGGATTAGTAAGACAACGTGTGGGTTTTCTGAGTCCCTAATATGGCAATTTTGCTTACTAACGTACCCATCAAGATGAAAATTAGCTTCATCCGAGAAGATGATTTTTTTTGGCATCGACATTATCGTGGCCCATCTAGTGAAGCGAAAACGAAGCGGATGGTCATGCGGCTTCAATTCTTGTAAGGCGTCATAACGAAATCTTTCCGCAAAATTCGATGTAAACAGTTGCGTGAAATTTTCAATTCTTGAGAATGATGACGCACACTCTCAGTCACAGCTTCGATATATTCGGGTATACGGACTGTACGAGCACGCTCACGTCTTGACGCATCAACAATGAAACCTGTTTCACGAATAAAATTGCGTATACCAGGCACTGTTAGCGCTGCTCTGCGATCAGATTTTATACGACATTTTCGTGCAATTTTCGTGCAATTTCCGAACAATTTTCTTTGTTTTGAAAATAAATTTCCAATAAATCCCAACGTTGCTCAAGCGTAAATCGATTCATCACATACAGTGGAGATAATATACTGAATTTTGTGACAGAATAGAATGAGATAAGTATTGCCAGATTCGAAATAACCGCATGGTTTAAATTTAAACCGATAGATGGCCCACCCGATGCATATATATTTTAAATTGTTTATTCTTAACAGACAGATTATAAACATAATTTTTGCTTAACCCTAATATGCGTATAATTTTGTGTCACTGTAGTTGGAATGTCTTTTTGGAGGAGCATAAGAAGTTTCCATTTTAATTCCTTTCATATTCAAAAAAGTAATGAGGAATACGAATAAAATAAAAACAATTTGAAATTGCTTGAAATATTTAAGTACGAAATTAATTTCATACTAAAAACTTAAAGAGAAAAATCATTCGCTTTTAGTACTCTAATACGCATCAATCGTTTTATCGAAGATATTTGATATTTTTTTCTGCTTAAAAATAAAAAACAAAAAAAATCACAATAAAGAAGTAAAATAATAGGAGATGATGACACCACATTTAAGGTATCTCTTAAAATAGAACACGATATTTCAGATGAAAACTAATGCCTGTTGTTCAAATAAAATCTGAAATTTACAAAAAAAAAAATTAAGTTTAACACGCTGATAATAAACATGACAATTATGAGAGCAACAATGCCACAACAATAAAGAAATTCCTGAAAGCAAACATGACGATGTGACATTTGGCAAGGTTAAGCAAAATAAACGAAAAATTGAAGCTTTTTGCGGAAACAAAACTGTCAACACAATAGAAAATTGTAAACACACAACACCACTGTTCCTGTCTTTATTCCCTTTGTTTATTGCAAATGAAATTCTTTTCTTCGCCATTATCACTCAAAAAGGAATGGATACGGGAGACGGGAGAAGACAAGAAATCTTATACTCTTCAAAGAGTTTTGAATTTCATTGCGTAAACCATTTGGGGAAAACAACAAAATATATGTATGTATATGTACTCGTATGTACATACGTATACAAATAGAAATAATAGGACGGGATAATAAAAACCATTGAATAATTGATATGAATGACATTTATTTTGACACTTAAATGTCGTAATGTTGTGAGTATGTTAGGCACTTACCTGATGTCGCATCACCAGAGGTCTATGATGCCCAAGATGAGCGTCAGGATCCTCGTATGTAACCGAGTGACCAGATGCCAACGCTGATAGTGCTCCCGTTATATGGGGTCCCCTTGTTGGCGTTTTACACGGCAGCAAATTTTGTACTTTCCGCTTATTTCTAAAAGAAGAAGAAGAAAAGAGAAGAAAAACAAATAAAACTTTAAATTAATTTCAACTAATAATAGAAATCTTTATTATCACTTAATCAAATTGAATAGGAAAATGTTTACTTAGCTACTAAGACATGATAAAAATAGATATGTATATATGTATGTATGTATGTTCGAATAGAACTCTATTATACAATGGTGGCTCTTAATCATTGTGTTAAGATAAAATAATCTACTCGTAGTTTTGCTTTGCTACTCATGTAGTCGTCTATCACATGATGGACATTATTTGTCCATATTGTAAGACGATGTTCATTTGTTTTAAGCATCATTACATAGATTACTTCTACTGCTTCCTAGACCAGATCCTTCTTATTTTAAACATACAGACATACAGACACACAGACACACAGGCATACATAGTTAAAATTACGAACATAGCAAAAGAAATAACGTCATCATCATCATCATCATCAACAGCATGGTTTTGGAATCTGCAGCAGTGGAAGTAACAGCAGTATACGATGGAGATGTAGACAATGGAGTCAGAAAGATAAATCGATTTCTAATGTTTAATATTTGCTAAACATTTTAAAAATGTATACAACAACAATTTTAATGCTATCACTGTTGTTGTTAATATCTTGCAAAATACTTTGATAAAGTCTTTTAACATTTTAATCAAATAATATGAATTAATTTTTCATCCCTAATGAATTTATCTATTGTACACACTTACCTACATACATACATAACTTGTATGTACTTAACATATTTTTTTTTTCTCTCTAACATCTTAAACAATTCATTGCATTACATAGACACAACAGAAAAATAATAGAGAGACTTACAAATGTAAGCTTAAATTAGTCGTCATCAAATAAACACATGTTGCTAAGGATAATAATAATAAAAAAAAAACAGAAACAAAAACAAAAACATGACAAAGTCCTATTGACAGTTCATGCCTCTCTTTTTAATTTCAATTTTTAAAAAAGTGACACAATTTCTTTAGAAAGTTTTGACTTTTAAAATAATAAAATAATGTAAATGAATAATGTACACATCGTATGTACATATGTATGTATGCATTACGTTTCTTTAGTCTTTTCACTGCCAGCCACACCGAATCCTAAAAGAAATTTTGACATGTTGTCTGCCTTGCCGTTGGGACGTTTCATAAAGTAAAGAAAAAGTCTTGTGTACGTATTTACATTCTGGTGTAAATGCAACTCTATTAAAAATTAAATATGACAAGAAGTAGGCTTCCAAAGCAACATGTCGTGAAAAATTATGAAAACCAGTTTCCATACATCCTTATTCGAAAGGAGTAAAAAATGTCAATTGTTTAGGAAAAAATCTTCTTTTTTTTGCTCGTGTACATACATACATAGTGGATATGGCTGACAGTGGAAAGAATGAATCTCTCAAGGATAATAAGTAGTCGTATGTATGTACATATGTACTCGTATATGTGCATACATATGTTGTAACACGTAAATACTAATTTGAACTGAAATAAATTGACGGTAAATTACATTATGGCGGTTTACCGTTATAATAAAGGAAGCCTTTTCGAAAAAATGTTAATGAAAGGAAGGAAACGAATTATTTACCAAGAAAAAAAAAAGGTGTTGAAAATGCTTAAAACAACAACAGCACTCATCTCAGGCGTTTGAAAAGCAAATATACACACTGCTGAAAAACGTAAAAGGACTCATATTCGAGTATACATATGTATGTATCAAGTGGGCCATTTATAGGTTTAAATTTGAACCATCGGTTATTTCGAATCTGGCAGTACTTATGTCATTCTATTCTGTCACAAAATACAATATATTATCTCCACTGAACGTAATGAATCGATATACTCTTGTGCAACGCTGGAATTTATTGGACCAACGACCATTTTGCGAAAAAAATAATCTTTTCGAATGAAGTTCATTTTCATCTTGGTGAGTACGTTAATAATCAAAATAGCCAAATTTGGGGCTCAGAAAACCCACACGTGTTCTTACAGAAACCCATTATGAGTGACTGTTTTGTTGCCGCTTGTGGAGCGGAGGCATCATTGGCCCATATTTCTTTGAAAATGAGGACGGCCACAATCGATTTATTGTGTCAAACCTTTGATGACCGTCTAATTAGCCGAATTAGCCGCCAAGAAGCTGCGATTTGACACTGATGGGCTATTCTCTGTGGGACGCCGTTAAAGAAAAGTGTTATGCCGACAAACCAGAGACAATTGGGCATTTGAAGGCCAACATTCGTGCTGCCATTGACTGAGGGGTCATACCATACACTCGAAAAAGTATACGAAAATTGGTCCGATCGGATGAGTTATTCTGAGGCCAGCCATATGAATGAAATAATATTCCATTTCTAACCGGAACAATTGTACTTCAAAACAAAAGAAATAATTTGGCAAAATTTCAAACCGTATTTGTTTTATTGTATTTCTAAATTTAAATTTTTAAATGACCCATCCTTTATGTGTGAAGCTACTTTTCATCTGTTTTTTACAGGACTTTAACACTTAAAATACGTATGGACATAATGTGAATGAATATGCATAAACACACACATATGCATGTATGCGATAGAAGCTTATAAATTTCTAATAAATTATAATTCATAATAAATTTGAACGATAACACTCAAGGGTATAATATTATTTAAATGTTGTGTTGAATCTTTATTTTTATTGTTGTTGTTAAAGTTAAAGTCTAAAAGGGCAAGTCGTACGAAGAGAGATTTACAAAAAACAAAAAACAGAAAGAAGAAAAGAAAATCAAATACGATTTTCAAAAAATTTACTACAAATCTATTGATGAATTTCAAGTCGTTTATTCAAAAATGCTTTTGGCGGGGATTCAAATTACTTTTGTGTGTTCGTTTTAAGCCATTTATATATATTTTTTTATTGTTAATAACCTGGTTAACATATATTTTTATAGCATTTTAACCACAACAACAATTTATTTAACACACAGAAACAAAAAAAAAACCGTCAAAGATTTATACTTCAGACAAACATATGTACATACATACATAAGAAATTCCGTTTTTCAAACAAGTATAGGTGGCGTATTGTTGCTGTTGTTGACAACTATGCTCGACATGATAACTGAAATAACAAAAAAAAAAAAAAAAAATTGGGGAAAAAAAACCACATTTTATAACCACAATGTGTTGGCATCCTCATTAGCATAATTTGAAATGCAACATTTTCATATTCACATAAATATGCATCATATACGATGTGCATCGATAGACGGTTCAGTATTGTATTGATCTGTGATATTAATTTAAAGTTTATGTTAATTACACTACAGTGGTCCATTACAGCATGAATGAGTTAACAGGAAAGTGATAAATTTGAAAATATTTTACAATTCTTATCCACTGTGCTTTCATTTTTTTTTTTTTCAAATGAACTTTTCTCAATTGCTATATACGGAGCAATCAAAATCAAATCTAATTAATTTAAATAACGCGTAAATCTTTTTTTTTACATCCTCAAATATTTATGACGGTCCTCTCCATACGTTGCATTATCTATGTATAGGGTGGGTGATTTAAAAGTTTATATTAAAAAATGCAATAAAACAAAAACGCTTTACAATTTATTTTGTTTGTTTTGAATTACAATTGTTCCGGTGAGAAATGGAATATTATTTCATTCATATGATTGTCGCGGATGGTCTCACAGTACCTCATTCGATCGGACAAATTGTCGTACATTTTTTCGAGTGTATGCCAAATGCTCAATTGTGTCTGGTTAGTCGGCATAACACTTTTCTTTAACGGCGCCCAAAGAAAATAGTCCAACGATGTCAAATTGCACCTCTCTAAAGGCCAATTGACACCATCATTTTGGCTAATTAAACGGCAATTAAACGTTTAATGCAATAAATCGATTATGGCATGAGATGTGCGTACAAGTTGCACCATCCTGTTCAAACCAAACATCGTTCACATCATTGCTATGAAGAGCGGGTACAAAAAAATCGGTTATCATGGTGCGATAGGTGTCTCCATTAACCGTAATGGTTGCGCCGTCCTCGTTCTTAAAGAAATATGGGCCAATGCTCCACAAGCCGCACAAAAGTGTCAGTCGTAATGGATGCATTGGCTTCTGTAAGACCACATGTGGATTTTTTTCTGAGTCCCAAGGACGAATAATATGTTCATAACTTTTCTTTTTCTTTTCTTTCGATACATTTGCATCATTATAAATAAATTGAATGAAATTTTAAAGAATTTTAAAGAGTTGTAATAGAGCATAAAAAGTAAATGAATGAAATTTCGTTGTTCTTTAATATATTTTTCTTTTTATAATCATTATGTATGTATGTATGTATGTATTTTCGTATCGCTTTATGCATATCAGTTTTCGTGTAATAAATATGGCAGCGTAGTAAAATCGTCCTTTATTTATGATACAATACAATTATTACTGCTGTTCTACGCAAATAGTTTACCAATGAAAATCTATGTCTGTAATGTATGTATGTATGTATGTATATGTATTTACATGTTAGGGTGGCCATACAATGAAAATTCAAATGTCCTTAAAGAACATTTTGAAAATGAAAAAAAAAAAAAAAATTATGAACCAGTGTGTCTAATGGTCATCCTTAGTATCTCTCTCTCTCTCTCTCTCTCTCTCTAACTCTGGGCAAGGTTATGATGCTATTTTGATTATAAGAATCGTTTGGAAGAAAAACTTGGTCTCATAAATAAAATTAAATGTTATTTTATTTATATGGATGGTCTTGTGTTAACAAGACATCTAAATACATATTTGCTAAAGCCTTAAGGCCGTGTACACTGTATATACATATGTATGTACATAAATATTTCAATGCGTGTAAAAGAAATATTACTCTTATTATTTTTGTTATTATTATTGTTATTATTATTATTGTTGTTGTTTTTGTTTATTTTTTTTGGTATTTTTGGTATGTATTACATATAAATAAAGAAGTAAATATAAATACACAACAAATTGAACAGACAGACAAAAATTCTTTGAAAGCAATTTGAATTCATATTTAATCCATCATCATCTATAAGGGTATAGTGTGTGGACTTTCAATTAAGCTGCCTGTGACGATTTTAATTTTTTTTATTTTTTTAAATTTTAAATAAAAATTGTTTAATTGTTAAGTGATACTTACTTCCATACGAAGAGTGAAGATATTAAAACAACTAAAACGAGAAGCAGAGAGAAGACAGCAATCATCGCGGACGTTTGTAATGATTGGCTGCTATAGAGACTAGCATCGAGAACCTGCAAAGACAGCAAACAAATAAAGTTTCGTATATTATTTTGCAATCATTTGTAGTAAAAAAAAAAGAAAAACAAAATAAAATAAGATTTTCAAAAATGTTTTCGAACAATGCCACGAAATAATTTTAAACAAAAGCCTTTTATAATTCGTATGTTTAATGATGTTGCAACCAGAGGTCACCAGGGAAAAGTAATAAATTTAAATGGAAATTTTTAAAATCACATAAACTCATATAAAATTATATGTATACATAAATATGTACATATGTATGTATGTATGTTTGCATGTATTTGAAAAATGAAAAGAAAACTACTTAAATAAAATGAAAAATAATTTGAATATGATAATATGGTCACGGGGTGTTCTTTTTTTTTTTTTGTTGGATTTTTTCTTAATAATTTAAAATGTTTATGAACCTTATAACATATAAATGAATTATTATTAATTTCTTAATACTTAATAAAATTGATTTATATTTTCATAAAAAGCCTAACTTGAAATGTTTAAAACGCTTATCAGTAAAATAGTAGTAGTAGTAGCGGACTCGTGCGTTCCTTAGTAATTAATCTTATTGCGTTTCATGGTGTGTATGTATGTATGTATGTTTTTGAGAAATATTTGTAACTTATATACATGAACATAAACAAATAAATAAATTCATAAATTTTTTTGTTTCATTTTCATTCCGATAAAGTTTAATCGATCACATTCTAAATACTCAACAAACATATATTTATGCTCACATGTATGTATGTATGTACGTACATATAAAATTAATGTAGGCAATATAGTAAATAAATTTATTATTTGTTTCCATCCACCTATTTGGTTAATTGTACACTGTATCTTGGACTGTGTGAGGAGAGGGTTACAACGCAGATGCGTACAATCGCACTTGAATGCATACAAATGTAGGATGAAAGTCTTTATGTGCGTGGTAATGGCTACATACTGCCACCAGTTGAGTGAATGACAAAAAATCAATTGAAAACATGTTCCCATTTAACGTCTTACCTTTTTCCGTATTTACCCAACTTATCTGTCATCGAACTATGTATGTATGTATACCGAAGATATAACGGTTAAACGTACAAACGTTTGTTGATTTTATTTACTTCTGTTCGGTGTATATACGATTAAAAGATTAAATTATTATGAGGATTGAAATGGAAAAATTTACAATTTATTTATCAACAGATTTTTATCATGATTGTCACCATGGTGTGGTGTTTGGATTTCTGACTTGTCGACTACCGTTTGAGAATTGATAAATTTAAGTAAATACAAATACATATAATATATGTATGTACGTATATGTAAGTATGTACATATGTATGTATGCATGTCTAAAGTATTTTTTCAAAAAATACTTTCTAAGTTTGCCTTACAGTAAGTTAAAGCATAATTAAATAATTAAAATCGAAAAAATCCAGTAGTAGTACAACTATTTACACTCAGACAACATTATATCTGTAATTTTAATTGTAATAAATCAAATATTTATTTTGTCGAATATTTTCAATTTCTTTTTAATTCCAAATATTTTCGAAATACTACGTCAAAGCAGCGATAAGCTAATAAAATCATAACGGCGTATCGTTCTATTTAAAATAAATTATTGCATACAAATATCGGATAGGCCATCCATCTATCGGTTTAAATTTGAAGAATCGGTTATTTCAAACCCAGGAAATGCTTATGTCATTCTATTCTGTTACAAAATTCAGTATATTATCTCCACTGAACGTAATAACGCGATTTACGCTTGAGCAACATTGTGAATTATTGGGCCAACGAGAAACTGCACGATAATGTCGATTTTGCAAAAAAAAAAAAAAAATATCTTTTTGGATGAATTTTCATCTTGGTAGGTACGTTAATAAGCAAAATAGCCGTATATGAGGCTCATAAAATTCACTCCTGGTCTTACAGAAGCCTTTGCACCCATTACGAGTGAGTGTTTGGAGCGGCTTGTGGAGCGGAGGCATCATTGGCCTATATATCATTGAAAATGAGGATGGCGCAACCATTACGGACAATGGAGACACCAATCGCATCATGAAAACCGATTTTTTTGTATGCACTCTACAGGATATTGATGTGAACGATGTTTGGTTTTAATAGAATGGTGCAACTTAACACACATCTCATGCCACAATCGATTTATTGCATCAAACGTTTGATGGCCGCTTAATTAGCCGCAATGCTGATGTCAATTGGCCGCCAAGGAGCTGTGTTTTGACAGCGTTGGACTATTTTCTATGTTCTGTGTGAAAATTGTTATGCCGACAAACCAGAGACAATTGAGCATTTGAACTCCAACATTCGTGATACCATTGGCGAGATACAATCTCATACACTCGAAAAAGTTCACGACAATTTGTCCGATCCAATGAGGTGCTGTTAAACAAGCTGCGACATCCATATGACTGAATAAATGAATATGTCATTTCTAACCGGAACAATTGTACTTCACAACAAACAAATAAATTTGTGAAAATATCAAATCGTTTTTGTAAAAACCTATTCACCAAACTGTGCAAATGAAGAGCAATTTACTTTTATTTTTTTTATATGCAACACCTTAATCTGATCGAGTGTCTTAATGATAAAATTATGAAAAATATCTTGAATTTCTTTCAGTTTTAATTTCATTGAAAATATCATCGTGAACGCATTACAACCACGCTTTACATATTACACTTTCCATGTCTATTAATCGAATTTCAGTTTACATTTGTAAAAAGTTTTTAATAGGATTTAATGTTGTTATAAATAACAAAATTATTATAATCTTACAACCTATATATACATACATACATACATATTTAATATACAATGTAATGTAACAGATAAAAATAAAATAAAAGCCCACACCGGTTTTAACAGACTGTGTGTTTTGATATTTAAAACTTGAATTGAGTTTAAAATATATCTACAAAGTTTTTTTTTTTAGTTGGCTTAAACCAATAATAATCCTTAAAAAATAAAAAAAAATAGAAAGAAAAAAATAGAAGAAATAAAAAATGAAAAGTAGAAGTAGAAGTAGAAGAATAAGAAAATACAAATATGGTGTGTTATTTCATTTTGAAAGAAGAGCAGCAAATACGATTGTCACATCATTTTCGTTTATTTTCCTTATTTTTATGAAATATTTCTCTGCTTGCAACCAACAAATCTTTGGATACATGAGTGTGTACGCTCTACTCCTTTCTCCAACCAGAAGACGACGACGTCAGAATATTTGTTAAAGGATTTTAAGAGAACAAGAGCAAGAAAAAAAAAAAACACAAGAAATGTAAAGGAATGATAGTAAATGTGTATGTATGTATGTGTGTGAATTAAAATAGAAAGAAAAGTATTTTCGAAAATATCAAGTGTGGACGTGTGTGTAAAATATATTTGTCGTGTGGAAAATATCATAGTCATGATAGATTTCTAGTCATTCTTTATACACACAAGAATAAAAATACGTTACACATACATACGAAGAAAATGAATTTGAAATGTAAAAACATTCTCATGATAATGATGCCTTATTTTACTCTAAAAAATAAAAAAAAAAAAATAAAAATAATAAAATATAAAAGAATATAAAAAAAAAAGTAAATAAATATGGGATTTCTTTTCTATTGTTTTAAATAAATAATGAAATCATTTTATAAAGTAGAAATAAATGTGCGTCTCTAAATATTTGTTATCAAAAAAAAGTATTCATTTAAATCGAATAAAGAGTAAGACTTGATATAACTTTTTTTCTTTTCTTCTCTTTTGCATAGTATTTGCACAAATTTATGTATTTTTAGCTAAGCTCTCTGGAATGTGTGTACATTGAATTCTTTGTATCGTGCATCAGAAATTCATAAATATTTCCCATCAATACTGATTCAGAGCGTACTAAATATTGACTTAAAGGCGCCAATGCCTTTCATTTTACCCTTCAAATATTAAAGTAATCTTAGGCGTTTCGTCTTCTTTTAATAGAAAATTGATCTTTAAGGCCTTATAGTTTTCTCTTTAATTTAATGTTTCGAAATTTAAATCTCTAAACTAGTCCTGAGTAAACTCTATAGCCCTGGAACGAACAAATATTCATACTTTTTGTTTTGTATGTACATACTATGTACATATATATTTTGGTTTTATACGAAACTAAACAATCAGTTTTAAGGTCTCAATTTTTTTTAACAGCTGTTGACTTGAAAACTTTTGTCTACATTTGATATTTTTGTTTTTGTTTTTGTAAAGACTTTCTGTTATTTAAGAAAACAAAATAAAAAAAAGAAGAGAAATGATTTTTGCTTAACTTTTTGACATCAAATGTAAAAGATTTGTTAACATTTTGTGGACGGGCTAAGGAATCGCTTCCTCTCTTAGACAAATTTTCAATTTTTTTGTTATTGTAAAGAAAATTTTCTTGCCAAATATTAGTTAATATGACAGCTGTCACATTTAAAATACATATCCAACAAAAAAAAAAAATAAATAAATAAAATAACTTGAACCAGTTATAGCAAGGAAAATAGTATCTGTTTTCAAAAAGCAAATCTTTGTAATTGTTTTAATTCATGAATGTAGGCAGTTGAACTTTTAAATAAAACTTAAAAACTCTTCATTATACATCATAACAGTTTTGTTGTTTGGCCAAATGCTATTTGGCAATCTTACAATAACAACAGATGTCTTGGTGATAATCACAAATTCTAAGGGTTCGTCAGTGTTATTATTATTATTATTAATAAAGGATATTCGTTTTTGACTTCCAACAATAAAAATTAATTTTTTTTATTTATCATCCTACCACGTACATAATACATACATACGTATGCCTCGAGGTGTCATTAAACAAACACCCTTTATGAAAGTAATTTAATATGAAATTGATGTTTCCTTTAGTGCTTGATTTATAGTTAACATCCCTTTTAGAGAATTAAATTAGAAAAGTAATGGATTTTACACATTTTGTGGACTTACCGGTATCGATTCACAAATATCATTATCCCAGGCTTGTTGCGCTTTCAATGCCATCTCTTCTTCATTGCAGTTCACTGTAGTCTCATAGGCCGCCATTGAGGGTGGTATGGGCGGTGGTGGAATCATGAATTTTGGTGGTGGGCCCAAAGGACCACCACATTCATTGCATTCAATAATATCATCGAACATTTTCCACATTTGTAGTAAAATAATTCGACTTGAACTCTTACGCAAGAATTCAGAACAGCCAACCAATAAAAGAAAAAAAGCCAATATAAAGCAAAAATACGAATTGAAAAATTAAATTCCAATTCTAACAAATTTACAATCGTTTCCTACAAGCAAATTAATTTTCGTCATATTCTATACATGTTTGTTATTATTTGGTTTCTGTTTTTGGTTGCTTTGCGATAAAGATCTAAAATGAAAGAAAAGAAAAACAAGAAATTTTAAAATATTAATGAAAATAATATGTACGTACATACATATATATGTTTTCTTCGTTCTGATGTAAACAGCAGTTCGAATTAAAAGTAGTGCGAATTTCACGTCAAATAATTCACAAATAAATTCGTAATCCTACTCTCTACACAATTACTTCTTGATTGGGGTTTTCAACTACGTAATCATTATTGAAATCGCAGTGTAAAGCCTCGCCTTAAACCCCAGGCCAGACTTCTCCAACTAAACAAAATATGACAAAATATTTCTTTGGCGACTTCCCCTCAGCAGATTTCTGGCAAAAACTCTGAGAGTCAATAAAATTGCCATGAAAAAGTTTCTCAAAAATTGCCGTTCAGAGACGACTTTCAACTGTAGATCCTGCCACACATATATAAAATTAACACAGCTAGGCCGTAATCCTGGCTGAAGGGTTGTAATGACCTATTATTTATTTATGTATGTATGATGTACACATGTGTCTGATTCGGTTCAGGGTTCTGATTGTGTTGAAAATTAATAAAGAACAGGCATTTGATAAGATTGAAAATTTAATTTCTCTTGCAAAGTAAATTACTTTCCATATCATAATAATTAAATCATTTTCAAGCTTAGCTTTCTTAAATGTATTCTTTGTAACGCTAAAATAATTGTGAAAAATAAAATGTAAAGTTTCCCTCGGCGTTTACATGGTGTTATTTTTTTATTTTAATCCTTCCCCCATGAGGTCATCGTGTTCGGGTTCATCGCAGCTTCAAGTTAGAATTCAAGATCATGGAAAAATTGTTGAAAAAGTTGTTGAATATTTACAATATAAACGCGAGTAATTTTCGTCAAAAACCAAATTACATGAAGTTTACGAAAAATATTTTCCATTCGCTGCAATGTGTACACAAATTAAAATAAAATTTAGACTCTGACGATAGTAAATAGAAATAAAAGTAAATAAAGTCGATTTCTTTTCAGATTAAGTCATGATGATGAGCATATTATGCGACTTTAAGATTCCCGAGGAATATTGGGATGAGAAATACTAAAGAAAGGAAAAGAAAAAATAAAATAAAAATTCTACAGCAAAACGTTAATGCGCTTAATAAAGAGCAGCAGAAGTCTTACGAAAATGTAGAAAAAAAACGAAATGAAAACAAAAAAGGAATTAAAATATAAAAAAAGGGAAACACAAGTCAAGAAAACGGAAAATACTCGTAATATACTGCTGAATGTCTGCCAAAATTAATCAATTTAATAAGGTAGGTATAGACGATGTTGCTTAGCAAACAATTCAGATGGAGAAATAAAATAAAAAAGAGTAGGAGTAGTCAGTATCGGCAAAGAAAGAGATTGAAAGAAGTTGTGAAATCAAATGATAAAACCTCAGCGAAAATGGAACCAATTAAGTAATTGCCGATGCTATTTAAAAACGAATTTATATTCTTGAGTGGAAGAGATAAAAAAAAAAAACGAAAATAAAAGAAGATGAAATCAAAAAGAGAAAATCTTCCAACAGAATGAAAATCATTTTTAACATTCGTATACTTAAGCAAAGCTAAAGAGACTAGGAAAACTTTGTCTTCAACAGCTGCTCATTCATTCTGGAGATTAAATTAGCATTTCAATCGATGTAGTTTTTAATGGTTCTCTTAAGGATCTTTTGATCAGCTGCCTCTCTTGACTCAATATGACTCCATTCTTCAATTAAATAATTAGTTCTCCCAACTCAATTCATTGTTTTGTTATTGCGATCCCTGCTTTGAATTATTCTGAAACCAAAATGGGTTGTTGTTTGCAGGAAATTTAATTTTGGTTTGTTGCTCAATCGAGCGCAACACACGACATTGGTTTCAGAGGGATCTACAATAAGTTACTAAAGTTATCTTGTTAGCTGAGCAGGAGGTGGAAAAATCAACCCTAAATTATGACATCACTTTTGAAGGTTATAAATGCCGTTATATGTTTGCTTAATTGATAAATTACTTCGTATGCCACAGGAAAAATAAGGAAAGAAAAGGAAAGAAATGGAAAATTTAAAAAATATTGAAAGAATAACAATTCACATTCCTTCTGTCAAATACACGAGTGCGGGTAATTCTAAAGATGGTATGCCAACGGAAAACTGCTTGAAGTCCCATTAAGATAATGACATTTTATCGTTATTGAGAGTGATTAAAGCTCGCAGCAAATCGACTGAATAAATAAAACGCAGCTCCATTAAAATCAGAATCAGAATGTTAAGCATTTCTTTGGTTTTTTGTCGGCTAAAGTTAATATGTATGTATGTATGCATGTATGCATGTTGAATAATAGAACTCCGATTGAATTTCATTTGAAAGGAAACGCGTATTTGGTTCCCAGGCTATTCGAATTCTTTTCCTCCTGTTTTGTATTTTGTTTAGAGCTGTATGTATGCATGTGTCTATAAAGTTATTAAAACTTCAATCATATTTTAATAAAGTCATAATTTTTATTTGTTTTTTTTTTGATGAATTTCATTTATACGGTTTGTTAGAATTGTCTGTCAATTTGTGAACAACCAGCTCTGCATAATAATGCTCTTCTCATTCTCATTCATGGTGCCTAAAGACTGAAAAGGAAATTTTGTGTGTTGTCGTGCAGAGCGCTTGGGTAAAGAGTATCTGTTACAAGCACGTTTCATTTCAATGTAGTAAACCTGGCTGTTCAAAAACGTAATTCTACCTGTGTAAGACTAAATAATAAAAAAAAACCTATAAAACCCAATACGTACACATGTACCAATCACTCGCACATAACATACTACAAAATTATGCTTCAATTTTTATTTCTTCTCTCTCTCTCTCTCTTGGTTAATAGATAAAAATCTTATAATAAATAGAAGACATTTTTATTAGATGTTAACGCTGACTACAACTAAGAGTTTTGGCTGCGAATTTGTTGAGTTAAAATGCCTGTTTGACTTTGGACTTAAACTGCGTTGAAGAGACTAAGATATGGTCTTCAATTCTACTGTCAATTTTGTGATAAAGTGTCATACAAAAGTGTCATAAAAATTTTCTTTTCTTTTTTTTCCCCATTCATCTTGTATACAATTGTTTAGTTTTTACAGATTATCCATTCGAGCTAACTTTATGAATCATAACTTAAGTGAATCCGAAGCACTTGTTGCAAACTAAAGATGAGAATTAACATACGTTAAGATTTTATTTGTTTTGTGTACGTTTTTCTGATGCCGCCGTTGTCTTAAGTAATAATTTAAACAAATTTACTTTGTTTTTTTCTGTTTATATTTGAAACAAATATGATGAATGAAATGAAAAAGTTACGAAGAATAAATGAAAACATCAGCGAGTACTTATTTTTAAAAATCGTTTTCCATGGAGGCACATCAGATAAACAGAATCGGATGAAGAAATGATCAGACAACTGGCATAGGAGTGTGTTTTATGACTTTAGCAAATATTGCATTTCGTTGTCATAATTAAAATAAACAACAAAAGCCACAAACAAGACGGTAATGTGGTTCATATTTTTATTTTCACTTTGTTGTACTTTGTTGTTGTTCGTATCCAATATGCTGGAGGTATTTAAACGTCACGGCATAGACATTTTTGTTTTAAATGCTTTTAAGTTGAAAGAGTGATGTGGTAACTTTAATTAATATTTACTAAACAAAAAAAAAAGATAAGCTTTCGTCTCCAGTTGAAACACTTTTGTTTACAAATATAGCACAACTTCGACCCACTAGTGCGTTAGACATGAAACAAAGTGTTCGAAAGTGTAATGGAAAGCGTTAAAGTCCAATAAAAATTAAAAATTAAAAATTAAATGTATTACAATCCAATTCAAGCAGAGGAAGAAGAATGATAAACAAATGCAAGATGCCAGTCCTATTTACACTTTCCTAAAGCAACAACACACAATAAAAGATAAATATGTTTTGAATTTTTAGTTGCAGGCATTTCATTTGAAAGCCTAATAATAGAACTTACATTTGTATTACTCAATGACAAATGAGAAATCCTTTGTTAGTTGTTAGAGTTATTGTTTGTTTGGTGTGTGCTTTAAATCAAAAGAAGATAATGATGATGAGATTTAATCCAAATAATAAGTGTTTGTTGTGGTTGGAAGTGGAGTGTAATAAATAATATATAATTTTTGTTGCAATAACTTCTAGCACTTTCACTAGCTTTTTGGTTTTACACACAATTTTCAATTATTATTTTCAATATTCAAATAAAATATTAATTTTTTTTTTCTTCTCTTTCATTGAATGCAAACATACATATATATGTATGTATTTCTTTTAATATTTATTATATTTAAATTTCATATTTTCTTTGTGCATTCAATTTTTGTTTAGATTTCTTTATTTTTTCTTTTTAAATATATGTATGAATATTGATTGCTGGTTTAGGTTTGAAACTTTTCACGTTTTATATATTTTTTCTTAAATTAAAAAACGCCACTCACGCACAAATACGTCTTTATCCGGCGACTAGAAGTCAGTAACTGTTTGTTAAACATTCGAAAACGAGAGTCATACAAACGATTGAAATTTAAATTCACACAAGTATCCCTGCTCGTAATCAAAAACAACACACACAAACACACATTCTCACTCGTACTCAGCGAACATAGTTTTCCCTGTGGATGCCAAACAGAAACAAATCATCTGAACTCTCAGCCCGTACTGATGTTTACATGCTATGTTATTCGACATTCAAACACAAACACACAGACAATGAAAAGAGAAAAACTTGTTATGTCTGGCCCGCGTTTATTTCTTTTTATTTATTCGAATGCATCGCAGGTAAAATCCATGACATAAAACATTCTCAATGAAATTTGTCCTTAACGAACATAAAACAAGAGAGAGAGAGAGAGAGAGAGAGTAAAAGAAAGTACAATTCTCTATGACATTGGAGCACTTTACACATTACCAACAAACAGTTTTCCTTAATTTTAAGAGAGATGAAGAAAGAGAAAAGGAGAGAATATAAGAGAGTAATTGAACATAAAGAGAATTGAACACTTTTTTTTCGAATTGTTTTGTCCGGCATATTTGTTGCTGAAATGTGTATATAGATATGTGTGTGTGTGTGTTTATTTCTATAAAAAGGTATTATAGGATATCAAATGATAATTTCTTGGGGTTTTTCTAAATGGAAAACAAAAGAAGCACAACTAGGTGTTATCATTCTATACATATTAACAATGTGTTTTAAAAGTATTCATACACCTTGCGTACACTAAAACCATATTTGGTGTGAATATCTTTTCAACGCTGCAATTACAATATAATTGATTAGTATTAATTGAAATTTGAATTAATTCGTTGAAATATTTTTTTTTCTTAAATCAATACACTTTACTTCATATTTATAACACATTATTACATACATACATATGTACGTATACCGTATGAGTACGAATGTGACCATAAGATGTATTTAATTTGAAACAAATTTTGTTTCGACAATTCATACAACAGAATTTATTAATTATTTCTTCTTACTTGTGACAATAGGGTTTAAGGCCGAATTTTAAACAAACTACAGCAACATATTTTCAAACATTCACCTGCATACTAATAATGTAACCAACAATGAACCAATAATAACTAGTGTTGAATTTATTTCTGTATTGTTGTATTGTTTGTAGCAAAAATTTGTTGCCTGTATCAACACTGATAGACTCAATATATGAGAGACAACAACAATAACAGTAATAACTATACGGCATTATTATGATCAAGGTCAATGTCTCCACATCATATTCAAAATCATGCAAAAGAGCCAACAATGACAAAAAGAAAACACCAAACAGTCACCATTCCACTAGTCTGCAATTCATGCAACATTCGTTCTGGTATGTATGTGTGTATGTATGCATGTTTGCATAAACAATCCCTATAGTGTATACAATAACAGAGTTAGGCTTCCAACATCGTCTCCAACATATGCATACACTCATCTTACTAATGAAAGATTTGTGTAAAATCTGTAAATGCATATAACATTCGTACACATTATGACTGTGACACAAAACATGGCAAAAACCAGAGTAAATAAACATGATTTTTATGAACAGAACAACCCCTAAAAACCCCAAAATGAATTTTTTTGTAAAAAAAAGAAAAAAGCCGATTTGAATTCATAAGGCCGTGTCAGATAAAACTTTGTTGCTTTGCGTGACGTTTATAACTTTGACAGAAAAGCGTAAAGCAAAAGGTGTATGTCACAACAAAAACTTTGACAATACTCGCGTTGTTTGTTTATCTTTTAAAAGTGGTTGGCGCGTAAGTTTTGCTTTTAATATTTTGTGTTTAAATAAGGACTAAAAATGGATTTTGAGTATTTATTGGACATACTTATAATTGTACTGCTAAAAAAAACTAAAAACATAAAATTTAAGGACAAATATTAAAAAAATTAAATTTGCGCGCAAATTTGCCAAAAATATATACAGAATAATCAACAGCTGATTGTCAAAGCGCGCAAAAAGATGAGAGATGCCCAACTTTTCGCTTTGCGTTGCGTTAAAAGCTGTTTATGTGACAAGTGCCATATAAACATGTACATTTATCTTAAATGTCAAAGCGAATTTGTAACGCAACGCGAAGCAAAAGTTCTATGTGACACGGCCTATACAGTTATTTAAAGTTACTTCATTAAAGAGAGAGAGAGAGAGAGGGAATAATATCAGCTAAAAGAGAATAGTGCTGCCAGCAACATTGAATGTTGCCGAAATGTAATGATAAAACAAAATAAAATGTTTATAAACAAAACACAACAATGCCTTATTTGAAGCATGCATGTATGAATGACGATGATCTCTTGCTGTAGACTTCCTTTTATTCCTAATGTGCGCATGTTTTTGTTTTTTTTTTTGTATTAAGATTTAAGTTGTTTGTTTGTTGTTATGAAATCTGAAACTGTTCCATTTCTATCACCGCGTAGACTCTTATTCTGCCGTATCAATGCTTTTCTTTTTTTTTACTTATTCTGATTGATGTAGTGTTATCGCGTATGATATTTCAGCACCTTGGTGTTGCACTTGTAATTTTTATGTTTGCTCGCCTTAATTTGTTTATTATATGGAGTGTGAAATAATAAATGAAGAAAAACTCGTGTAAATAAAAAACAATTTAAACTGTTTCAATACAAGTTCTTTTACACACGCATAAATGGCCTTATCATCATCATCATCTCCAATCTAATGCCTAATTTTTCTGAAATATATGGTAAATAAATGTGCCATCGCCTCCATTCTCCATCTGAAGCACTATTAATCAATATACATATATGTATACAGGCATATAATATTATCACAATAAATTTAATGAGAGAGTAAGTAGTGTATTGGCTTATTGGACGTGAGGCCACGGTTTGAACTCAAGGTCAGACATTTCCAACAAAACATGAAAAAATATTTCTTTGGCGATTTCCTTTCAGCAGTTTTCTGGCAAAAACTCTGAGAGTAAATAAAATTGTCATTAAAAAGTATCTCAAAAATCTGTCGTTCGCAGACGACTTTAAACTGTAGATCCCGCCACTCATCTATAAAATTAACACACACACAACATAAGTAGTGTGAGAAGGTAGGTTGTAATCTTGACAAAAGGGTTGTAATGACCAATTATGTATGTACAGTGAGCGTCAAAAGAAACTATACACTAAGGGTAAAATTCTAACAATCACCAAACTCAACTTTTATCTTTTTTGTAATTTTTTTCCAAATTTTTTGTAAATTTTTTTTTTGTTTCAAATTTTAAAACTGGCAATGAAACAATTTGAAAATGAAAATAACGGTAATTTATAAATTTTAATATTTTTTTAATGTACTGTTTCTTTTAACGCTCACTGTATGTATGTATGTTAAAGTCGCTAAAGAAATAAGATTTACTATGAAGGTGGAAACTATTAATTTTAATAAATTTGAAAATATTCTTTCTAGTAATGAATATAAGATCGACTGATTGTTTTTACCTGGTATGCAAAATATATTCTATTATTAAAAGTAACACACATACTTATATGTAATATATACAATAATTAGACCTGATCTAGATGCTGTCAGAAATAGACATGATTTTCCTTAAAAAGTTTATTTCTCTTAAAAGATATTTATTTGAATATTCAAAAATTATTTTTCGGTTTTTGTGTTGTGGTACATAAAATATTTAGAAACTTTTGTTAAGATTTTTATACACATAAACAATGAGAAATGCAAATACTAACACTACAGTAAATAGTTTAACAATGATAGTTGGTACACCGCAACTATTTTTTATTTTTTTTTTTTTGGAAATTAACACCTTTTTATGGTCAAAGAGGAGGATATTCTTGTCTTGTATTTGTCCAGGGCACAACAAATTCATTTCTCTGTTTGCTGTTTATCTCTTTATTACTAGCTGCTTAGATTTCATGTAAAAACAAATGGTTTGAAACAAAGATCTTCACATACATCGCACCCAGCAATTGTTACACAAAGAAAAAAAGTGTGAAAAGCCAACCGACTGAATCTTATCCCAAATACAGGGGAATTTTTGCTGTTCAAGAATATAATTTTTTTGTTGTTGTTTCTATTTCATTTTTGCCTGTGAAAATTTTCACATTTTTTTTCTCTGTGGCACGTATACACATATGTACGTATGTACGTACATTCATAAATATTTATTTAATTCTATTGTTGTTATTATTGTTATATTATTACATACGATATTAACACACATACATATATTTATATATATATATATACATATATACATTTGTACATACATACATACATGTATTGATGTTCATAAATATCCATACATACGCCGCAGAATACAACACACAAGACAATCGTATACCATATCATACATATTTTATTAAATGCAAATTTTTGGTGAATTTAAAACGGAAAGGAATAACAAAAATATTATATTTATACATAATAGAGTAACTGTAAAACAAAACAACTTTGAACGACGCAATCACAATTACACAAGCACACACACATGTATGCAAAAGATATAAATTGAATTGAAATAGAATTTTGTACTCTCGCACAACATACACACAAAAACATGCATACATACATACTACGTACATATAATAATGTTTACATATGTACATATGTATTCATATACTATATTTACATGCTGCTGCAACTTTATACGTATGTATGCACATACATATATACATATGTATGTATGTATATATCAAAAGGATAGAACACAATAGCAGAACACAATTTATGATGCACATTTTACACACACACGTACAATAACAATTAGTCTAAATCCATACGAGAATCTAGGTGAACATTGAGGGCGGAGAGGCGCAAAGACATTCTGGGCTTGCCTGGTTTTACAAACCGATAATGCTGTGCAATATAAACCGATACATACTTTTTATTTTTGCGACAGTACTTACATACATACACATGAAAGTATGATTGTGTATGCATAAGTCTGATCTACAGCATGAGGAATTTATCAGAGGACCAGAAACTTAAAAGAATCAAATCTTAAAAAAGTTTTTGATTTTCGATTACAAGCATCACTAAGTTTTCTATGAATTCTTAAATAAAATTCAATTTAATTTGATATATAATTGGTCATTACAACGCTTTAGTCAGGATTACGATCTAGCTACTCACACCACCTATTTTGTGTGCATTAATTTTACACAAGAGTGGCGGGACTTACAATTTAAAGTCGAATCTGAATGACAGATTTTTGAGAAATTTTTTATGGCAATTTTATTTGCTTTAAGATTTTTTGACAGAAGTCTGCTGAGCGGAAATCGCCGAAGAAATATTTCTTTATATTTCGTTTTGTTGGAGATGTCTGACCTGGGGTTCCGACCGAGACCTCCTACTAGACAACGGCGACTTACTAAACACAGAATCAGTGGTGTTGTCGAGCCGGAACGCTCCGGAACGTCGTTCCGGTACTTCCTTTTTGGGGCAGGAATGCGTTCCGGAACGTTCCCTCCCCCCCGTCGTCAAATTTGGGACATGAGACCTAAAAAAAAACGCCGCCGCCAGGATTATCATGGAAAATCACCCGCCGTTAAATTTGGCACATGAGACCGCACAGAGCGGCCGAAGAAATATTTCTTTATATTTCGTTTTGTTGGAGATGTCTGACCTGGGGTTCCGACCGAGACCTCCTACTAGACAACGGCGACTTACTAAACACAGAATCAGTGGTGTTGTCGAGCCGGAACGCTCCGGAACGTCGTTCCGGTACTTCCTTTTTGGGGCAGGAATGCGTTCCGGAACGTTCCCTCCCCCCCGTCGTCAAATTTGGGACATGAGACCTAAAAAAAAACGCCGCCGCCAGGATTATCATGGAAAATCACCCGCCGTTAAATTTGGCACATGAGACCGCACAGAGCGGCCGCCTACCCAGGATCGGCCCTGTCTATATAATTATATATACGCGTTCCGTTAAAAAAAAAATTAGCACAACATCACTGCACAGAATAGTGCAAATATATTTAAAATAAATATTGATCTGCCAATTTTCCATTCCCTATGATTCCAATAAAGTTTATTCACGATTTTATGAAACATATCCATTTGATTTACAACCCAATATTTTGTGTTTATAAGTACGTAATTGTAAATATATGTACCTGCATTCATACATACATACACGAAAGCAATTTATGAAATTTTGAATTTGTAATTACTAAATATTTAATAACAAAGAGAGAGATAGTGAGATAGAGAGAATAGCAAAATTAATAATTTAAGGTGTCGTGCATCCTGAACATTTATATTTTATGTAAAATGAAATATTTGTATGAATGTGCTGTAATTTCAACTGGCAATTGTTTTGACCCATATTTACGAGAACACCAAAAAGATACAAATTTTGTTTTTTTTTCACATAAAACTTATTTTTTTCTGTTCTTTGTAAAAATGCTCGCTCGCTGTTGAATCTGGGTAAACTATAAAAAGCTGTAAAAATAACACACACACACACACACACATAAAATATTGAGATTTTTTTGCATGTGGATTGTAAGTAAAGTCCTTTTAACTCATATGCAGCAATTTATAAAAACTACTTCGTGTGTTTCCTCTGTTTTTCTTCTTATTTTGCTTTTATTTTAAATATTATTTGATTTATTATTAAGTTTTACCTGTACCTTATTGATTTTAAATAAAAAATTATTTGTTTATTTTCTCTATCATTTTTACTCAGAAGTACTCAGAGTGTACTATGAAGACATTACGATTAACCATTTGATATCCATTAATTATAAAATTTTGTTAATCATTATTAAAGGAATACATTTATTTCCAATTCTATGAACGAAACTAATACTTTAAGGTAAGGTATTTTATTGGTTTTATTTAAATCTTATCATTATTTTAGGTCCTAAGACAATAACGAATTTTAATTGGCTTCCTTTCAAATCCGAATGAGAATAATTTCACTTTATTTCGTCATAGCCAGGCTAACGTTAAAAATATAACTGATTGCTTGAGGTTACAATGTCAAATTCAATGTGTGCATGCATATTTGGTCATTACAATTCTTGAGTCAGGATTACGACCTACCTTCTCACACACACCACTTATGCTGTGTGTGTAAATTTTATACATAAACGGAGGGACAGACAGTCTAAAGTCGACTCCGAGCGACAGATTTTTCGAGAAACCTTTTTATGGCAATTTTATTTACTCTCAGAGTTTTTGCCAAAAATCTGCTGGAAGGAAATTGCCGAAGAAATATTTCTTTATATTTCGTTTAGTTGGATATGTCTGACCATGGCCTCACGTTAAATAAGCCAATACACTACCTACTAAACTACGGCGACTACACGACGACTATATTTAATGTAAACCTTGAATTTCGAAAATGAAAACGTAATCAATTCATGTAAATAATTAAGACAACACATAGATATTATTCAGAATAGACGCTGTTATCGTTGAACATGTTACTTTTCAATCCGAATATCAATAAGAATTAGAATCTAAGAGAAGACCTTGCTGACTTATCGCAAGTATTGAACACAGAAAAAATTTGGCGGTATTGAGCCTGTGATCTCCGGTCACATTTTGTATTTTTGTTCGTCATTGAAACAAATTAATACCTCAAGACAAGATTGTAACTTAGAACAATCAAGAGTAAAAGAAGCCGCATATAAAAACCAAATGACATATAAAAGTAAAGGAAGAAAATAAAACAATCATGTTCAGAACAATGCAACCAACATAGGCCGGACAAAAATTAAGAAGTTGACAGTTGTGTAATACCTTTCAAAAACAATGGAAAAGCAGTAGACACCAGGTAGTTTCGGTAGAATAATGACAGTGAAAGAAAAAGAAATATAAGAATAGTGAAATAGAATAGAGATTTCTAATTTTTTTTTTTAATTTTAATTATTTTATTTAGTTTTTAAGATTGTATTTATAATTGTAAAAAGAAATTTAAACAATTGATTCTGATTTTGCAATTGATTTTGTCTCTCTTCTGCACCACTGAGCAATTGTATTTCTATTCGCAACAATGACGACAATCAACCATTTTACTATCCTGTCTTACTATAATCACTCAATATTACTATATTTCAAGATCTTTTGACATAAAAGTGGTAGATTAGGATGGCGGCAATGTTTTTGGTGACATTGTCAATTGTTGTGGTATAAAACGATTTGAAAAAAAAGAAAAAAAAAAGAACGATTTATCTGAATTATTTTCTGATTTTCTTTTCGGCAAATATAAATGAGAACTTTTGGTTTTCTTCAATTGTTTGCATAATATTTTTAATGTTAATAATCAAATGTTTTATAACGCAATTTTTTCTTTTATCAATACTCTGATAGTAATCTTAGACTAAATTTTAAAAATGTTTCCCAAACAATGAAGTCTGTATCTTACACAAACTTCTTTAGCTTCTTCCAGTCCATTTTTTCTGAAATGAGTTCTGCCTGGTATAGTGTCATCCTAAAATATTGGAATCTTGATTTTACGAAAGCTGGGCAATGGCACAAAAATTGCTCCATCGTTTCGATGTCTTCACTGCATGCCCTGCATTCATCATTATCAATCATTACAGTGAAAAAAGTTTCAATTTATTTTGTGATAATTTTAGACGCGTATCTTGGAGTACTTTTTGATTATTTATTCGAGAGCCATGCTTCCTTTCTAAACATGAAAGTACACGTTTGTTAAGAAAAGCAGTATAATTAGCAAAAGTTGAAGTGTAGCTACGATATCTTAATAGTTTTGTCAAAATGTAAACGAAGTATAAAACGAATCATATGGCATACCGGTTGTAATTATCTGTGATATTAAAAAATTGCCTCCATTATTTATAAACATTCGACCGATAATATAACTTAAAAGTTTGAACTCATTTATGAGTCCTACATGCCAAACTCTGTCGAGTGCTTGAGAAACATCTGGTATAAAAACAAAACTGTATCTTTCCTTTTAGAATGCTTGTCTTATTAGCTCTTGCAATAATCGTCTTTTAAAACACAACTGATGGTCTGGTATACAGGTATCAGCAGTTTGTTACAAAATTTTAAATATTGCAAGTAACAAACTTATAGAGCTACATACATACATACATACATATCTAACTCTGTCTTAGTACGATCTATACCAGGTTTAGGTATCATTTCAATCGGAACAATTCCATTCCATGGTTGTCTAATAAAAAGAGAACATTTTCCCACAAACGAAAAACCCCAATTCGAAGCAGACAAATCTTAAATTAGTTTCTACTTTTTGTCAATTTTTGAGACAACCTTCAACTTTGCGCGCAAACCTAATCAAGTGCTAGGTTTTGATTTATAAAAACCCGTAGAGAAAATGTTTTTTCTTCTTCATTTAAATTCATAGGATCTCTGTTACTCTGTTACGTTGTAAAACCAGTGATAATTAATTTTTACATGGTTCGATAGGAGGATATTTTTCGCAAGGTTATACCAACGTTCGATGTTCAAATTTAAGTAGAATAAGGAGTTATGCATGTATCGAATCGTTTATCTATTCAACCAACATTTTAATTTACAGCCTTTGTTTGCTGCAGACGTTTTAAAACACTCATAAACTTAAACTCAACATTACTTATTGACGTTGTAATGTCAATATGGTAAGATCTTACAACTGTCTTTCACAATAACTGACGTTTGACGTTTGTAGATGACTGCATGACGTTTACGATAGCATGCTATGCTTATATGTATGGTTTGTCAATAATTAGTCATTAAAGCGTGAATAGCCAGTTTGTTTCGCTGTCTTTGTACAATTTTCTAGAAGTCAGCGTGCTTACACAGTTCTTATTTAGTTTTGTTGTAAAGTTCTTGGAAATTTTATTTCGTGAATAATAAAGATGACATTTCAATTTTCCATATTGCTAGGGAGTGTTTCAATTAAATGTGTTACGCCTGTCAAAACCAAAATAGATATAAAGATAGTGTTGGCATTGGACAAAATGATTCGGTTGGATTATGGCTTCATGCTTTAATACTCATAAAGTCATGAGGCTTATAAGGACACATCTATTGAAGAGATAGGACCGTTAAGGGTCATATTAGTTGCATTATCTCATTCAAAAGTATAGCAAAGTATAGTATATTCGTAATTGGTTAGTTTTTTTTAGTCACAAATAAACACATACACATAGAGGGGCACAAAAAGGCGGACAAACTGGTATGGAAGGGATCGGAGAAGTCTGAGGAGGAAACGATAGAGATTAAAAAAGCAGCATGGAATTCAAAAAACTGTGGGTGATTCCACATACCTAGTTGCCGAATTTCAACACTGCTGTGTCTAGCAGTGGACAGCAGGAAAATCAAGGAACTACTAGAGTTCAACAAGAGAACGGTTTGCAATTTAATAGGAATTCTAACGAGACACTGCGCCATTGACAAATTCGCTGACAAGCACGGTCTGCCCCACCAGTATTACTGCAGCAGCTACCATGATGAAGAAGAAACGAAATCGGTGTAACACCTTTTATGTGCAGAACAGACGTCATCGGTTTTTGGTGACAGAAAGTTTAAAGGACTGGGCATGGCAGCGAACGTGCCATTAAGGGAACCGACCGGTTTTCCTAGTAAAATTGCCTGTGCAAAGAAAATTAGCCAAGGATTGGCTATGCATTGTGAAAACATTTCTGAATTTAATGAATAAAGAAAATAAAAATACATGAATAAGGTTAGTACTGAAGAAATCACAGTTCAAACGGATTGCCAATGAAGAAATATTGAGAAGAATGAACTAACAAATGAACTATCACAAGAAAAAATGTCTTACTTGGGATGCATAATATCGTACTCGTTGTGCGAACAACACCCCCCAAATTACTAAAAGGAATACTTGAAGGAAAACTTGGAGGCGATTGCACAAAATTTTGTTCTTCATGATTGAAGAATATTTTTTGTACAATTTTTTATAAAAGATTGATTTTTTTAAAATTAATTTAAACGTATCCCTCCAACTATTTCATTTTAGTTTTTAAAATCAATTTTAAAATTAAACAAGTTTATGAAAAATATTTCACTTCATATGAATTGTTTCTTCAAATAGAGTTTGAGAAAATATGCTAAGAAAATATGCTAAGAAATCCATCATTCAACAGCTCTTAAGTAATATTCTAGTAATTTGAAGTACAGAAAATTATAATTAAAAATGAAATAAATTTTAAGGAGTCTCTTGTAATATTAGGGCTACAAATATAAGAAGCTTGATCTGAATATATGTATGTATGTATATGTACGTAAAATATTTGCTACTTTGATAATACAACTACAACTTCATTGATTAGTTTTTTCGTGAGACATTTTTATTTTTTTTTAATTCTGTATGATCCCGGGAGTGACATTAACAAATGACATGTAATTGTTGAGTGAGACAAATTTGTTAACGCTGCTGCGCAGCTTGGCTTTGTTTGATCATTGAATAGATCACTGCCTCTATAAATGTTCTATTGACACTATCTTACAGTAACTTTTTTGTTGATGAGTATGGCGATACAATAATATGTACGTTTGCATGAGGCATCCTAAAATATTTTGTATTGTGTTAACTAAGACTACCCGCTGTTTACTTTTAATTAAATGAAGCTGCCTGTAAGAACCATCATTTATACATAAATTTCTTTAACATTCGTTCAACCAGCTATCCATCCATCATTTGTTTTCATCCTTAGAAACACAAACAACGTTAAATTATAGACAAATATTTATGGGAGATTATTTTATCATAATTTTCTTCATAAAACATGTTTTCCTTTTTAATTTTTTCTCTAAACAAGGGTGCCTGCCCATTGTTTGTCAATGCATTAACTACGAAATTAAAAAGAAAAAAAACAGCAAAATATTTAACTTTTTGAATTCAAGTAATGAATTTAATGAATACTAAGTCTATTCAATAAAATTGTTGAAAATTTGAATTTACTAGAGCGGTTTTACATAGAATTTCTGAAAATAAAATTCAAATAAAAGTCGTAAAATGACGTCATAGTCTAGTAGGTAGTTTGTTGGCTTAGTAGATGTGAGGTCACGGTTCAAAACCCAGTTCAGACATCTCAAACAAAGCGAAATATAAAGAAAATATTTCTTTCGGCGACTTCCCTCCTCTCAGCAGATTTCTGGCAAAAACTCTGAGAGTAAATGAAACTGCCATGAAAAGTTTCTAAAAATCTGTCGTTCGAAGTCGACTTTAAAAACTGTAGGCCCCGTCACTCATGTATAAAATTAACACACATACAACTTAAGAGCTGTGAGAAGCTAGGTCGTATCCCTGACTGAAGGCTGGTAATGTATGTAATGAGAACAAAATTAGGGTAGAATAATTAAATATGAAGGTTTTTGAAACACTTCTACTCAAAACAAAATCTGTCATTGGTACACGAAACTCATTACTTCCAAGTACTCTTTTTATTATTATTTTATATTTTCCATACTTCTAAGCAAGCAGGTGCAAATTATTATTTGTCAAATATATTGTATCTGCTGGACATAATACTACTTTAGCAACATTTTGCAGATTTAAATAAAAAGCTAACCAAAGTCCTTGGTGGAAGACACAATATTACGAATTTATTATGAATTTGTAACCGAAAAGTAGTGAAGGTAAAAACGTAAGAAAAACAGTAAACAGAACTGTACTAGACGCCATTTTAAATACGAATTTAGTGCGATATAACAACAACACTCCATGGAAACGTAACGATATTTTCATTCACTACACACGCATACTGCATTAAAAAATAACATACAAACGATGGTTTTCTTCTTCTTCTTCTTCTTCTTGTAAAAATTAACGAAATTTAGAAATAAAAGATGTTTCGCTATAATGACTGCAAATGCAATGCGAAAGTAAGTATCCACTGCAGGTATTCATAAATAAAAATTAAGTTTTTTTAAATTTCGACTTTATGGAAATGAAAAAAAAAAAAATAAAAAATTAAATAAAGTAAAAACGTCGCAGTATAATGACCTAAATAGGTGGATATACATAGATAGATACACTAATATTGTGTATGCAATGCCAATTATACTATAAATTTTTGTTATTTAAATACATTAAAAACATTGCAGCAACTAATTCTAGTCACCGTAGTCGCCGTAGTCGCCGTAATCATGGTTCAAATCCCAGGTCAACAAAATGAAAAATGAAAAAGTATTTCATCGGCGACTTCCTCTCAGCGAATATCTGGTAAAATACAATTACCATGAAAAGTTTCTCAGAAATCTATCGTTCGGAGTCGACATTAAACTGTAAGTCCCGCCCCGCCACTCATGTATAAAATTAACACACACAACATTTAAGTGGTGTGAGAAGCTAGGTTTCAATCCTGACTGAAGTGTAATAATGACCAATTGTGTATGCATGCATACAAATTTTTCTTTTCATATTATTTTATCGCCTTCATTTAAACATTGTTGCAAACAATTCTCCACAGTTTTTTATCATCTGATATTATCTCCTTAATGTCTCAATTTGACACTAAAAAAAGAAAACATTCATCAAACCATTAAACAGGACACTGAACATATAAAAATAATACAAAAAAAAACCTTAAAGTTTATAATAAGAGTTGCATGCCACATCACCCTAACAGAAACAAACGACCAGTATTTGTTCAACGCTGAAGATCATCTGTAAAGTGTACAAATATATCACAGTTTGTGTGTGTTTGTATCATCGCTACCATTATCGTTTTATTAATGCAATGAATTTTTTTTTATTATTTGCAGGCTTCGCTTTTGATCCATAATTGTGTGATATTTTTAGCAATTTTTCAGCGTGTAAACAATGCCCATGTTGTGGTTTGTGGTTTTAAGACAAAGTAGAGTAAAAACAATGATTGAATGTATGAATGAATGTATGATCTTTCTTCATAAGATATAGATAAGTGGATGCATTCAGGATGTAGGAATGAAAATCATTTAATAACCTAGTAATTATTGCATTAAAATACTAACAAATCCAAGAAAAAACGTGCAACTGATGCGAACGATGGTGATAAAGTTCGGATATTTAGAAGATATCTTGTGTACTTAAGACGATAATTATAAAAATTAGAAATTTGTGCACTTAAGCGTGGACGTTTTCATTTAATCGAAAATTTCCTTTCATGAATATGATCCTCTTTGGTAATAACAGTCTAATTTTGCTTATACCGTTTAACTGGTAATGAAGTTATTAAAAACACTAAATAACGAAACCCAAACATTGGATCCTTTTCGGGCTTAAGTTAAAAACACATCTGGGAGTTCCACTAACCGCGTTCATTGGACATGTGAATATGATGATGATTGCCAGGAATTTCTGTAACAACAAACATTCCCAAAAATTAAAATCTCATTTTATCCTTCTGTGTTGTAGACTACAACATAGTTGTGTTTGTACAACCCCCCCTACAATCACCTCTTTGTATAAATTCACGTCTTTGTTGACTAAATGTTAATAATAACGGCGAGACCCCAAAAGATGGAGATGGATCTCCATGTCGACTTTGATGGATGTCAGATGTTTGTCAAAAACAAGAAGAAAAAAAAAATTTACTTGCATGTGTAACCGTCTCTCTCTTTCTCTCTCTCGTTCTAAACAACAATTTCAATAGCAACAGTATGGATAGAAAATCTATCACGAGATTTTCAAATTGATGACAAGTTGAATTCTGAGAGTGAGCGCGTCTGAATGATGGCATGACTATATGTGAGAGTAAGCTAGTGGGTAAGTGATTGTCTACCAGTGAATAG
This sequence comes from Sarcophaga caerulescens, assembly GCA_927399465.1. NCBI lineage: Eukaryota > Metazoa > Arthropoda > Insecta > Diptera > Sarcophagidae > Sarcophaga > Sarcophaga caerulescens. Next base: position 141,132,866 of record OV656872.1, on the reverse strand, counting down.
CGTAAATCTACTGCGTGTTTTGAATTCGTTAAAGAGCTTCTTATTGACTTGAACGCAAACAACAAAATATCGAACCAGAAAACAGAGAACAAAGCAAAAAAGTTTAAATCATTTGGGAATTCCTGTCTGTATGAATTGATAAACTGCCATACGAAGTCTATGCTAGTATGTAAGCCAGTACGTTCATACATATATTGGCTATGTTAATCTACTCGGTCTCTATTCTTATATCATAGCATCAATTTAATCTCACTCTCTCCACCAACTACATTCAGTACGTAGTACACAAGAATGGAGTGAAAGACCAAAGCAAACATGATCCAGTGTTAAAGAGTCGCAGTGTTTTGTATAAAAAATAACATGGGGTTGTAAAAGATTAACACGCTGACATTTAACGCACATTTATACTTCATTTTATAGCTTAACAGCTACTTTAATTGGATTTAGATGTACGATGGTGGATAAAAAGAAATATTCGCAATCTAATTCACACTTACACTTCACTTTTTCTTTTTATAATCTTTTCGAAAAAAACAAAAAAAAAAAAAGAAAACCGTACAAAAAGCGCATAATAGAGAACATGAAAATGAAAGGAAAAAATCTCTGGGGTTTTCATTGAATTATAAACGAAAATTCGTTATTCGTTCGTTCAAAATCAGTATCAAAACTGTTGAAAAGTGTTCCAAAATGGTGTACGTACGTAAATGTAATAATATTTAGGCATTAGAATTTCTAATAAAATACTTACATAATAATAAATATGATTGATTTCACAATCGTTGATTAGCATTGTGAAGAATAATAAGAAAAAAAATTCTGAATATTTTAAATTTCTGAGAAAATTACATATCTATCTGGGCCAATAATGCTTTTACTACACAAGCCGCACCAAACAGTCACTCGAAATGGGTGCATTGGTTGGCAAGATGATTTTTTTTTTTTTTGGCAAAATCGATATCATAGTGCTGTTTCTCGTTGGCCCAATAAATTCCAACGTGGCTCAAGCGTAAATCGATTCATTACGTTCAGTGGTGATGATATACTGAATTTTGTGATAGAATAGAATGACACAAGTATTGCCAGATTCGAAATAACCGATGGTTCAAATTCAAACCGACCCACCCGACATAACCATAAGCCTAGACAGTTTGTTGCTTTAGGTAATCACATTTAGTACCAGGTCACAACAGCAATTTATACATAATGAAACTGTACATAGTATATGTATACATACATATGTATGTAAAGGGTCCGCCAAACAACTTTTTTTTTTGAAAAACTACTGAATATTTTCTCAAATTTCTTTTTTTTATTTGAAAGTACAATCCTTCCGGTTAGGTTAGGTTAGGTCGGAGTGGTAGCTCTGATGTCACAAAGCTCACTTGAGCACGCATAGCGGCCCGTTGTGATGCCACGGGTGAACGCAGTCCCTGTACTGACTAAGTTCCACCACAATCAGGGAAAAGGAAGAAGTTGGTTAGCGCAAGGGCTGCGCAATCCTTCCGGTTAATAATGGAAAATAATTTCATTCAAATGGCTGCCTCGGCTGGCCATGCAGTAGCCTACACGATCGGTTCAATTTTTAAGCACATTATCTATTGTGTGCAGCTGTATTTCACCAATGGCTTCACGAATATTGTCCTTTAAAGCGTCATTTGTCTCTGGCTTGTCGGCGTAACACTTATCTTTGACGGCACCTCACAAATAATAGTCCAACGGTGTCAAATCGCAGCTCCGAGGTGGCCAAACGACATCAGCTCTGCGGCTGATAATGCGATCTTCAAAAAAAGGGCGCAAAACATCGAGTGTAGCTTCGGCTGTGTGGCACGTAATGCCGTCTTGTTGAAACCAAATGTTGCCAATATCCTCCTCTTCAATTTTTGTGAACAAAAATTCGTTCAACATGGCCCGATAACGATCGCCATTGACTGTAACGACCACTCCTTGCTGATTTTCGAAGAAAAATGGCCCAATTATGCCTCTGGACCAAAATCCGCACCAAACAGTGACTCGTTTTGGGTGCGTCGGCTTTTCAATGTATGCGTGCGGGTTTTCTGTGCCCCAAATATGACAATTTTGCTTGTTTACATACCCGCCAAGATCAAAATGAGCTTCATCTGAAAAGATGATTTTTTTTTTGCCAAAATCGGCCTCTTCTGTAAGTCGATTTTTAAAGTAATGTTGCAATATTTCCCAGCGTTGTTCAAGCGTATACACAACCATATTCGTTCAGCGGAGGGATAAAACTAATTATCTGTCAAATCAGACATGAGCTAATTGTAACCATTCACGAAATAAGCACTAGTTGAAAAAATAAAACGTTAGATGGCGGACCCGATACTTACATCAACAGTTTAATTTTGGTTTTAAGAAATGAGTTTCACAAATTTCAAACAAATTTAGTGAATATTAGAAAAGTAAAACGTTAGAAACAATATGACACTTGAAAATTTTCAATTTCATAAAAATAGTATGAAATACTTGTGAGTAGAAGATAAAAGAATATATCTTTTCTTAAAGCAGAAATAACACTTAATAATTAGGGATGTTTGAGAATGCATGGAATGAAATGGAAATGATTCAAAATAAAATTAAACAATTGAATTGAATTGAACCAAATGTTGAAAGTAGGACTGAAAGATTGTTTCAAGTGCCTTAAGATAGGGAATGATAAAGATATATAAAGATAACAAAATCAATTGAAAAAAACATTTTTTCAAATACCACTGAAAACTGAATACAGAAGTGGATGGCAACAAAAATAAAATAACATCTGGTTTGACGTGGGTCGATTTGTAAATAAATTTGTTACTTTCAATATCATCTAAACTAAAAACACAACAACAGTTGTAGAAAATATGGAGAATATTTAAAACAATGTTGACCGTATAAATTAATTTTCTTACGTTTTCGGTGCGTATACCTTGTAATACGTAGAATATAGAGACCGAATATATAGAATAGAAATAATTTTCTTTTCTCACATCTCAATGTGCTATTTTTGACAAAATTTTTGAATTGAAATGCTTTAATTCGATCAGTGACGCACTGCAGACACCGCAAAATTCTAAAATCTTAAGGTTTTTTAAGATAAATTTCCTAATTCGGCATAAAAATGTAAACAATGGCAGCATTTCTCAAGTACTCACAGTAACTCACACATCATCACGCTTGTTACTGGCAATTACTAGCCTTGGGTTCAAATATAGCCACAATGTAATTACGAGTTGTGGGCTTTTTGTATATTTCCAACTGCAGCTCAGTGGAACACTGTTTGCCTCTGCTCAACGGGTTGCTTAGAAGACAATAGTTTCAGTGGAATGAACTAACATTTTGAAAAGGCTGACAGAAAAAAATTTCATTGCTTGTTTCTACTTAAAAAAAAAAAAAATCTGACAATAATTTTTCAAAAATTTTTGAAAATTTAAATGTGAAATTCTGCGTTATAAAGATTTATAATTTCTACTTAGGCGTGCATATGATCATTAAGACGTTTGGTGTTCACATTGCAACACTAGTATAATATTGATCTTTGAAGATCGATGATTGTCAGTTTAGACGATGGCAGACACAATACAGCCACAATTCCCTAACAACTGACAGAAAACATCAAACGAAAGCTGCTTCATGTCAATTTCTATGCAATTGTTGTTTATTTTGTTTTTCTTATTAAATATTAAGAAATAAAATCTGTATCAAATTCGTTTAGCAGAGGCAAAATATAAAAATATGAATCAATTCTGCTCTAAGAATGTTGTAAACATAGCTGCTATGTAATCGTAAATTCTCAATAATTGCAAACATAGTTCAGTTTTCTTCCAAATTTCATGTCGATTAAGTTCTTTGACAAGGGGTACGTGATAAATGTAACAAATCTTACAACCCTTCAGTCAGGATTACGACCTAGCTTCTCACACTACTTACGTTGTGTGTGTTATCTTTATACATGAGTGGCTGGACCTACAGTTTAAAGTCGATTCCGAACGACAGATTTTTCGAGAAACTTTTCATGGCAATTTTATTTACTCTCAGAATTTTTTCCAGTAATCCGCTGAGAGAAAGTCGGCGAAGAAATATTTTTTTAAAATTTTGTTTTGTTGAAGGTGTGTGATCTAGGGCTTGAACCGCGGTACTAGACTACGCCATTACCTACTAGACTACAGCGACTAGAAGAGCGATAAAACTACTATTTAATTCATAATTTTAATTTGATGCTCCTTTTCATGCAAATGGTAGCGTCTACTATTCTGTAGCAAGAACCCTTGTTGAGAGTACGGTTGATGGAAATTAGTTCGAAAACATATTCAATGTAAGTAAGGTCAGTGGCGTCAGCAGCCGACAGGATTGTTTAACAGACGCTGCATTTGTAAGTGGTAACATGACCTGTGGAAAACTGACGCTATGATACAAATTAATTACAGTGTGTACAGAACCAGAAAAAAAAAGAAAATAAAAACATTAACAAGAGAAAAAACGAATACAAAGTAAATTTAGCTGTTAAAATAAGTATAAAATAATATAAAGGATACAAACATGTAGACAGACGATCCATTATGCTGTTCGCAGCTTGATAGTGGACGTAATAATAAAATGGTGGCTAATAATTACGGATCTAGGGTCGTTTTTTTTCTTGTTTTTTTTTTTTTTGAATATCGAACACAAACAAAGAAATAAAAACCAATAACAATAACAGCTAAATTAGATTCGAAATATAAAAGAAAGGAGAGAAAATAAAAATTAAGTCATTATATTCTGTTTTTTTTTTTGTTTTTCTAATTTTTTTTTTTTTTAATCCAAATGATAATGAAAATGATCCCCTTTCACGAACAGGTAGACAGTAGGAGTTTTACTTTAAAACCATAATAACCATCGTGATGTTTCGGTTTTGAAACAATACAACCAACACTAGTTATTGCTTTGTAGGAGTATTTGTATCTTTGTATGTAACCTGTTATTATTAAAATGTGTTCTTTGGCTTCTTATTTTATATGTATGTCGTAGTATTGAGTGTGTATTGCATTTCAGGGAAAATTGTGCAAAATTATGGTGATGATCATCAGTGATTATTCTACTGTAGACGAGTGTAGCAGAGTGGAGATCGCGACATGATGTCCAACATCTCTTAGATTGTTCAAATATGAATTAAAAAAAAAACATTTTTAAAACAAAAAGAAAAAGCCGAAAAAATTCATTAGAATTGTATCAGGACGCTCAGGTGTTACTATGATTTGTTGGCTACAATGTTGATGGCAATGTCAGTGAGAATAACAATAATAATGTTTGTCGGTTTACAGTCGTTTCAAAACGAAATCATTTAAGTTGTACACGAATAGTTTTATACTTGATCGTGATCTTGAACTTGACGTATCTCAAAAAGAAGCCAATTGAACATGGGATACTCCTCCATTGAAGGATACATCTGTCTGTGCCTTTTGGCCTCTTTATCTCTCTCTTTTTATTTATTTCTTTTAAGATCAAGAGTGATCAACATTCAGAATTCTGTATCAGTGTAGTTTCGAATGAAAAGTTTTTTATTTTGAAAGTGCGGGTCGGTCGTATTGTTTGAAATATTTAAACAACCTTTCGGCATGTTTGTTTGTACATGTGTTTTCTTTATTTTTCATTCTATAGAGGCAAAGTATTTGGTTTTGTTTTGCATTCGTACTATAATTTGTAGCTGTTTTGTGTTAATTTTAGGTTATCTTATCTGATTAGAAACATTAGCAAACCCTAATGAAGTCATTATTATACAAAATGGCCTTTAGCTAGAAGACCTGAGGCTCTATTTATCCTTGAAGTTAAATTAATTGGTCTTCGTCATATTAAAAGAGTTACTTTTAACATATGCTCATAATGATTCCATCTTTTTAAATGTGAGTGTTTGTGTTTTAAGCCACTAATTGCTTATAAGTGTACTTATATCCTTTCTCGTTTAACATTTTAAAGTCAAGTATTGTTTCTGTTCCAAAGTGTTCAAATAACAAGACAAATTAAAGGCGACAGTCTTTTAAGTGTTTCGAGTTTAATTTGTTACAAAATAGTCATGTTTGCCTGTATTTTATCGTAATTTGTTGGGAGCATACGAATTTAATAGTAATGAACTAAAATACTTAGGTTACTAGTATTATAAACCATTAAATGACCCGCTTCACGACTTGAATTGTCTGGGTACTTAATGAAATTAATTTCTTGTAGTGGGCTTAAGAAGAGGCATTATCATGATCGTACAAGAAATTTCTTCGGTTACATCTTCCCATACTGTAATAGTGTAGAGTATCAATAAAAATATTTTTTCATTCGAAATATTGTCTATCGGGTGAGCCATCTATCGATTTAAATTTGAACATTGGTTATTTCGAATCTGGCAATACTTATGTCATTCTATTCTGTCACTCCACCGAACGTATTGAATCGATTTACGTTTGAGCAACATTAGGATTTATTGGGCCAACGAGAAACTGCACGATGATGTCGATTTTGCCAAAAAAAATCAATTTTTCAGATGAAGTACGTTTTTATCTTAGTGGGTGGTTAGTAATAAACAAAACTGCCGTATTTGGGGCTCGGAAAACCCACACGTAGTCTTTCAGAAGTCAATGCACCCTTTAGAAGTGACTGTTTGCTGCAGCCTGTGAAGCGGAGGCATCATTGGCCCATATTTTTTTGAAAATGAGGACGGCTATTTTACCATGAGTACCAATTTTTTTGTACCCGCTTTTCATGGTATTGATGTGAACGATGTTTGGTTCTGGTGCAACAGGATGGTGCAACTTGCCACATGACACAATCGATTTATTGCGTCCAACGTGTGATGGCGTTTAATTAGCCGAAATGGTAATATCAGTTCGCCGACAAGAAACTGTGATTTGACACCGTTGGATTATGCCGACAAACCAGAGACAATTGAGCATTTGAAGCCCAACATTCGTGATGCCATTGTTACGAAATCGATCCCATACATTCGAAGAAGTACACGAAAATTGGTCCAATCGAATGACAGTGAGGCCCGACACGGCAGCCATATGAATGAAATAATATTCCATATCTAACCAGAACAATTGTACTTCATAACAAAAGAATAAATTTCAAACCTTGTTTTTGTTTTATTGCATTTTAAAATTACAATACAAGCAGTTTTATTTTCCCGAAGATGATCTTAGGGGCTCAAAATTAGGCAATTGGGAAACGCATTCCACTTACCACCTTACTTTTGGATTACTTTAGGATAAAAATAAAATTTTTTCGGTTACTTTTATCATTTGAAATATTTATTATCTTTAATGAATCGATTTTATTTTTTGATATAATTCTGCGCAGCATTTTTCGTAAGAGTGGCAATTGTCTAACTACAAATATATGCCTAACAAAGCGAACCATTTCTCGTGGCATTAAGGATGGCTTTCTATCTTGATTTCCTATCGAACATTACAAGTGAATGTATTGGACTGTCAGTTGATAGTTGACATTCCATGAAAAAAAAAAAAACAGAGAAAATAATAAAAATAGAATCAATTCTGGAAAATATTCACTAAAATCGTTAACAATACAAATAAATATTCATGACTTTAATCAAAGGTACCAAGGCAAACAAATAGTTTTCCTAGTTTTCGGTGAAGTGTGTTTCTCACTGTCTGTATATATGTATGTATATACATATGTACGCTGTTACACACATCTATGTATGCGTGTATGTATGTATGTATGTATGTATGTACAGCTATTACCTTTTCATGTTACGTGTTATTTAGTAAACAACATTTATCGGGGCACAGAATTATCTCAAAATTAAAATCGAATCTGATCTGTGGACATTGAGAAAAATGAAAACAAAACCAACAAAAAAAAAAAAACAAAAAAATAGAAAGGAAATTAACGATAATGATGAGGACACTAACTAACTAAAGAAGATCGTTGAGATGATACAGTTGAGAAAGCGATAGAAATCTTTGTACACATATTGAGTAAACATTCCCAAAAATTATTAGACACAGTATCCTCGCCTGAACCATTTTAAACGGTTGAACTTAATAAAACGCAATACAAAACAGGGATGACTTTTTGTATTGAAAATTGATAAAAATCTTCAAGTATATTCAGAGAATTTTTGTTAAAACTGATGGCGTCAAAAACATTTCTATTAAAACAGGTGATATAACCCAGACATTCAAAAACACACGTGCAATACAAATGATTTTATTGGGAAATATGGTAGGTGTAGGGATAAATTCTAACAAGTTCGTTTAGTTTATTCGCTCAAAAATTTAAATTTTCTGTGCGTTTGATTTATTTTGTAAAAGACTTGAATTTTATTTTCTATCATTCTTGCAGCGGCAAAAAAAAAAAAAAAAAAAAAAAATTCCGTGTTAATCCCTTCATTAATTATTTTGTATTTTTTAAATTTATGAATTTATTGTTTTGTTGTTGTTTTTATTGCTATTTTATTAAAGCACAATATGCATACACACACACTCAAACACACAAAATGCACGAACACGGGCACAATTTATTTATTTTTCGATTAATTTTGGGATTTAGGGATTTTTCAATAGGAGTGTAATTTTCAGCATGAATAAATAATGTATTATTTCATGTATTTATGTATTTCATATGATAAATGAAAACACACACACATACGTACACAAACACAAAATGGAAAAATACAAAAAACCAATGAAAACATCAAGAATAATAACATGGAGTATGGAATTATTATTATTTGTACAGATATACACATACGTGTCCAAAATCCCGTCTAGAGGACGGCAGTCAAGTTCGAATTCAAGTTTAAATATTAAAAATGAAAACAGCGGAATAAATGAAAAAAATTTAATTTTTCTAACACAGATTTTTTTATTTTTATTAAAAATATTAGAAAAACATTCAGTGATTTCTGTTAGCCTGATTGCAAGTTAACCACATAGTTATGGAAGAATGTGTTTATAATGTTCATTTGTTCTAAGTTGGCCACATCCTGTTTTTCTAGGCCCAATCCCTTATGTTGTGCATATTAAATATTATGGTTTCGACTTCTACACAAACCCAATAAACAAACAAAAAAAAAAAAATAAAAAGAATAGCAAAAGTTAATTCACAGATACAATTTATGTTTTTATAGATGTTTAAACAAATCTCCAAAGTATTCTAAAAAAAAAGCCAAAAACAAAAGAAGAAAATGAATGGAAACCAAAAACCAAAAAACAAACTTCAAAAACTGAAATTGCAAATTTTGAATGCTAAGAGATGCTCGAAATATGAACAACATTTCCTATGGGCATATTTCCATGTAAATGTGTATAAAAAGAAGAAGAATATTTATGATTTTTTTCTCCAAAAACCGTACAAGATGAAAGCAAAAAGAAGAGACGACAAAGCGGTCTTTAAGTGAGTGAGTCTAGAGCAAAAGTTAAAGGAACTAATAAAGCAATTTGTTGTTGTTGGTTAGAGAAAAAAAAGCAGAACAAATGACTTTAAATGTCAATTTTTTAAATAAAGTAATTACCTAATGTGTCCCATATGCTGGCTGGCACTGGCACTGGCACTGGCACTGGCACTCGCACTTTACAATTAAATGCAACACAAACTCTTATAAGATACACATAAAATGCATGAGAATGCAACAAACTCACAAACAAAATTAAATTAGCCGTAAATGCGAAAAATTTTCCAGTGTCAACTGTCTAGCAGCGAGTAGCGCAAATAACTAAAAAGGAATGACATAATTACCGGAGTACACTAATGAACGTCTGGAAAGATGGCAAGATTCATATGCTGACAATATAACACGCATACAGACATACAGACACAATTTTGACTTCAAATTTTATAAATTTAATTGTTATTTAACATTCATTTATAATGTTTAATTGTTGCATTTCATTTAAAACCTAAAAGTATTATTATTAACACATCCTGAAACAAAAAGAAAGAAAAAATCAAGCAACTGTTGGCCTTGTTTCACCTTTTACCGCGAGAATCATCGAAATACAATAGGTTTCTACACACATTTACACATTAAGCCAGGCGAGAAAGTATTGGAAAGTAATAAAAGTGTAGGAGTCGCTGTAGTTTAGTAGGTAATGTAGATGTGAGGCCACGATACAACCCCTGTTCTCCAACAAAATGAAATATAAAGAAAATATATCATCGGCGTCAGCCTCTTGCCAGATTTCTGGTAAAATACTCAGAGAGTAAAATAAAATTTCCATGAAAAAGTTTCTCAAAAATCTGTTGTTCGGAATCGACTTTAAACTGTATGTCCCGCCACTCATGTGTAAAATTAACACACACAACATAGGTGTTGTGAGAAGCTACATAGGTCTTAATCCTGAGCGAAGGGTTGTAATGATCAATCATGTATGTATGTATGTATGTATGTAATTAAAGTGTTAAAATATATTCTTGTTGGTAAAATTCTTTTTTTTTTGTGCAATCATTCATCAGTTTTTTTTTTTTATTTATTTCTACCACTTGTTTGTTATCACCTTTGAACGCGACCCTTTTTAAGCGCCACTCTTCCTCTTGTACAATTTGATATTTGTTTTAATCACTGCCAAGCCATTTATTAACAAACGTTAGATGTTTTATCTTCCAAAAATTATTTCAACACACACTATATAACGAGTGTGAATCAAAGAAAAAATCGAATTCACGCTATAAAACCTAGTTGTTGTGTGTTGCGGTAAAAGGTGTGAATTTCTTTTCTTTTTATTATTTAACATTATTTGTTTATTTAAATAATTATATTTGTATTGTAATATGTATTGGTTTACATTTTCTATTTTATTTAGCGTACATGTACATATGCACATGCACTTGTAATTGATGTTTCATGATCATAAACTCTTTTATGAGTTCTTTTCTTTTTTGTTTTTTTTCTCTCACATTTATGTTCTCAATTGTTAATGCGTTAATTTAATGGCATTCCTTTCATTTTCACTTTTATTGTGTTCAGGAATATAAAATTTTCTTTTTTTTTGTTTTTGCTTTATTATGCATCACAATAGTTTTAATGATTAAAACAAACAATGGCAACCTTTTTTTATGATCAGATATTAATCATCAATGACATTCAATATGAAATATGTTTCCGTTATTAGGGAATATAAAAAGAAATCCAAAAAAGAAGCGAAAATAAAAACAAACAAAAAAAAATTAAGAATCATTACTAATCCTCTATTAATTTTCATTCTTTATTTAACATATTAAATCCTTTTAACTTATTTCGTGAATTTATTGTGTTATTATTTCATATTTTTCCCCATCCATGGCTAAATCTCGAAAGGATACAATTCCATATTATTCACAACTGCCAAGTCTATAATATTTTATTAGAAGAAATTATTTCCAATTCTTTAAACTATTTTTATTGAATTGAAAACAAATTAGGTTGAGTTTCTTTGTGTTCACTTTTTCCATGATATCTGCATGATATAAAGCATGGCGCCGGAGGAATAATTTATTCCGTAATTCTCTGTGACAATACGTAGATTCCTCAAATGCGCCACTTCCTTTTTCCTTTTCAGCGGTTCACACAGTTACATTACAGCGTCGTAGATTTTGAAAAATTACAATAAACACGTACCACAAGTACCCCCCAATATAATAATCAAAATTCTAATGTAAATTCTAATACAAATATTAAATATAGAGAATATAGATAAAGAGACAGATGACTGAGCAATGATAAGATATTGTAGACGTTCTTGGGAATTCAATCCAATTAAAAAAAAAAAAAGAAGTAGAGACTTGGTAAATATGAAACAAATGAAAACACGATAAAAGAAACACAAATGCTCTAAAAATAAAATGCAATGTACAGACAAAGATTTTTGAAGAATTATACTGTGTGTCATTTTAGCGCCATCAACTCGTAATTCAGACGTTCTGTGGCCTGGTTTGAATTTAAAAAGAATTCTCCTTTAAATTAAACTCGTGATGTTGTGTGAATTTAGTGCAGGAGACGATCCAGTGACTACAACTCACAAAAAAAAAAAATACATTTTCAAAAAAAAGAATTAAAACACGAGGAACAATCGCACTGAGACACACTCACACATATATATGTACATACCTTTGTATAGACATAAATGTGCTTTAAATAAATGCACGCCAATGAAAAATTCATTTGACTTGAATTTCAGATAAATCAGTTGCGATAAGAGAAGATCCCAAGACAAGAAATTATACTCGTTCTTGTCGCAGTGGAAATACATAACATGAGCAGAACATTTATCTGCACTTTAAGATATTGCAAAGGCAATTGCGCATGCGCAAATGAAATCACAGGATTAAATGCTTATGCAACCGACTTGCGTGCCCATTATAAGGTTTGCAATATTTCCGTAAACGATCAAGCCACAGAGTCTTAATACTTTATTTGGAAGCGCGATTTTAATGTTTGAACAAGTAAAACAATACAAAACGATTATCTCGCAATCGAAGATAAATTAAACGATGTACAGACTCTTAGCGAATGCTAAACAATTCCCAGCAATTTTAATTAGCATCGAATTGCCAATACATGATCTTTGTTCCCAAGATATCGTCGTATGCTAAACTGTTTAGATGCCTTCGCTTGAAGTTGCTGGTTGGTAAGTTTGTGTCCAACTAAAAAAAAAAAAAAACAGATTTAAGTGAGTAAATAATGATGACCGTTAGCGGTAGCAGTGGCATTTCAAATTAGAACTTAATTGAAATTTCTAACTATTTCGAGTTATTAGCGGGATTAATATATATTGCCCAAGAGACCAAGATTGGGTAGCTCTTAAAGCAGATATTTCAAAGAGTGACATTTCTTTTCATATTCATATTCGGAGATAATAAATATCATGTAATTCAGACCTGGAACTATGAAAGTAAATGTGTTCATGGCATGTATTTAGTATTTAGCGACTAATCACAAAAACCAATTCATTCCTTTATAAACTGCACAAACAGAAAAAACCAACACAAACTGAATGTCAATAAACCCTAATGGCATTTCAAATACAGTTGAACTTCTATAATTTGAACTTCTATTATTTGAATTTTCTATAAGTTGAAGCACAGCAACAGCATCTTGGAGAGAAATTCTATCAGGTTTTGCTTCTTTAACTTGAAGTTTCTATAAGTTGAAGTTTGTTTTCTGGATAATGGTGATTCAATTTATAGAAGTTCGACTGTACTCGTAAAAATTATATTTCAATAATTTTATGAAAATATTATGTTATGATTAAAGTAAGTATTCGTATTCGATACAAAAGGGGAACTTCGTAACCAGAAACCCGCATTTTTCCAACGATTCGATACAGATGTAGAAACATGTTTTCATTCATTGATGATGCTAAACAAGCAACATTAAGTGAAACGGCATTTTAATAACAAACGGCCATTATTCCTAAATTGTGTAACAAGAAAAGTGTACGAGTATGTCACATTATTTACAATCAAACCTCCTCCTGTCGAAAATTGACAGTAAAAGTGACAGTGACATTTAACCAACCGAACGAAAAGTGTTGAGAAGTCGTCTGTACATTTGAGTGACATTTTGTTGTGTAAACATGAAAATACCACCCAAACTTTCTTATACACTCCCGCTTTAAGCCTCCCTAAAAAAATTTGTTTAAAAAAAAAAACGAGAAGATATTCTCAAATTGTTGATGTAATTCGAAAGAACATTTATGACATGCCACCACAATCACTGCTACATTATAAAATGCGTAATAATGTGATTAAATTTGTTTAAAAGAATATTTTCTCTACAAACTGTAGTTTGAGTTGAGGTTTCTGTTTTTTAATCCTTCTTAAACCATTTGACATGAAGCAAATGCTTACAAACGAAACACAAACAAAAAAAAAAACCAAAGCCGAGAAAAACATTTGTTGCAGCTTATAACCGCAACTGCAACATGTCTTGTTAACAATCGTATTTGTCATGCGTTTTCATGTTGCGCTGGAAGCAAAACTTTTTTTTTTATTTATACACGTACAGAACACAATCGAAAAAGTAAACGAATTTACGTCAAAGTGTCAAATTAAATTTTTTTTAGTTTAAAGTTGAAACTGCTAATGTCAGTATCAGCGGCTTTAGTTATAATTTACAATTTATTTTTGATGTGTAATCATGTATTTGTTTTAATTTGTTTTTTTTTTAATTTTTCGTGAGATTATTTCGACAAATGTTTGTGTCTTCATAGAAATTGAGAGAGTTAAAAACAATTAAATTGTTTTGATTGAATAATGAATTGAATTTTTACATGTTTACGGGTGGGCCATTTAAAAGTTTAAATTTAAAAATGCAATAAAACAAAAACGTTTATATATTTTGCTAAATTTCTTTCTTTCTTGTAAAATACAATTGTTCCGGTTAGAAATGGAATATTATTTCATTCATATGGCTACCTCATAGTACCTCATTCGATCGAATAAATTTTTGTGCACTTTTTCGAGTGTATGGGGTCGTATTTCGGCAATGGCAGCTTGAATGTTGGCCTTCAAATGCTCAATTGTCTCTGGTCTGTCGGCATAACACAATTGTGCCGTCCTCAAAGGAATATGGGCAATGATGAAACCGCTCCATAAGACACACGAAACAGTCACACGCAATGGGTGCGTTGGCTTCTGTAAGACCACGTCTGGGGTTTCTGAGCTCCAAATTCGCTAATTTTACTTAATAATGTATCCACCAGGATGAAATTGAGCTGCATTCAAATAGATGATTTTTTTTTACAAGTTCTGAAGCAATTTTTAGAAATACAACTTTCTGTTTCTGTAATTAAGAACACAAAGAAAGAATTTCAATGACAATATGATGAATATGGAAGAGAGTGAGATTTACTACTTGTTTCCCACACTATATTTCAAGTCTGTCTGTTATAAGGTATTAAAAATAATTTCTACAATTCAGTTATACATATATTTTCTGCGTCAAATTATTGTCATCAGTCTGGTTGTGATGGCATCCGAATAATGAGGGGATTTCTATTTAAAATTTAATGAATTTTTAATTGTTTTGTACAAAAACGGATTTAATGAAAATGATTTTCAAATACAAAACATTCAGTCGAAATAACCACCGCATTAGTGAATAACAATAACAGTAAAAAATTAAATAAAATAATAAATACAATTAAATACATATGTATGTATGTACATACATGTGTACATACATATATACAATATAAAAATTAACATAAATTAAAATCACAATAAGTCCACTCCATACTCGTTGTTGAAATATGTTTTTCATTATAATATTCATTTTCATTTTCAATTTCAATTTCCATTACCATTGTGAATTGCAATTCCACTTGCACTTGCACAATTTAATAAAAATACATACACACACACGCACACAATGGCTGCAATTACAAATGAATGATAAAATTTCAATTAAAATATACATTAGCTTTTAATAATTCTAAAGTGATTTATTAAGCCAGCAAATCTCTAAATTACACTCTATTATTTAAAATAAAAATATATTCTCTACACATACATATGTACATATGTAGTAATATATACGTACAACATACATATACATATCCATACATATGTACATATATATACATATACATACATACACTTAATTAGCATTTGCTTAACCATGTGTAAATAATTTAATTGATATCTATTTCATACAAAATATTTAAGGATTTCGAATTTAATGATGAACTGCATTCTGCATTGTGTTGTATTTTTAGTTTTGATTTTGATTTGAAAAATTTCCTCATTCTTTTGTGTCTTCTATTTACTTTACTGGTTGGATTGAAAACATGAAATTTAATTCAAGATAGTTGGGTTGAAACATTAAAACAATTTACTATGATGGACAGTAGCGTCTGCTGCATCAGGAACGATATCATATCGTCAGCTTTCTAGGCAGAACTGCAGATGGTCATGTAACTCGAACGGTTTAAATTGCTCGTCGTATATTAAAGACTTAAACTTTTCAATACAAAATCACATACATACACACATACATAACCCTTTAGTCAGAATTACAATCTAGCTTCTCACACCACTTATGTTGTGTGTGTTAATTTTATAAATTAGTGGCGGGACCTGTCCTACGTAAAATTTTCGTCAATGCGAGTATTTGGCCAGAAATTTGCGTCACCGAAGAAATATTTGTTCAAATTTCCTTTTGTTGTAGATGTCTGACCTGGGGGTTTGAACCGAGGCCTCACGTCTACCTAATAGACTACGGCGACTGCAAACACATATCAAATATTGTAATTAAATTGTTTGATTTCTTACTAGTTGCTGTACTCTAATTGGTAGAGTGTTGGAGGTTAAGCTACGGTCTGACATCTGAAATGAAATACTATTTCTTCGGCAACTTCCTCTCAGCGGATTTCTGGCAAAAACCCTGGGAATAAATAAAATTGCCATAAAAATGCTTCTGAAACATCTGTCTTTGGGAATCGACTTATGGGTGGTGTTAGAAGCTAGGTTGTAATCCTGACTAAAGGGTTATAATAACCAATTATGTATGTATGTATGCATGTATGTTTTCGTATCAAAGCTAAACAAATTTGCTTTCGATCACAGTGAATGAAATTTGATGGAATTCATAACGAAAATTTTCACATCCGTTTGTGTTTAGTAAGAATTATTAAAATTTAATAATTTTAACATTTTAAATCAGATAAATTAAACGTTCGATTAGATAAAGTAGATTAAGATGAAAGGATTCGTAGAATAAATTTCTGCAAATTAAAACATTTGAATTTCATTTTATTCACTACAACATGAATACAGATTTTTAATACATGTTTATATATATTATTATGTTTATAACAGTACATATACTACATTACATTATTTCTTTAATAGATTTACGTATAAATCCATTTTTAAATTGTATGTCAAATAAAAAAATAAAACAATGGAATTCCAATTATTCCAATAAAATTTCTTAAAGATGGCACCTGTTGTCCACAAGAAGTGTTGAAAACACTGTCGTCGCCAATGTTGGTTGACGTTATTGGGTAGGACAAGTGTCTCTTAGGTGTTGCATATCTTATGCCCGATAATTAAAAATGTTAATTTCCATTTTAAATATACATTCTCAATCATCAAATGTGAAAAGACTCGTCGTATTTATAAATTTTGATAAAGATTAGAATGGTTGGTAGCTGCTAACAAATGTACAACATCTTCATTCATTTGTTATCACATGTCAGTTGAATAAAATTAGACAAAGCACAGTGAGAGGAGAGATGTTGTGCCGGTCAGTGATGGTGTTTATAAGTGATTGACCTTATTAATTAAGATTAGGTGACGATTAGAGCACAACAATATTAGATAAAATAAGCCAACTTAATAACCCAGTTAACAGCTTAATTAAAGGGAACTGTTGTTAGAAAAAAAACATTTTTTTTATGAATTTTAACGAATAAATTTGTTACGAGCATAGAAATTGAACACGAATCTAAACAATATTTAGAAAAACTTTTCACAATGAAATATGTAAATCAAGTGGCTTGAACAACTTTCCCTCGAAGAAAACTCTTTTTTTATTTGGTATTCTTTGGTATGTAGACGACGATTTAAATTTATGTTGAGGTGTTAAACAAAAGTAACCCACTGTGCTGCTGACGTCAAGATAACAAGTAACTTCACCTCTATCTATTTTGTATATTGGTCTGCTTTCTTAATCGTCTAAAGAAGGGATCATAATTAGTATAACCGATATGATAATAAATTGCTGTTGCAGCTGTTGATGCCGCTGCTGACACCAGAGTTGTGTTTTATTATTTAAATTCTAAATTGACTCGCATAAGTTTTTCCAAATGAAGAAACGTTGTTAGTGAAAGAATCTAAAAAAGGTGGGCGTTAGTTTAGACGCTTTACTTTCCGCATAGCACAGCAGTGGATCTATTCGAAGTTAAAATCATTTCGAAAAGCTTCCAAAAATATATATATAGGGTGGGCCATTTAAAAGTTTAAATTTAGAAATACAATAAAACACAAACGCTTTGAAATTTTGCCAAATTTTCGTTCTTTCTTGTAAAATACAATTGTTCCGGTTATGGTTAATGGAATATTATTTCATGCATATCACTGCAACGGCTCGCCGGCAATGGTATCACGAATGTTGGCTTTCAAATGCTCAATCGTCTCTGGTTTGTCGGCATAACACTTTTCTGTAACGGCGCCCCACAGAAAATAGTCCAACGGTGTCCAATTGCAGCTTCTTGACGGCCAACTGACATCACTATTTCGGTTAATTAAACGGTCATCAAACGTTTGACGCAATAAATCGATTATGGCATAGGATGTTGTGGTATTTTCCTGTTGAAACCAAACATCGTTCACATGAATACCATGAATAGCGATTAGAAAAAAATCGCTTATCATATTGCGATAGGTGTCTCCATTGACCGTAATGGTTGCGGCGTCCTCATTTGCAAAGAAATATGGGCAAGCTCTACAAGTCGCACCAAACACTCATGGGTACATTGGCATCTATAAGCTTACGTATGGATATCCTAAGCCCCAAATACGGCAATTTTGCTTATTAACGTACCCACCAAGATGAAAATGAGATTCATTCGAAAAGATGATTTTTTTTTTGCCAAATCGACATCATCGTGTAGATTCTTCCAATAATCGTTTCATTACGTTTAAGTGGAGATAATATACTGAGTTTTGTGACAGAATATAATGACATAAGTATTGTCAGATTCGAAATAACTGATGGTTCAAATTTAGGCCTATAGATGGCCCACCCTATACATACATATGTCTGTAAATATGTTTTAGTTTTATGCCCTTAATACTGTACGATTAGTTTTTCATTTTTCGTTAAAGACGACTTAAAAATAATAATATTTCGAGATTAAAAATTATAAAATAAAAAAAATATAGAAACGATGATTCCTTTATCTTTATGACCAATAGAAGCTTAATAGATTTCTTTAGTTGTACGATATAATAAAAATGTATGTAATTAAGTTAATACATATGTATATACATATATTTCGAATACATACATACATAAATTCGTCTACTTAGTGTCCGATAAATACTTACGAATTTCATAATCTGGTCTTTGCCTTTTTGAAAGGGTTGAACACTAAATAGATTTGTAAAAGGAATAATTGCCACACAAATTAAGTCCACCCATATATATATCTACGTACATATGTATGTACGTATAGTTTTTTTTTGTTTCTTATCTTTTGGTTGCAAATTTTAGATGCATTTTCTTGTGCTTTTTTTTTATTCTGATTTCTTTTGTTTGAAACTATATTCTAAAAAAAATTTAATTGTGGCAGCTAAATCCACTTTTGGTTCAATTTTTCTACTTGAACAGGCATAAAGTACACAAGCAATCCTTGAATTAACCCACATTTAAACTGTAGATTTTCTTCTTCTTCTAACTCTCAAGGCTTGAGGGCATTGCGTTAATTATACTGTCAGATAAAAGGAATAAATGTTCAACCATTTTGTCTTTGTTGAGTATGTTTGTGTGTGTGTGTGTCAAATTAAAATAAAACTAATTGCGAACAAAAAAAAAAGAAAAAATGCCGCATAATTAGAAGGGAGAGTGAGTACTGAATTTAGAGTAAGTTTTCCTTTAAATAAATTTTATATTATAAGGCTTGAGCACAATTATTTTATTTCCGTTATTTCCCTCCACTAGATAATTGATAGCTTTGATTGTAGTTAACGGTAGTTGTGTAATACTATGTCAAAAGCCTCAAACATTTATGGCTGCATATACGCAAATTTTACCTCAAAAATTTAATTTGACAAAATAACTAAATGACTTTTGCAAAAAGAATGAAAGAGAGAAAGAAAGAAAGAAAGAAAAAAGAGCAAAGAATAAATAAAATGCAGTAAAAAGAGCTGCTGAAAAGATTATTACAAAGATTATTTATTACCATGACATTGGTTTGCATAGCGATTTGAGAAGATATTCTTTATCACAAGATTTACTTTTACTTGTATAGGAATAGAATATAGTGTCTGCATGCGGCAGAGATTCTCAAAAATTTCAATGAATGATGAATGCATACTTGGTACTGTGATTTCAAATGAATTGCAGATAAGGAAACTCTGCAATATAAAGACTAAAGTTACGAAATAACAATAAAAATGTCTCATCACCACAACTGTCACTGCTTTGATGGTGATTACAATCATGTACAGTGTACAGCGTACAGCGTTAGCAACAGAGACAGACAAAATTATGTCCGTTTTGAATAGCATATCCATCCAACAGTAAACTTTGGCACAACTTGCTATAAAACTTTGGACAAAGATACTTTTGTTTCGCATTTCTTTACTGTTTTTTGATTTTGTTTTTTTCTTTCCTTAAAACCAAATAAAAATAACTCGCAGATATAAAATAAACTGACTGAATGTCAGACACTTTGCTTATCATCGTACAGATGACGACAGAAGTCATAATAAACGTCATAAACATTGTGAGTTGAGTATGAAAACGTTAAAATAATTGCCTCTTGTACAACTTTATTATGAACATATTGTGGTTTATTAAGCATCATTTTTTCTCTTTTCTTTTTGTTCTTAACAAGGCAAACCCGAAATGCTAATATTTTTTTTCCTTTTTAAACAAACTGTAGCACAATAAGGACAAACAAAAAACAAAACGAACTGAACAGCTGCGCCCAAATAATGTTGAATACTTTACCTAAAAAATAGAATGAATATTAAAGGCAAATCAATAAATTATCGATAATTACTACTAAAATGTTTATGAAAAGAAAGGTTTGTGATCAATAGGACACCACTAATCTTTTGGTATTTCTACTGTAAATATTCTCTGTTATAAACCAATACACACACTAACATATAGAGATTGCTCTCTTACGAATACATACATATATGTATAAGGGAAACGGACGCATAAAAGATATGGCCAAGTCAGCCTTTTAAACAAATCAAGCTGTCAACAAACAAGAAATTCTTCTAAAATGTAAAACAATCCCATTGTATCCCATTCGGTCGGTGACGTTACAAAAAAAAACCACGTGGTGATGACGAGTCTATTAACATTTGCCGAACATATGTTGGATGTATAAGGATAACTAAGACTAAGACGGACAAATAAATAAATACATAAAAATTATTTTTACTTTACAATGGTTGAAGGGAAGAAACCATGTGAGAAGAAAAACTCGAAAAGAAAACGTCAACAGGATATGCTTGATCTACAATCAGTATATGATAGAATTTCACACCTACAAATAACATCCCTAGAGAGCCAGGCAGGATAATGTATCCTAGCCAAACAAACTAACCAACAAAGGTGTCGATGTCGATAGAATATACAAGGAAAGACAAAAATAAAAAAAAACCATGCAACTGACTCCTTAAACTCACACGTACATACATACGTTTGAGTTGTTTTGTTGTAAATTTAATATTTTCCTGTTTCTTTTACCTTTTCAACTGTATTTTCGGTTTGAAAACTCACAAACCTCAACACAAACCTCAAATAAGAACCAAACAATAGAGGACACAGACAAAGTTAAGGATGCACATGCACTCAACACACATGATTGATTGTGGTTTAGGATCAAAGGAAGATGTAATGCATTTAACACAATCTCAACCAATGACGACATTTTTTTTCTACGGACAAAAGGACGCAAACGTCACTTTAATGTTGTATTTTATTCAAGAAAATTTCCTTTGAATAACATACCAGTTTTTCGAATATTTCGTATAAAAAAAGTACAGATACGTTTGATACGCTTCAGTCAGTAGACGATGCAAAGCAAAACGGTCTTTAAAGCGAAAAAAAAAAATTATCGTGTTGCTGAAACTTACATGCTTATGTAATACCCTACATACATACACACCCTACATACATATTACAATCCTTCAGTCAGGATTACGACCTAGCTTCAAACACAACATAAGTGGTGGGTGTGTCAATTTTATATATAAGCGGCGGGATCTATAGTTTAAAGTCGTTTCCGAACGACAGATTTTTGAGAAGCTTTTTAATGGCAATTATATTTTTTATTATTTGTATTTAATCTCAGAGTTCTTGCCAGAAAACCGCTCAGAAAAAGTCACCGAATATATATTTTTTCATATTAGACATGAAGTCTCGGTTCAAAACCAAGCTCAGACATCTCCAACAAAAAAAAAATATCAAAAAATATTTCTTCGCTGACTTCCTCCCATCACATTGCTGGCAAAAACTCTGAGACTAAATAAATTTGCCATGAAAAGTTTCCCAAAAAAAAAAGGCAATCGTTAGAAGTCGAATTTAAACTGTAGGTCCTGCCAATCATGTATAAAATTAACACGCACAACATAAGTTGTGTGAGAAGCTAGGTCGCAATTCTGACTACTTTGTAGTACGTGTGTGCAACTTGAAATTCGATTTACGTCGTCATTTTTCAGAACCAATTGTAATACGTACAACGAGAGATTACTGTATTATGTAATGTTTATGAATCTGCTAAGCACATGTGTTTGGGCAAACATACGTATTGTTTTATATTTCTACGAGTACATATATCATCATCTTAATATGTACATATATACTCGTATGTATGTCTTGACTTTATTTCATTTTATTTGTAATTAATTAAAATTTGATTAAAATGTCAGTTACACATTTTTCTATGTCGATCGCAACGTATTTATTTACAAATTAAACTTTTTGTAAATGGATAACTAAACCTACGCATGAACTTTAATTAAATATTTTCATTCTTTTCTCTCTGTATGAAAAACTAGAAATTAATTTCATTAATTCTACAAATGAAATGAATGAAATAACAACAACAACAACAAGAAATGCAATACAATACATGTGATTTATAAATGATACACTATCTTGTCATACGACATGATACTTCACTTTTATAATGGAAACTGAAATTCTTAGGATATTAGAAACGATGCCTGATGCCTCTTGTACAAATACAATTAAGAACAGCAAAACACATTCCGCGCACAACTATCCTGTACGGACAAATTAGATGAACGTACCTACATACATATGTTACATGTACGAGTATGTACCACGATAAACATTTCATTTGTAAAGTTTTTTAAATTCCTCAAACATTTTACTTCAAACCCAGCAAAAAAAAAAAAAAAAACAAAGGAGAGCAAGCAGCATAAGAAACTGTCGAAGTATAAGTATATTACAGTTAAATACAAAAAAAAAAAAAAAAATTACATTCGCTTAAAACTGTTAAAGACAACGGCAACATTAATAAAATGGAGGTTTTCTCTTTAAGCAACATGATTACATACATATGTATGTATATATGTATTTAGCTTTGAATGATTTTTGAAATGGCAAATGAAAAATTCTTAAATAAAATATATGTATGTATGTATGAACATATGTATGTATGTATGTATGCATGTATATACGAAAACAATTATAAGAATAGTGAAAAATCTATTTCCAGAAAATGACAGCAGCAAAAGCTTTTTAAACGAAAATATTATTTTTTTCCTCCTTCCACTCATCCCGGGTCGTGTGGTCGTTTCAGGACTAAGAAATAAAGGAGCAAATGTCTTCGAATGAAGACCTTTATTAGGTTATCAATGTCATGCGAGAGAACAATAGTTATAAAGGATGGCTGGACGACTAAATTGCTGGCTTACTGACTACCACTGCTTGGACACAATTGGCAAGTAACCAACATTGTTTGTTGGCATCGTAAAACATGTGAGCTGAATAGGAATTAGTGGCGCATGAAAATACCTGGCTTTTGTTACTGTTGCATATTAAAAAAAGTGAAAGAAAAGAAAAAGAAAAACCCCATAAGAAAAGTCCATTTGGGGTTTCCCTAGAGATTTTTGCAGACACACATACACTCAAACACACACACACAACAGTGTAGTCTGTTTCAACGGATTTGTGGAACGACTCCCTTCAAGCTTTAAAGGTAAGCCAAATGTAACTAAAAATCTTAGACTTATAAGAATACATATATACATACATACGATATGAAAACGAAAGCGATTTAACATTTATTATTTTCGCCAATAGATTTCTCATGTTGGGATTTAACAATGTGACGTACACGTAATAAGAATGTTAACGAATTATTTATGAACAGTTCCTTCAAACGACAAATCTTTACAATTTTTTGTATCTCATGTTGGGATTTAACAATGTGACGTACACGTAATAAGAATGTTAACGAATTATTTATGAACAGTTCCTTCAAACGACAAATCTTTACAATTTTTTGTATTTCGTTTCGACTTTATTGTTCATATGAAGACATTATTTTAAACATCTGCACTAAAAGTTAAGCATTATCATTAGAGAAATGAAACCAAACGATAAGCCTGGCTAATAATAAGTCACAGATAGGCTTAAAACCTAAATTGCTATTCTATGCGAAAGATCAGCAAAATAACAAACAAAAAAAAAAAAAAAAATGGAAACGTACACCACCAAGTTGACGTCTTTAATGAATTTTTAAAAACCATATAATTTGTTTCTTTTCATTTCTTTTTATACATTAGTAGTCATTGACAATATACATACATTGTACGTAAGTATGTTTACGTAAAGATCTGTTCTGGAACAAAAGGATAATTAACATGAATTGTATGTAAAAATCTAGAAAACTTCCATAAATTTTGGTTTCAAATTTCTATTTAACACATGTTTTAAGAATATACAGTATTCCCTGGATATAAGCAACCCGGATATAATAATTCCCCCTTCGGGAAGCACTGAAACTTAGGCAATCTTGATTTTTGCTTAATAATGTATTGAAACTATTTCGAAATACACAATCATTCCGTTTTAAAGCATTCCCCGTTTATAAAATCAAAAAATAGTACCGCCAGCGAGAAAGTTGTGATCGTGCGGGTGCACACTGATTAGTGACAACTTCCTTTCAAAAAATTTATCCTGTTCTATGGCTGTTTCGTTTGAGCGTTCAAAAGTTTCTGGATTTCTTGAGCTATTGGAAGTCAATATTCACCATTAATGCCAATATAGCAGATTTAGTAAAAGAGAATTGGACAGCACAATACAATTCCATAGAATGTTCCTTAAGGTTTTATCATCTTTGGGGCAGACGCTGCACTTTGTCCCATGCAGAAGCCTTAACCAACTGATATTCCTGATGGAAAATCTACTACCTACTAATGTTCGCCTTTTATTATTTTGTAAAGCTTTTCTTCTATTAACATGATCAGGCAGAGGTCTCGGGCGAATTAACAGTCTGATTCTGTGCCTAGTTATTGCTACAATAGGACGCTTGACAATGTCTATAAAGTCTCATGCGGATCCATCTCCTTAAGCAATTTCTACACAGAGATTCCGAAGTGACGATGTAGAATATGATCAAAGTCCTCTCGGACCAGTCGGGATTGCATTGAATACGAAACCATTGATGTCAATGAGACAAATAGAATTCAATCAGCTTGACTGACTGACTGACACAGGGTTACTTGCTGTCAGGTGCGGGATTACGAGTTCTCCACTGTACTGCAAGCATTTTTTAAACTGCTTATATCCGGGGATTACTGTATAAGTGCTTGTTTAACGATAATATGTAGAAATTGTTCTTAATGCAGATGCGAATGATTATGGTGTTAAAATGAGGATGTTTAATGCAAACAAGAACAAATTTCAAACACTTTGAGGCGCCAAACTCATAATGAGAATCCGGTATTAAATAACACATTAACTAGTGTGTGTAATTATCACCAAAACCTTTTCGAAGACTCAGTTTATTTCTAAGAATAAACAATATGTTGGAAAAATACCACGATATCCTCTTCAAATTATCCATACTTAAGAATACATATGTACATACATATAGTATATTAACAAATTAAGATGTTTTCAAGGATATGCCACTCTAATATCTGTTCATATCTGTAAAGGCTTCTGTCATTGACAGTCGCAAATATTACTGTTTTCATCAAGTTTTCTATTTAAATTTTATGGTTCGGTGATTCTATGCAATTTATATAGTAATTTAAATGTTAAATATAAAAATTTTAAATCATAAATATACAGTATTCTCCGGATATAAGCACTTTTAAAAAAATACTTGCTGGACAGTGCTTATAAGCAGGAAATTTTTATATCGAAATTCTGCACCTTAGAGAAAATGGCCACAAGATATTCAATATGATAGAATTATAATTCTCTCATTGGCTTCGTATTCAATGGAATGACGGCTTGTCGGAGAGGACTTTGATCATTTTCTACAATTCGGTGTGGTGAAGAAAGTTCTAATTTTCTGCGCTACAGTGTCACTGCGAAGAAATTGCTAGAGGACATGGATCTACAGAAGACTTTATGGATATAATCAAGAATCCTATTGTAGAATTAACTAGGCAGAGTTTCAGGTCATTGAAACGCCTCAGATCAGCACCAAATCAGATTAGTAGAAGAACAGCTTTACAAATTACAAAAGACGAGCCTTGGTGGATTGTAGGTTCTCTATCAGAAATTTATTATCTGAGATTGGGTTTGCTTCAGTTGGTTATGTCTTTTGCATGGGCTGCTCAATTGTTTTTACTACTGTTTCCAATAAATCTGCCGTATGGCGTTGATGATAAATATTGACTTCCAATAGCTTTAGAAATTATGAAACATTTTGTTGCACGAATGAGAGAACTAGTTAGCAGGACTAATTTTGGAAAGGAAGTTGTCACAAAACGGTTACATATAGAGAGTATAAAGTGCATTTTTTTGCGTTTATAAGTGGCGAATGCTTAAAAGCGGGATGCATGTATCGAAATAATTTCAATTCATTCAGAAGCAAAAATCAAGATTGCATAAGTTTTAGTGCTACTAAGCGGGGAATTATTATATACGGGGAATACTGTAATAATACAGAAGAAGATGAAATTTACAAGAAAATATATTTAAGAAGTTTCAAAATTAAGAACCTTTTTCAACTGATTCTAGGACTTATAAATATAATAAATAAACAATAATACCTACCTTCATATGTTATATGAATATCTGAATGTATGTAGTTTTATTGAATTTTACTGGTCTTATATTTGTAACTAGATATTCAAATATTCAGTTAAATTTATTATTATTAAAAATATTCTATGTATTGTACAGTACAGTTAAAATAAGAAAATTAATTCAAATAATCGACGAGATATAAAATTGAAAATTGGAAAAATTTAAAAAAAATTTATTTTTAATTTAATACGATCAAAAGTTTCGTGATTAAAAAATTTTTTGCCTTTTTGTTGAAAAAAAAAAAAAAAATAAAAATCGTTAGGAAGTTGTTGTCAAACATAAATTTTATTTCATAACCTTGTTTTGCATTTTCCTTTTGGGGGTACACATGTACATATGTATATGCAAGTAATTTTTATACATATGTACATATGTAAATACATACATACTTATATACATATAATTTATATAAAACTCAGTCACATGATCTCATATAGAATCATTTCATATACAATCATATCATATCTGTATGTATGTATGCATGTAGAATATAATATATACAGTAAATAAATACATTGAAATACAGATACAAATACAAAGCCAGTAGAATATTTATTTAAAACTACAAAAGAATTCGCGCAATATTTACAATAAGCATATGACTGGGATGGCTGGCTGGCTGGCTGGCTGACTGGCTCACTGGCTGACTGGTGGGTTGTGAATTTTAGAATATATGACTAGGAAATAAAGTGCACTTGATTTCCGTAAAGTGTTGGCTGGCGGTAAAAGAGAAGAAATGAAAAATAAAAATATTTTGAAAAAAGAAAAACAAGAATTATCCTTTTGGCTTTTGTTGCTCAATGAATGAATAGGTTTTCAACTAGTTTTTCCTCATTTTTTTTTTTCGCCAGTGCATACATATACTGTTTTGTTCAGTTCCACGACTAGCACTGGAACGACGCAGATTTGTTTTATTTTTTTCGGTTTTTTTTTTTAATAATAAAGTTTATTTTTTCACATTTATTTCCGGTTTATGTTTCTATATCCGCATAATATACTGTGCACACATTCGCATGAACCAACGCACATCGTTTTCATGGTGGCTTCGCTGCCACCCCAAAACCACACTTGGATATGCAAGTTCACATGAAAATTCACTTACATTCGAATAAAATAATAAATATTCACGAGAGGAGAGAAATAAAAACAAAAATAATGCCAACATCAGAGACAGAGAGCGAGCGAAAGCGAGCTAGAGAAACTTGAATATTGTAAATATTGGAGAAAGTATGGAGAAAATTGTATGTAACAACAACAAATAGTGAACTTAGCCAAAAGACTGCGGTGAAATAAATTCTAGAATATTAAAATGAAATAAAACGCAAACACCAAAGTTATATTATAAACGTAGTGCATCAAAATCTATAACTCGAATCAATCCAAATTCATTTTCAAAATCATTAAAAAAAAAATTCATTCATTTTTCTATACTTTTCTGATGTTGATGACCAATATTTTTACCAATAATTTGTTATGAGTGTATAAATTTATTTATTTATGAACTCATATGTATGTATGGACATGTGTACATACATATGTGCCAATGTATGCGTATTTATGTTGCAATTTTGTGGAATAAAACGAATATTTTTTTTTTATTCATTTATTCATTATTTTCAGTATTCTTTTACCCATTTTTTCCTTCTCTTTTTTTTTTTTTTGAACTTTTTATGTCGTTTTAATTAATCTTTATTCGTATATCGAGTGGGCGAATGGCTCATAAACCACTTATAACTGTGTCACTAGACTGAAAAAACACTAAAAATCTTTTTTAAATATGAAACAAAGACAACAAAAAAAAGAAGAAGAATTAAAAACAAAATGAAAACACAGCAAAAAAAAAAATCTCTGAATATGATAATAAATTCTGCAAGTTCGTGGGGGGCGGCAGGTGGAAATGTTAAATGATTTCATACAATTTTGTTTATTGTTCATATATGGAAACGTGTGTATGCGCGTCATACTTGTTATTGACGTTATTTTTATTATTGTTAGTTATTATTTTTAGTTCTTTTTTTTTGTTTTGTTTTTTTTTTTTTAAATATCGAAAATAGAACATAAAACAAAAATGTGATTAACTTTTAATATTTGCAACTCCGAAAGCCAAATAAACACAACGATGATCTGCATTCGAATGTCTGTTTCCATATCAGGATGTTTTATTATTATTTACAAAGACTAAAAAACCCGAAAAAAATCTGAATTAAAAATCTAAACTAAATACAAGTGGAAATTGTTTTTGTATCCGAATATTGATACCAAACAAACAAATATTCATTTTCGTTAAATGTTTAACGTTTATTTATTGCTTTCAATTTCCTTTTGAGCACACGTAAAGCTCTTCTAAATAATTAAAAATTGTTTTAACATTTTAAAGTTAAAACAAATTGTTAGAATGAAAACCAAAATTTTTGCAATACATTTAAGAGTTGAAATATACATTTTGTTTCGCCATTAAATATCAAAGAAGTCGCCGCAGTTTAGTAGGTAGTGTGTTGGTTTATTAGATGCGAGGCCATGGTTAAAACTTCAGGGAACACATTTCCAATAAAACGAAATATGAAAAAAAAAAAATACTTCTTCGGCGACTTGCTCTCAACAGATTTCTGGTAAAATACTCTGAGGCTAAAAAAAAATTGCCATTAAAGAGTTTCTCAAAAATCTATCGTTCGGCGTCGACTTTAAACTGTAAAATTAACGCACACAACATACGTTTTATGAAAAACTACGTTGTATTCCTAATTGAAGGGTTGTAATGACCATAATGTATGTATGTACATATATGAATGTCAAAAAAAGTCGATTCCTACTATATATGTATATGTACGTCTCTTTTTTTTAATCAACATGCACGCCCATTCAATATGCAGTCTTTTAGGGCCATTATTACAACTTGCCGTTAAACTTAGGTTTAGTTAAAGGTACCTTTAGCTAAAGGGAACTGTAAAGTTATCTTTAACTGATTTTCGTTATTACAACTTACAGATAAAATAAAATTAAAATATAGCACTGCCGGAGCAAAGTCGATAAAACTGCTCAATTAACAAGTTTTTTTTTTGAACTCAGTGGCAACAGCGGACTTCGTTTTTTTTTTGTTGTATATGCTCATTTTGTTTAAATTTGAAGCTGCCACATCGAAAATAGTATATGATATGGCAATTTTAAACATAAAGTGACCTTTAAATTTTAGGTAGGTAGGATGATCTTCTCTTTAGCTTAACGATCACTTCTATCTTATTGGGTACTCATAATAATGAAAAACAATTTATCTGCCCGTTAAAATCCTCTCTTTAGTTAACGGCAAGTTGTAATAATGGCCCTTAGTCTGTTTTCTTTTTCTATATTTTGCAAAGGACTAAAATGTAAAATGACTTTGAAAGCTGAGTGTTTTATTTCATTTTCAATATTTCCTTAAAATTGTAAAATTTAACAACTCCACGTAATTTAATTTAAAATTTTTTTTCACGCAAATTTACATACATATGTACATACGTACACATTTGTTGAGAACATGCAGTACCACAGAAAATCTGCATATAAAAGTTATCAAATTAAAATTAAAATTTCTTCGTTGCTTGCTGCTTCCAAATTATTTGGCGTAAATATTCAATTTGATAGAGTTTTTGCCAAATGTGAGAAATCAAATGTTAAATTTTAAAGAGCGACTCTATAAAGGCGCATTTAGTTTTAAACATGAAGGTCACGCTGCCAGAGGTGATTGCTGACTTCTGTCATATTCTAAAAAGGAATGTACGTTCCGGGGACGTTTGGCTAATTCTAGCATTAGCCAATGTTTATATTTTTGAAATAATTTTAGTTTGCTATGCCGCTAAGATTCTCATGCTGTTATTAAATATTCGTTTCGTATTATCGGTCTGTTATAGAAATGTATTCTCTTAATTTGAAGTTTATTTGCACATTTGTTTTTAAAACAAGTCAAGGCAAAGAAACCAAATATTTATTCGACATGCAGAAACCAAAAGTTTTGTTTATTTTAATTAACAAAACTTTTCTTTTAATTTTATGCGCACAGATACATACATACATAAACAAAAACACCAATCACCATGTACATACATACATATATGTATGTATGTATATATATATACATAACCAAAACACTCTTCCATCATGCATCAGACAGACAACATTCATATTGCAAGACTATGTATGTATGTACGTATAAATGTGCATATGTATATTGTTGTGCATATATGTATGTATGTACATATGTACATAGAAATACGAATGATAGTTGCTGTTACGTTATCGTAGATATGTTTACTGTTTTTAATTTAAATTCTGCTATCATTTGTCAGTAATTTTTAATTAAGTGTCAGAAATATAACCCCCCCTCCACCCATTTATAATGCAAATCAAGTTACCAATGATGGAGTCTTTTCTCCTTAATTTAGTCTGCGAATGTTTAGATTTTGTTATTGAAATGCATGTGTACTTATGTGTACCAAACAAGCTTTGCAAAGAAATTCCTTTAAATTGATTTCTGAAAGAGTTCTGATACTTTTTAATTGGCATGATAATAAAACCATAAAATGCTAATTACTGTCAAACACTTCAATGAAAATATTTTATTTGCAATAAATATCCTCTGTTATAATATCGAGTTACATTACAATGGATTACTTAATCCTAAAAGCTCCTTTGCAAATGAAAATGAAATTATAAAGACGGCATTAAGAAAGTTACTTTCAAATTTCCATTGAATAGAATAAAACTATCAGTATGAAAACCAAAAAACAAAAAAAAAAAAAACTGAAAAACTAAAAAATAAAAAGGATTCTGGCATTTTGAATGAGAAAGAAAACACTAAAGTGTTCGTGATCGGATTAGCTTATTATGTTATTCAAAATACTACCACAATAATAAAAATGGAAGACTCTCTCTCTCTCTCTCTCTCTCTATAAAGCCACATTTTCACTTTATGTATTCAGCTTTTCCCCCAATATTATTTTTTTGTTGCAAAGCATTCGGTTTATTTATATTCAATAGATATTTATCCTCTCTCTGTTTACGTCCTTTTTTTCGAATTATTTCTGTGGAGAAATATTTGAAAAAACATGCATACATGCTATCGCTTATACGAGTACATATATGTATGTATGTATGGAACTAAAATGTAAAGCTATTGCATCAGTTATCCCTTGTCTGTGTGAGCGGGTGTGTGTGTGTGAAAGCTTACAGCTGTATACAATAAATAGTAATTGCATGCTGTAGCAACCAACTGGTAACAATCAAAACTGCTACCCTAGAGTGGAAACCTCAATGTAGGAGTATAAAAAATAACTGTTGCATACACTTTTTTTTTTGCTTTACACACATAACATATGAATATACATACATACATATAAATGCATGCATGTTTATATACATACCTATATGTATATAGTCATATTTTTTTATATTGTATTTATTTTTATTTCTGAAAATGTTTCCGTGTTGGTAGTGCACACACATAAAACAACTGCAATCCAACCACAAAGTGCACTCACATAAGTATACCTGCGAAGGAGCAAATGTCTGTACCAACACATCCATTGAATAAATGAGTATGAATTGAATAACAACCCAGTGAACATTTTGCATTGCATTGTGCAAGTAATCGAATGAAAATTGAGAGGGAATTAAGGTTCTCCCAAGCATTTATATGGTTTCTGTTCAGAATTTAATATTTTAACAACTACACCAGCATACATACATAATTGTTCATTACAACCCTTAAGTCAGGATTACGACCTAGCTTCTCTCGCCACTTATGTGTGTGTGTTAATCTTATACAGATTTTTGACAAACTTTTCTTGGCAATTTTTATTTACTCTCAGAGTTTTTACCAGAAATCTGCTGAGAGGAAGTCGCCGAAGAAATATTTTTTTATATTTTGCTTTGTTTGAGATGTCTGAACCGTGGCCTTACGTTTATTAAGTCAATAAACCACCTACTAGACTACAACGACTTCATACATACATTTGAACTGATTACAAAGAAACACCAGTGGGAGTATTCCAGAATATAGAATTATTTAATCAATTTGAGTTTTCTGTCGAAAGACAATGTCTACTGGGTTATATTGGTATGGTTTGTGGAAATTATCAACGGTAGTGTGAGTGAAAACATCTCACACATAACCTCAAAGAACAACATAATTTTCAATGTTGTACAGAATTTTTTTTTTGTTGACTTCGATAAGGGCGTTTGAAAAAGAAAAGCAACAACAACAACTCCAATAAACATAATATTAATGTGCTTGAGAGCTTTAGAAGGCTTAAAAATTAAAGTTTTTTTTATAGTGCTCTTGCAATACAACACTTCTTAAGAGGGAAAATATACATACAAGGGAGGATAATAGATTTTTTAATATCAATAAATATCATCCACACACACATGTACACACACATACACATTGAAAAATAGTTTGTTTTCCCTTACTTGTGTATCAGTTCGACTCCTACTCATGCAAACGAATTTTTATGAATTTTTTCCCTAAGTAAAGTTTCTCTTGCAAAATAACCAGAAGTTGGTAATTTATTTATGAAAATGTACTCTTGTAAACATTTCAATAAAATGTTGATATATTGTCGAGGTAAACCTTTATCAGAATCTTTTTCGAAGGTTAGAAGTGGTCTGAGTGAGTGAGTAAGTAAGTGGGGGTCAAAATATTTTATTTATGAGAATATTCCCTCGAGAATTGATGACCATTAATTTAAAGGCCATTGTTTAGGTTGCTATTTTTGCTGTATGAATTTGAATATGCATGCGTTCGTTCATTTATATGTAAATGGTACTCCCGCCCATTCACTTTTATCGAACATTGTTAAACAAAAATGCCATGCTGATGAGCTTTTGTTTGTAATTATACACAATCAGCATAAAATTGTAAATAAATTAACATATTCAACCAAAATAAAAAAAAATACAGAAATTAAAAGACAAGTGAAAAAAGTTACAAAATTTTCATGCAAAATATATTGAACATACATACATACATACATATTTGAAGAGAATATGAATGAGCATCAGTTTGAATTTATTCAAGTGTCCGCATATGAATTTTTAATAGCACTGTGATACAGAGTTTTCAAGTTCATTTCATATCGACAATAAGAGTTCATATTACTGACTCCATAAGTAGCCAGCAACCTGTGAAACAGAAAATATAAATCGACACCGAAACCATATTTCGACGTAGCGAGTAACAGATGTCGTACATACATATGTACATCCAAACATAATTGGTCATTACATAGAATCCTTCAGTTAGGATTACGACCTAGCTTCTCACATCACTTATGTTGTGTGTGTATTAATTTCATACATGCGTGGTGGGACCTACAGTTTAAAGTCGACTCCGAAAGACAAATTTTTGAGAAACTTTTCATGGCAATTTTCTATTTACTCTCAGAATTATTGCCAGAATATAGCGGAATTCAATTTGCCTGACCTGCAGTTTGAACCGTGGCCTTACGTCTAATAAGCTCACACCCTACTTACTAGACTACAGCGATTTCTTCTGTAGCTGCATACTTTTCCGATATAGTGTAGGAAAATCGCGAGATCGTAAATGTTTCATCCAAGCAATGAAACTTCTGCGTTTAAATGCAGCGATAACTATTCCTATACAACGGGTCTGGTGTTGAACAAATTGAAGAAGTGGATTTAATTTATAAGCGACTCTAAAGAGGATATAAATTGGCGTATCAATAAAGAACGAGTGGTGCTACAGCAGTGTCTCACTTGTGATTATTTGTAACGCCTGTGTTATGAGAAATTGCAAGCCTTTCTTAACCTGCGCTCAGGCTAAGTCCATCACATTTTTCGATCAAAATGAGGAAAAGTAATGTGCGGTAAATGGCCTTTCACTGGACTGAATTCTATGAAGACCTTTAAGTCTCAAGGTTGTCCTAGAGTGTTTTCCATATAAGGCAATAAATATAACAGAAATAATTCGAATCGAATGTCATCAGATTCCATGGAGAGAGATCGGATAAGCGTATACACTGTATAAATGTACACCACTTCACCAACTTATTGCTAAATACAGTCAGAAGACTACGTATATTTATTTTCAGAGTTTAAAGCTTTCCAGCTTGAAAATGTTTTATTATTTCAAGTGACTGTAGAAATTTACATCAAAATTTTCTATTTTTATTTGCTTTCAATATACAAATGCCCGTGTATGTATGTACATATGTATGACACAAATTGCATGTTGGATTGCATGTTGGGTTGCATTTGATTTTTTCACACATTTCAGCCATGGGCCATTTCGCCTTTAACAAATAACAAATGCAACAATTACAACAGAACACAGCATGATTTTTAATGTAGAATTTTGATTTTAATACAACACTAGCCCTTTAAACAATGCAATAACAATGCAACTGGAATTGAAAATCACAACAACAACGTATTATGCAAATTCCACTTGAGCCACACTTGTAGCTCCCGTGCAGATGTGCGTTTACGTTCAGCGTTATGTAAAATACAATTTTACCACATCATGCCGAAAAATTATGAAAAGGGCAAAGGAGAAGGAGGAACAATAATCGGAAGCATATTTTGGTTTTAATGCTGCATTTAATTATATCCCATAATAAATTTTCCACAATTGCTTCATTTCCAAGTTCAGTAACGTGCAACAGTAGTAGGAAATCTTCAAAGCCACTGAATTAGTGAACTTGTAGAACGACTAAATAAGTTGTCCGACATATTTATTTTGCTCGAGACGAATGATGATTTAAATTCTCAATACCTTTCATTCAAATCGCACAAGCACAGTTGAAGAAAGTTATGAAATACAACACAGTAGCCGGTTCCTTACGTAGTTTGCCCATTTTTTTTTTTATCGCAGCTTTTGTTCTCAATCCGTGGTTAAAAGTCGTGGTATACCAGTTTTTTCTGTTGATTGTTAAAGATAATTTGTTAAACGGAACAGTCGTCAAAAGAAGTGGCTTA